>PITA01000013.1:389587-432087 GCA_004023965.1 Spilogale gracilis
GCCTGGGTGGCTCAGTTGGTTAAGCCACTGCTTTCGGCTCAGGTCATGATCCCGGAGACCCGGGATCGAGTCCCACATCGGGCTCCCTGCTCGGCGGGAAGCCTGCTTCTCCCTCTCTCGCTCCCCCTGCTTGTGTTCCCTCTCTCACTGTGTTTCTCGCTGTCAAATAAATAAAATCTTTAAAAAAAAAAAAAAAAATTAAAAATAAAGATCTCAGTTCAACAACTTAAATTTACAACTTAAGGAGCTAGAAAAAGAACAAATTAAACCTAAAGCTAGCAGAAGGAAGGAAACGATAAAAATAAAAGCAGAGAGAAATGAAATAGAGAATAGAAAAACAATGGAACAAATGGTGCTAGAACAACTAGGCATCCACATGTAAAATATGAATATAGACATAGACCTTATACTCATCACAAAAATTAATTCAAAATGGAGCATAGTCCTAAATATGAAATGCAAAACTGTTAAACTGCTAGAAGATAACATAGAAGGAAACCTAGATGTCCTTGAGTACGGTGATGCCTTTTTAAGATACACACCAAAAGCATGATCAATGAAAGAAATAATGGGTAATCTGGAGTTCATTAAAATTACAAACCTCTGCTCTGTAAAAAATAATATGGAGAGAATGGGAAGACAAGCCACAAATGAAAAAAATATTTGCAAAAGACATATCTGATTAAAAATTGTTATCCAAGAGATACAAAGAACTATTAAAACTCCACAATAAGAAAACAAATAACCTTATTAAAAAATGAGGGGTGCCTGGGTGGCTCAGTTAAGTATCTGCCTTCAGCTCAGGTCATGATCCCGGAGTCCAGGGATCGAGCCCCGTATCAGGCTCCCTGCTCAGTGGGAAGCCTGCTTCTCCCTCTCTCACTCCCCTGCTTGTGTTTGCTCTCTAGCTATGTTTCTCTCTGTCAAATAAATAAATAAAATCTTTAAAAAAAAATAAAATAAAAAATGAGCCAATGACCTTACAGACACCTCTTCAGAGTTGATTGTTGACTTTTCAGATTTTATTTACTTGAGAGAGAGAGTGAGAAAATGAGCCTCTTACAGACACCTCTTCAAAGTTGATTGATTGACTTTTCAGATTTTATTTACTTGAGAGAGAGTGAGAAAATGAGCCTGGAGTAGGGGCAAAAGGAGAGGAAAAAGCAGACTCCCCAATGAGCAGGGAGCCTGACACGGAAATCAATCCTGGGACCCTGAGATCATGACTTGAGCTGAAGGCAGATGCTCAATGAAATGAACCAACCAGGTGCCCCTAAAGAAGATTTAAGATCACAAATAAGCATATGAAAAGATGCTCCCCCTCCCATGTTATCAGGAGAATGCAAATTAAAACACTGATATACCACTGAACATCTATTAGAATGGCCAAAATCAGGACCAGTAACAACACCCAACAGTGATGAGGTTGTGGAACACTTCGTTGCTGGTAGGAATCCAAGATGGTATACAGCTACTTTGGAAGACAGTTGGATATTTCTTAAAAATGTAAACACTCTTACCATATGATACAGCAGTTGTGCTCTTTGGTATTTAACCCAAAGGAATAGAAAACTTATATCCCCACAAAAACCTACATATGGGTGATTATAGCAGCTTTTTTCATAATTGCTAAAACTTGGAGCAACCCAAATGTCCTTTAGTAGGTAAATGGGTAAATAAACCCTGGTACATCTAGATAAGGTCTAGATTCAGCACTAGAAAGAAATGAACTATCAAGATATGAAAAGACCTTTGGAGGAGCCTTAATGCATATTACTAAGTTAATGAAGCCAATCAGGAAAAAGCTACATAGTGTATGGGTTCAACTATATAATGTGCTGGAAAGATAAAATTGGGGAGATAGTAAAAAGCTCAGTGGTTGCCAAGAACAGGGTGTAGGGAAAGTCTGACTAGGCAGAGCACAAAGAAATGAAAATATTCTGTATGATTTCATAATGATGGATATATGTCATTATACATTTGTCTAAACTGATAGAATGTACAACACCAGAATTGAACCCTAAGATAAACTGTGGAAGTGGGGAAATGTTTGTCAAAGAGTACAAAGTTTTATGTAGTATGAATAAGATCTAGTGAGCTAATATACAAGAAGGCTATTTAACAATAGTTAAATATTGTGTTGTGTTATCAAAATTTGTTCAGAGAATAACTTGGAAGTGTTTTTACCACACATAAAGAGGGTGGTAACTAGGGACGCCTGGGTGACTCAGTTGATTAAGCATCCAACCCTTAATTTCAGCTCAGGTCATGGTCTCAGTGTCATGAGATTAAGCCCCATGTTGGGCTCTGCACTTAGTGGGGATTCTGCTTGGGATTCTCTCTATCCCTCTGCCCTTCTCCCCACTCATGCATGCACACATACATGCACACAGACATTCTCTCTCTCTCTCTCTCTCTCTCTCTCTCTCTCTCTCTCTCTCTCTTTCTTTCTCTTTGAAATAAATAAATCTTTAAAAAAAAGTTGTGACTACGTGAGGTGATGGATGACATTCTTGGTAACAAATGTACCATTATGCTGAGTGATTCTGATAATGGGAGAAGTTATAAATGTGAGGAGGCAGAGGATATGTAAGAAATCTCTACTTTCCTCTACACTTTTCGGTAAAGCTAATACTTCTAAAAAATAAATAAATAAGTCATTGAAAAAAGATGGAGATAACCGATGAAACCAAAAGTTAGTTCTGGAAAGATCAGCAAAATTGACAAACCATTAGATAGGTGGACTGAAACAAAAAGAGGGAAGACTCAAATTACTACAATCAAATTTGAAAGTGAGGACATTATTACCAGTTCTACAGAGATAAAAATAAATATAAGATAATACTATGAACAGCTGTACACCAATAAATTGGATAACCTAGATGAAATGGATAAATTCCTAGAACATAAAACTTACCAACACTGAATCATGAAGAAACACAAAACTTGAATATACCTAGACTTACAAGGACCTTGAATCACTCATCAAACATTTCCCAACAGAGTAAAGCCCTGAACCTTATAGCTTCAGTGGTAAATTCACCAAACATCTAAAGAAGAAAAAACACAAATTATCCTCAAAGTTTTCCCCAAAATTGAAGAGGAGTGAACAGTTCCTAACTCATTCTGTAAAGCTAGCATTGCCTTAATAACAAAGCCAGACAAAGACACTAAAAGAAAGAAGAAACTACTGCCAGTATTTCCTATAAACATTGATGCACAAGTGCTCAACAATATACTACCAAACTGAATTCAACAGTATATTAAAAGTACTGCACATTGTGACCAAGAGGAATTTATTCCTGGAATGCAGGAATGGTTCAACATATGAAAAACAACATCACATTAATAATGAAGGATAGATATTATATGATTATCTTAATAAATGCAGAAAAAGTATATAGTAACATTCAACACCCTTTCACGATAAAACACTCAACAAACTAGGAATACATGGAAACTACCTAAAGATAATGAAAGCCATATATGAAAAACGCACAGTTGATATCCTTCTCAATGGTGAAAGATTGAAAGCTTTTGCTCTAATACCAGGAACAAAGCAAGGATGCCTACTCTCTCCACTTCTATTCAGTGTAATACTGGAAGTACTTGTTAGAGCAGGTAAGCAAGAAAAAGAAACAACACCCACCAACCTGGACTGGAAGAAGTTAAATGATCCCTCTGCATAGATGATTGAAAACCTCAAAGATTCTACACAAAAAATATTGCTAGAATAAACGAGCTCAGCAAAGGTTACAGAATGAACACAAAAATAAGTTGCATTTTTATCACTAACAATGAACAATATGAAAAGGAAGTTAGGAAGACAATTCCATTTACAGTAGTATCAGAAAGAATAAAATACTTAGGAATTAACTGAAGGAAGTAAAAGACTTGTACACCAAAAAGTAGGAAACAATGATGAAATAAATTAGACACAGTGGCGTACCTCCATGGCTCAGTCAGTTAAGCGTCTGCCTTCTGCTCAGGTCATGATCCCAGAGTCCTGGCATCAAGCCCCGAATCAGACTTCCTGCTCAGCGGGGAGCATGCTTCTCCCTCTCCCTCTCCCTCTGCCTGCCCCAGTGCCTACTTGTGCTCTCTCTCGCGCGTGCTCACTCTGTCAAATAAATAAATAAAATCTTTTTTAAAAAATTAAAGAAGACGCAAATAAATGGAAAGACATCCTGTGTTTATGAACAGGAAGGCTTAAAATTGTTAAGATGTCAGTAATACCCAAAATGATCTACAGATTTAATACAATCCCCCACAAAATCCTAAAAAAGTTTTTTTTGCAAAAATAGAAAAATCTACTTTAAAATTCATATGGAATCTCAGGGTACCCCACGTAGCCAAACAATCTTGAAAAAGAATAATTTTGGAGGGCTCACACTTCTTGATTTCAAAACTTAAGGACAAATCTACAGTCATCAAAACAATGTGGTGCTGACGTAAAGACAGACATACAGAGTAATGGGATAGAATAGAGAACCCAGATATGTGGATTTTCATATGTGGTCAGATGATTTTCAGCAAGAGTGCTAAGTCCTTTCAGTGGAGACAGTGCAGTCTTTTCAACAAATGGTTCTGGAGAAACTATCTACTTGTAAAATAATGGAATTCTATCCTTAACCTAGCATCCTATACAAAATTAATTCAAAATGGATCAAAGACCTGAATGTATGAGCTAAAACTATAAAACTCTTAGAATATAGGGTAGAAGCATCACAAGTTTGGACTTGAGAGTGAATTCTTGGTTATAAAATCAAAGGCATAAGTAACAAAGAAAAAATAGACAAATTGAACTTCATGAAAATTTAAAACATATGCATGAAAGGACTCATGAAAGGACACAACAGAGTGAAAAGCTTATATAAATATTAGAAGATATTTCAAGTTATATATCTGATCAGGGGCTGATATTCAGAATATATAGAGAACTCCTAAAACTCAGCAACATAAAGCAAATGAGCAAAGGACTCGAATAAACATTTCACTGAAGAAAATATATTAATGACCAATAAGCACATGAAAAGGTGCTCAAAATCACTAATCATTAGAGAAATGCAAATCAAAACCACAGTGAGATACTACTTCATATTCATTGGGATGCCTACTATTAAAGGGGAAAAAAAGGAAAGGAAGGAAAGGAAGAAAAAGAAAATGACAAGTGTTGATGAAGATGTGGATAAATTGTGCACTGTTGGTAGGACTGTAAATGGTGCAACCACTGTGGAAAACACCGTAGATATTCCTCAAGAAGTTTAAAATAGAATTACTATATAATCCAGCGATTTCACTTCTGGATGTATACTCAAAAGACTTGAAAGCAGGATCTTTTTTTTTTTTTTTTTAAAGATTTTATTTATTTGACAGAGAGAAACACAGCCAGAGAGGGAACACAAGCAGGGGGAGTGAGAGAGGGAGAAGCAGGCTTCCTGCCGAGCAGGGAGCCTGATTTGGGGCTCCATCCTGAGTCTCCGGGATCATGACCTGAGCTGAAGGCAGTTGCTTAACCAACTGAGCCACCCAGGCGCCCCTTGAAAGCAGGATCTTAAAGAGGTATTCGTACTCATATATCTAGCAGCAGCATTCACAATAGCTAAAACATGGAAGCAACCCATGTGTCCATCAACAGATGAATGGATAAACAAAATGTAGTATATACATACAATGGAGTATTGTTTAGTTTTAAAAAGGAAGGAAATTCTGACATATATAACAGGGGTGACCTTGAGGATATTGTGCTGAGTGAAATAAGCCAGTCACAACATGATAAATATGTATGATTCCACTTATATAAGGTACCTAGAGTAGTCAGAATCATAGAGACAGAAAGTAGAATTGTCATTCCCAGGATCTGTGGGAGAGAAGTGGGGAATTATTTTTCAGTGGGTATAGAGTTTCATTCAGTTCTACAAGGTGAAAAGTGTTCTGGAGATGGACAGTGGTGATAGTTGGACAATAATAGGAATACACTCAATACCACTGAACTGTGCATTTAAAAATGGTTAAGATGGTAAATACTGAATTATGTGTATTTTACCATAATAAAAATATTTTGGGGGTGCCTGGGTGGTTCAGTCAGTTAAACAATTTTTAACTCAGGTTGTGAACTCAGGGTCATGATATTGAGCCCCATGTTGCTTAAGTCTTCCTCTGACCCACCCTGGCCCCACTCACATTAATTAATTCTCTCTCTCTCTCTCAAAAAAAATAAAAAATCAAAAAAAGGGGCGGTGCCTGAGTGGCTCAGTCAGTTAAGTGTCTGTCTTTGGCTCCGGTCATGATTCCAGGGTCCAGGGATCAATCCCCACATCAGGCTCCCTGCTCAGCAGGAAGCCTGCTTCTCCCTCTGCCCCTCCCCTAGCTTGTGCACTTCTCTTTCTCTCTACCTCCCTCCTCCTCTTGCTCTCACTCTAGCTCTCTCTTCCAAATAAACAAATCTTTAAAAAAATCAAGTTATTCAGGACCCAAAGAGTTTTTATGTGAATTATACCTATTTTATAATATTAGAAACTAAAAATTGAGAAAACTTAAAAATATATTCATTCATTAAAAATAAACCAAAAAAAATAAAATAAACCATTTCATGTATTTTAACATGAATAACATTTTTAATGAAAAATAACAATATTTACCAAAGCAAAAACAAAAACTTAGTAAAAAGAATGAAATTTTTACCATACTCTAATGTCTGGCTTAGTAAAAGGTAATTTTGGTATGTAATCTGTTGTAAATATGCTGTTTGGTTAAAGTATAAGAAGAAAATCTGACCTCACATATTTTATAGTTGGAAGAATGAAAATAATTTTAATGGACTTTTTAAATAATTGTGAATTGTCTTCTTTGCTACTACACCAAAATTCACAAGTGATAATTTTCTTATTTGCCATGTGAAATCTGAAATCATACTTTGGTTTGTCTTGCATTTTGAAATGGATATTTTGTTGATGCATGGTTTTATAATATCATGCATTGCTCATTGGAAAATATTGATTCCTCAAGTCATGCACATCTTCCAAATGTCATATTTAGTAACACATATAAGAAGAGTAACATTTGTTGGGGCGCCTGGGTGGCTCAATTGGTTAAGCGACTACCTTTGGCTCAGGTCATGATCCTGGAGTCCCAGGATTGAGCCCCACATTGGGCTCCCTGCCCGGCGGGAAGCCTACTTCTCCCTCTCTCACTCCCCCTGCTTGTGTTCCCTCTCTAGCTGTATTTCTGTCAAATAAATAAATAAAAATCTTAAAAAAAAGAAGAAGAGTAACACTTGTTAATATTACCACCAGTCTTTTCACACAAGTCCTTAAGTTCATCATTTTCTCTATTGCTATTATATGTGGACCTATTTCTACCTTCTCTAGTCTACATAAGTCTTACATATATTTAGTCTTGATTCTCATGTCCTATTTTATAATTATGTTTTCTAGTTTTAAATTTTTTTGCACTGTATGAGTTCTGTCTTCTTTGTTTTATTTACATGTGATTTTTGTGGTAATTTGGGAACTTGGTTATTGATTTATTGTTGAAACATCCCCATCTATTGCAGGTTAGGGTTACATTATGCCTCCTACTTCAGGCTGAAATAAGGTTTACTTTTACTCTCATTATCCTTGTTACCTTTAGGTGATTTTCAGATCAAATGTGGAGACCACCATCTTTACTTCATCATTTAAAGACCAGCAATTCCAATATTCTTCTTAAACTTTTTTGCTGTAAAAGAGAAATGAATGCGAAACATACACAGAAGACTATATGAAACATAGTACACAGTTTAAGAAAATTATTTTAAGTGAACATCTGTGTAAACACCAAAAGAATTAATCTTTAAGATCACTACAGGGGCGCCTGGGTGGCTCAGTTGGTTAAGTGACTGCCTTCGGCTCAGGTCATGATCCTGGAGACCCAGGATCGAGTCCCACATCAGGCTTCCTGCTCGGCGGGAAGCCTGCTTCTCCCTCTCTCACTCCCCCTGCTTGTGTTCCCTCTCTGGCTATGTTTCTCTCTGTCAAATAAATAAATAAAATCTTTAAAAAAAATAAAAAATAAAAAATAAAAAAAAATAAAATCACTACAGAAGTTTTAAGTACAAATCCTTAAACAATATAGTTTAGGTTTGCCTGGTTTTTCATTTTACATATATGGATTCACATGGTATGTGTATATGATTTTGTAGCTGTTTTATTTTAGGTCAGTAGTCTGCTTTAGGATTAAATGCATTTTTACTCCCTCCCTTCATCCCTCCCTTCCTGTCTCCCTCTGTCTCTGTCTCTATGTGTGTGTGAAGTATTTCACTGTCAGAATAGACCACAATTTTAAGATCTGTTGATGAACATTTAGTTTATTTTCAGATCTGGAAAATTGTAAACAGTGCTGCTGTGAACACTTTTGAACATGTATTTTTCTTGTGTAAGCATGAATTTCTGTAGGTTATAAACCTACAGAGGATTGCTGGGTCATAGCATATGCACATCTTCAGATTTACTGTAATAGATGATGCCAGAATTTTTCCATCATCTCTGTATAAGTTCCCTTTGTTCCACATCCTTGTCAACACTTGGTATTTTTAATTTCATTAAAATTTTAATTTCATTTTAATTAGAAGTTTTTATTTTATCCTTTCTGGGGAGAAGTGTGTAGTAGTGCCTTGTGCAGTTCTGTGACTACTAATGTGACAGAACAAATTTTCATTCGAATTATAAGCCTTTTGTGTGTGTGCAGAAAGTAATTTGGCTCTAGGTTACTTAGCTTTATAGAAGTTCAGGAAATACAGTATGTTAACATTATAGCATCAGGTCTGCAGTTCCATAATCCAGCTCCCCATTAACTGTTCAATTGTAAGATGGGTAAGTTGGACCACTATGGTTTATAAGTTACACACTCTTGTAAGAGCATGTACATATAACTGTTAGATCTCTCAAGGGACACATTTGATGATAAGAATCGCACAGGGAAGCTGCAGCCCTTTATAGTTCATTGACAAGCTTCCAAGTTTAGATGCAGTCTACCAAGCGAGGGTCATTTTTACAATAAATAATGTTGCCTGGTAACAAACTTCACCTTTCACATTGATCTAATCCAATATATTTCCGTGGGAACATTGCTAGAAGGTAAACTTGAGGTTATTTCCTCATGAAGGTCTTAGGTCTCTTAGTTAAACCTTTCTCTCTATAAAGATAACAATTACCTTTACAATTGTGTCTTCTAATCCATGGATATGGTATATTTCTCTCTCTCTTTAAAACTCCTTTATTTTCTCACAGAAAAGTTTGATAGTTTTTTAATAACACTCATGTGCATTATTTGTAGATTTATTCCTTAGTACTTATTTTTTTTGTGCCACCATGAATGGTCTTAAAAAATTAAATTTCTAACTACTTTTGTTGGTGTATAGGAAAGCTGTTGGTTTTGTATGCTGTTGTTTTTTTTTTTGTATCTAGCAATTTCCTTAGATTTTCATATTCATTTTAATAAATTACCTGCACAAGTTCCTCCTAGTATTATTTTAATTATAACATAATCTTTCTAAATGTTTAAGTAGTAAAATAACAAAACTTAACTCATTTTACCATGAAAATAAAATGAAATTAATTAAATGAGAATACTTTGAAAAAGAATAAATAGTACATATACAAGTGTTCTTATTTTTATCACTGCTATTGTTTTGGGCTCACCAAATATTAAGATTTATCCACAGATATCTCAGTTATTTTCAGAAATTTATAATAATTGGGGGTACTTGGGTGGCTTGGTTGAGCATCTAATTCTTGGTTTCAGCTCAGTTCATAATCTCATGGGTCATGAGTTCAAGCTCTGCATTGGATCCTGGCTCAGCAGGGAGTCTGCTTGAAGATGCTCTCTGCTGCCCCTCTCCCTACTTGTGCTTTCTCTCTCTTTTTCCCTCTCTCTCAAATAAATAAATTTTTTAAAATTTGTAACAATTGGGGAAAGGTCCCAGAATCCACAGTACCACAGTAGGGAGAACAAAATGTCTTACAATTTTAGCAATGCTAGTGTACTAGTGTATATTTCACTGCTCTGGACTTATATAGTTCTAGTTCTAGTTCCAGCCAATAATTTAAAATCCAAAGAATGGATAAAGGGTTTTATTAACTAAATACTCCTAGAGTTTAAATTGTTTACATTAATTGCCTTTTTGGAATCAATTTAATATACACGGGCAGTCATCTAAGAAGTTAGCTAAGACAACTTCTCAAGGTATTTATAATTTCTACTGAGGTCTAAAATGCATTATCTTGAAATGTGAAATGCATGTTGCTTAAGGGCACAGGCTCTGGAGTGGGAACACCTTGGTAGAGATTCCACTCCTTCACTTTCTGTGTAACTTCACTTTCCTCAACTGAAATTGGGAATAATAGCACTTATCTCAAAGGAGCTGTGAAGATTAAATGAGCTAATCCATGTAAGGGTTTTAGCATTGTTTATGGGACATAATAAGTGCTCAAAATATACTTTATAGATTAATGAAACATTAAGTCTTTTTGTGGATGGAAGAAATAACACGTTGTAGTAACAATTCTATATGAGAGTCAAAGAAATGTCGAAAATTCCTACTAATTGGAGTTGGAAAGAGATTTAATGTGCAAGATGACCATTGTGCATAATCTTGAAAGTAGAATGGAATTCTGTGCGATCAAAGACAGAAGTGGGGGAACTGGGGCTAGGGAGGAAAGCATAGTGATTCTAGAAAATGGTGAACCATCCTGGAGAGTAGACGCATTCAAAAAGATTTGGGATTCTTTGCGTAGAAGTATTTTGACATCATTTTATATGTTTAAGAGTCATGAGAGGCTTTGACCTGTGCTTTAAGAAGATTGTTGCTACGGCAATGAATCAGATAAGGGAGAATTTGGAAGAAGGAAGACCTGTTAGGAAGATTCTGCAATAGCTAGGGAAAGGTGATAGATTATAACAATACGATAAAAATTTCCCATGGATTAACGAATAAAGGATGATAGAGGAAGGAAGAGGTCAAAGCTGAGTCAGAGATTTGAAGTCTATACAATTGGGACAATAGCAGTATCATTTGTAAACATAGTGAAAATGAAGCAGGTTGTAAGGAGAGATTATAATTATGGTTTGAACATATTGAGTATGAATTTTATATGGCAGGAAGGACGGCCAGCTGGAAATGTCAACTTGAGATAGTTTGAACTATAAATGTATATTTGGGAATCATCTGCATGGAAGTGATAGTTGAAATCCTGGGAGTGAATCAGCTCGAAGTGTGGAAAGAGAAAACTATTTACAGCAATACCTTGAGGGATATATATGTGCTTATATCAGTGGAAGAAGGGGAAAGAGCAAAGAGCAAGCAACTATAGTGAAAAGGGTAGAGCAGAAAAAATAGAATTGAAATTTCTTGCAGCTATTTAAATTTAGGAAGTTTTGCAACAATTTGGGTTTCTGAAAGCAATGCTATTGCCATTGATAGCAAGAGTAACTAGGTGGCCTTACTACCTTTAATATGTAAAATACTATGTTAACAGAAACAATACATTAAAATTATCTATACTAGATAATAGAGCTGAGAAGTGAAACAGTGGTTTCAGGTCCTATTTTCTCTCTACTGTCAGCACTTCAAACTGGTTCTGGTTGACCTCAAATTGTAGTTCTTGGTTAAGCTGAGATTGGTACAATTTCATCCATATAGTACCTTGATGGAGAGAGAACTGGAAGGATTACCTAGTAAGCAGATCAGTTAATCAAAATCCGTCAGATTCTGAATAATCTGCCCATAATTATAACTAGAATGGCTCTTAGAAATTTCCTGCTTGGTGCATAAAGAAGATAACTATAATATCTGTGCTTTGCTTTCCCAGTATGGTAAATAAAGATGCCTTCTCATACATCTGGTCACTGCAAAAATAGAAGAAAGAACTTTTAAAGAGCTGTTCCAACATTTGAAAGTTTGGTCCTACCATTAATGGTCAGATTTTGGTGTCTTCCTTTCTTTGGAAAGCACTAAATTACAGTCATTCAGAGCTACTTTTTTTCTCCAAACCCATAGAAACAGATACATTGCCAAGAATAATTACAAGTGCCCTATTTTGCACATAAAGTGTCAGGCCTATCTTCTAGTTAAAACCTTGTTTGCAAAAGTATTTTTCACTAATCTTGAAGAAATTCATGGCCTTTGAAGCTTCCAAAAGACCCTCAAAGATCGGAATTCAAATGCTACTAGTGTATTGGTTGTAATAATAATAACTGCAGTTAACATTTACTGAGTTGTTTCTATGTGCTGTACATTGTGCCAAATATTTATTTAATAGTATTAATTGAGTGCCTGCTCTGTGCCAGGATCTATGGATGCTTGGGATACGTTAATAAACTAAGATCCACAGCCCTTTTATTTGGTGAGAATGGACAAAGTAATAAGCAGTAAGCATGATCAGTGAGCATATTTTGATAATAACCAAAAAAAGCATATAGGCCATAAGAAGATGGTGTGTACTGTGGAAAAAATAGAACAAGGTAAGGTAGTCAGGAGTGTGTCGTTGAGGTTGAATGATGGAGATGAGTTGCATTATTAAACAGGATAGTTAGAATAGGCATAATGAAGATGGTCACATTGGCGTTAACCATGAAGGTATCTGACAGGAGAGCGGGCAAATGGAACAATCTATACAAAAGTGCTAAGGTGGGACCATGTCTTGGGTATCTAAAGAATAGCAAAGAGGTTACTACAGTTCAGTGTGATGGAGGGAGAGTGATAATGAGAAAGTGGTAATGAGTAATTATGGGTGGAAGGACGGGAAGGCAGACCTGTTACTACAGTGACACTGTGAGATAGGTACCATTACAATCCCCCCCCCTTTTTTTTAAGATTTTTATTTATTTATTTGACAGAGAGAGAGATCACAGATAGGCAGAGAGGCAGGCAGAGAAAGAGGGGAAGCAGACTCCCTGCTGAGCAGAGAGTCGGCTGTGGGACTTGATCCCAGGACTCTGAGATCATGACCTGAGCCGAAGGCAGAGGCTTAACCCTCTGAGCCACCCAGGTGCCCTACATCCCCATTTTATAGATGAAGAAACAGAGATGTAGATAAGTAAAGTAACCTGCCACATCAGGAGCCAGCTCTAGCAAGAAATAAGCAATCATATTCATTAGTATCCTAAAGGCTTTGAAATTATTTAACTGCTTATTTCTTTATAACCCTCTGCAAAGTATTAGATGAAAGATGAGCTGTTCTGAAGTGGATGATGTGTAGTACAATGGTTCTTCTTCAGTCTTATTTCTTTGCAACCAATATAACCATGTATAGGCCTTGTAGTTTTATCAAGTTTCTTCAATTACAAATGACTTATTTTGCTTTGGCAGTGCAGTAAGCATCCCTGTAAGATCTTTTTAATTCAGGGGTTTTATGTTGGGGTAAATCCAAAGTTTAGTTTAGTTCTTCTAGACTTTTCATACTGAGCCTTCTTAGAGACAAGAGTATATTCGTAATCATAATGGCATGGTACATTTTCCCTATTTCTTAAGTACAAAAAACCACTGTAGATGGTGGTAATGACTTTTGTACATTACCTCTCTATGTGCTACTGATAAATGGAATGAATCAGTGTAATGATAATTGCAGATTATCTGACTCATGTACTAATTATTCATACTTGAATCAATGCCTTAGGAATATAGTCTGATAAAGAAAAACATTTTATTAAAGACAGTCCTTTAAATAATAGGAAGTCTAAGGAAAAAAATGTATTTGTGCCCAGTGTATTGATCCCCTACCTCATCCATAGACTATTCTCCACTCTACTTCCAGGTTAAGTGACTAGAACAATTTGAAAATCACGTTGGAAAGTCACCATTAGATGGAAAGCTATTTAATGGTTCATTTTTATACATGTCAAATTGATGTGGTTAAAAGATCTATTATTTATTCTAATGTAAGCGGCTTATTTCATTGGGAATTCCATTTTTACCTACTTCTTTGTATGAAATAGAATCGATCCAAATTTATTGAATTTTATGGTCTGTGACTTTTTCAGCATTTACTTTGTATAAGTGATTACCTAAAGAATAGCACTTTGCAAGATTCATGTTTGTTTATATAACAGTTTGTTAATCTGACAATTAATAAAAAAAATAAGAAATTACATCCTTGATGTTTCTTAGAGTTTTTTTCACAGAGCAATGAATGCATAATCCTAATTACGTGGAGTTGATGATTTTAATTGTTTGGCACTAACATGTTTTTGTCAAGTGGGGGCATCATTGGTCTTTCTTAAGTAAGCTGTGTGGCAAGAGTGGTTTGCTGTTAAACTTAAGGGATACTAGGGCAAATAATCATTTCCCTTTCACCTTATTTTAGAGGGCCTCTATTTTATGCTTATAGTCAGCACTCTTAGCTGATAACAAAATTTAAAATCCAGAAACACTTAGTAGTTTTATTTTTCTTAGTGGTTTTCAGTTGTACTAGCCTCTTAAGTTCCTATCACAAAATGTGATTGTTATTCAGTAAAAGAAAGTAACGTGTTTATAAGAGTAATGAAAATTTAAGATAAAAGTCTTGAAGAGTTTTGGGTTTTTTTCGTGTCATCACTGTTTTAAGTATATGAACAAGGGGGAACAGAAAGAATATGCTTAAGATTTAACACACCCACACCCCTATCTGACCTACAAAAGTAGCTGTCAGTGATAATTAAAAGCTACTTCAAGCAAATCCAAATTACATACTGTTGTGTGCTATTGCTACCAGTACCTGACTGCTGCTAATAACTCTAGATCTGTTTTGCCATCATTAAATTTAGATAAGAAATGTCTGAGTATGATTATCGTTGTGCTATCCAAAATGCATGATCACTGCATTTTTTAAAAAACTAGAATTTTTATCTTTCCACTGCTAACAATTTGTGCTACAGTTAGATTTCAAAATACATTATTTTTAATCTAGTCAAAAAGGAACTATATTTGTCCATGATTATATTTGGGAAAAATTTCTTAGGGTATAAGAGTTACACAGATACTCAGACTTAAGTATTTAAATACTTTAATGTTTCCATCAGTATAGCTCTTGGCTTGTTCTTATGTATGAGTTTAAAATCTTGCATATCTACATCCTTGTCAGGCAAATGCCATAGGCTAAAACTTGAAGATAATAACTTAAGATTCATGTCTCCTTCTTGGAGGTGACAGTTGTCTGGAATTGACAGTTCTGAAGGACCTAAACTGACATCAAAGGGTTTAAATGATCTATTTAGGTCAATTAATGTTAATTTTCATCTTCTATTAAATTATTTTAATGTTTTTCTCTTTTCCTTTTTTCTAGCCGAGTCCTATCCCAAGTCCTGTTTTGGGGCGAAAGCCAAATGCTAGTCAGTCATTGCTTGTATGGTGCAAAGAAGTTACAAAAAACTATCGGGGAGTGAAAATCACCAATTTTACTACATCATGGAGAAATGGTTTATCTTTTTGTGCAATATTACACCACTTTAGACCAGATTTAATGTAAGTAGAAACATTTTCCATTCCCTAGAAATATTTTGGAAATAATACAGTTTAAAAAAAAAACAATTTCTTAACATGTGTCCTGAAATAGTTGACTTTGTGTTTCTTTATTACCCATACCTTTGCTTTTTGAGGAAAGAAATGCATGCCAGAAAGAAATGCCTACAACCAATCTTTTCTCTTTAAAAACAAATTTTTCTCCTCTTAATCTCATACAAAGAATTGACTTCAAATTATTATGAAAATTGTATGGCTGTTAAAATGAGATGAGACAAACAAGGGATTACCTCATGGTAAATTTGGTTGTCAAGACTGGTCTCTGGTGCCCTGCCTTAACTTCTCTTTTAGATGGAAAGCTTCAGGCAATGAAACATGTAATCACTGTTTTCATTTATTAATTTATTCATTCCCTTAATTTTCCACACTATTAGTTTTGTTGATTGAATCACTGTGAAATTGCTAGTTACTCTTTGGTATTGTAGAATGTCAAATTTTTAGATTTAGTTTGTTTTAAAAACAGCTGTTTTTATCAAATACTGTATTGTACCTACTGTGCCATTTTCTCCCTCAGTGACTACAAGTCTCTGAATCCTCAAGATATTAAAGAGAACAACAAAAAGGTAAGAATTGCCAAGGGAAAAAAATACATAATTTTAAATTCCGCTCCTCTTTGGCTTTTGTTAATTTGGGGAAACTGAGGTAGTTTTCTGAGGTCATAATAGCAGCTCACAGAAGTAGTCTGCTTTCTGCAATTCAAATAGGATGCATGATTTACTCTAAGTTATCATAGCCTTTAAAGAACACAAGTGCCAGACTGGCATCAGATTTTAATATGTGCATGGACTTCATTAACTGTTAAATATTTATTAAAGTGGATTGCTGTTAGTCAAGAGTTAGCTTTTAAGGAGTGCACCCAAAGCTATTATACCATAAATGATTATGCGTTTAGAAAAATCTGTTGGGAAGGGATGAGGGCAGGAGCATAATGAGTATATAAGGAAGAATGCATGTGTTCCTAGAAGCAAAAAGATATGAACATTGGTGTTCTTTTTGTTGTTGTTGTTGTTGTTTCATTTTCTGGTAAGCTATACAGTTTTTCCACATAATTAATTAGCATACTGAGGTCAGAGCTTCCCAGTTTGGGATATTAATCCTTTCAGCCTTCAGGGTAGCTATGTGGGACTGAGTTGCCAGAAGCCCTTGGGCCAGCTGACTGTGGCCACAGGCTAGCTTAACCATTTATCCCAGTGCACAGTACAGTATTATAGTCATGTATGTGCACTGTGACATGAGAAAGGCGAGAAGCCCTAACTCAACATATAGTAGGTACTCATTGTGTTTTATGTTGCATTGAATTCTCCAACTGGAAAGTTAATGAAGTATGTTGTTGATTTATAATAGGAGTTCTTAATCTGAGAGGTATGGATAGAATTCAGATGGTTCTTGAACATGACTAGGGGGAAAATATGTTTTATTAATTCTTTAAGTGAAATTTAGTATTGCTTCAGTTATGAATTTAGGCCACTCACCACTATGACAGTAGCCATTCCTGAGACTATCACCTTGAGACTATTCCTTAGATATTTCGACATCACTTTGCAGTTGTGGTATCTTCAACTATCTTTTAAGCTAATCACTTCTTCAAAATTATAGTTGTTAAGACATTCAGAAAAAACACATGCATTGCTATTTCTCAAATTCAGTTTTATTAATATTTTTCATAGTTTTATTTTTTATATAATAGGTTTCTTCTATAATTCTATGTGTTTTATAAACGTAAAGCACTGTTCTGAGAAGGGGTTCATTACCAAAAGGATTCAGGGAACAAAGTGATTAATAGCCTCTGGTCTAGACTAATGTTTTCATTCTACTTTAAATTAGATAATTAAAACCACCAGTGTTAAAAAAAAAATCTGTGAATGGAATCTTGATAGAAGTTCAGTTAGCAGATGACAATTTAACTCAATTTTTTTTACTTCTATTGCTCTCTGAACCCCAAAATTTGTATTGTCATTAAAAAAAACCTTTTTCTTTACAAATGCGTGATGCTGGCCTAGAGAAATACATTTTAAAACTGTCAGTTTGGGGCACCTGGGTGGCTCAGTCTGTGAGTTTCTGCCTTCTGCTCAGGTCATGATCTCAGAGTCCCGTGGTCTGAGCCCCACATCAGGCTCCCTGTTTGACAGGAAGCCTGCTTCTCCCTCTCTCACTCCCCCTGCTTGTGTTCTCTCTCTAGCTGTGTTTCTCTCTGTCGAATAAATAAGTAAAATCTTTAAAAAAAAAAAGGTCAGTTTTTTAAATGAAATATGCCACCAAAAAAAGTTAATCTTAAAATATTAGTTTATTTTTCTTTATAAAATCGCATCTATGGTCGCATGCTACAGTGTAAGTCATTCTCATGAATTATTTCTTGTATAATTTTGGAGAGCTTGTATCTATCAAAGTGAAATGCCTCTTTTTTCATTAATTAAATTATATCTTCATATATGATAGTTATATGCCTGCATTGCATTTGAATAAAATACTAAGCGAATTTAAATGCAGATAAAGGTATTAAAAAATAAACCATTATTATTTTTATAAAGTGAAGCTTTTTAAATTACTGTTTGAAATTTTGAAAAGGAAACATTGTTGATTGTACCCAGCTATGTATGGTGAAGAGTATGGAGATTTGCCTTAAGGCTTAGGTCACACTTCTTTACATTATTTTTTCAGGAACTTAATAATGATGAGCATACCTTGGGTTTATGTATTACTATGTAGAGAAGAGTATCATATTACATTTTTTTCTCCATTAGCTCTTCCAGGGGCAGATAATTATGGTTTTTTGAAAGGATTTTAATTTAGATGATCCCATTCATTGCACAGTTGAATAAATAATTGTTTGACAGTCTGTCCTTTTCATCACTTTGCAACTTCCTACCTGATATCTACATTGAGTATCAGTTGCTACCTGCAGGTTTATTTCCGGCTTCACACAGTTCTTCACGATAACCCCGTCTGCCCTTGATTGGACTTAAAGGGGCATGAGAAACAATGCTTGTGTCTTAAGTTCCATGCAGATGCATAACAACTGGCAATGACTCCTCCTTGCCAATTGAATAACATCTAGGAATGAATTAGACAGTTTTCTTTGAAAGACCTCTTTTTTTTCCTCCACAAACAGCTATGAAGACTGGTGATTGACCACAGGAGGCGAGGTTAACCTATGGGAAAATTCCTCCATAAAATCTTGACCTCGCTTACAAGAACCCAGTTTGTTTTTAAATGTTTTTTTTAACAGTTAGTGTGCATAAAATAAATTGCTACATGAAGCAAAACATCAGCAGGGGATTCCCCACAAGGAAGCTAATCATTTTCCCAGGTCTGTAAAAAGCTGAATAAAAAAGGTATTTACCTGTGACATATGATCTTAGTATGTCAGTGTTTTAGGTAATTGGGAAATGTTTAGAATACTGCCTGTGGTGCTTTTCATGATGGTCTGCAATTGATGTCTGTCAATCAAGTTGTCAAGACACATGAGGAAAATGACTTTAATTTTCCTAAAACATGTAAAATAACAAACAGGCCTAAACATGCACACCAACTGAGCCATTCTCTTGAGTAAATATTTTGAGGTACCTATATTATGAAACATAGTGCTGTGAAAATTGAAGAGGTTTTAATATTGTGATTTTTTATTTTCTTTCTTATTCCACAACATTTATTAAACTACAGGAAGAATATGAGACAAGGATTAAATTCAAAGGTAAAAAATGCACTTACACATGTAAGTGCAAAAGAGTAATTCCTTCTATATTGCTACATAATTTCCTAACCATTTCTTAAAAGAAAACTTTGAGTTATTATCCTACATCTAGGTTGTTACAAAGACATTTTATATTCCAAAATGAGAATACAACTAGAGGGTCCATACTTTTTCCCAGGGTGTATCTGAACCTTTAACCATGTTTTTAATGCTTCCTAGCAACACAGTGCTGTTTTAAAGGGTTAGTTCAGGATAGTAATAATTAATTGTAAATTGAGAAACAGCTTTGATTCTTCAAAACTAGAAAAACCTGATGTGCCACAGTCATTTAAAGGCTAACAAAAATAATACAATGCAGCCTCACATTCTCAGCTAAGTTGTACTACTCAAAACATTTCATTCTTTCCAAAATGGATGAAGTGAAAATGCAATCACTCTTCTCATTATGAAAATCAGCCTTAATTGGATATTTTAAAAATGTTTCTACATTTCTAGGCTTAAATAGCACTTGTATTTATACCAGGTAATCTAGGATTAAATCTTTGGGGATACGTAGCTATCCTTTTTCTTCAGAAATCACTGCAGTTATATGAACGTGTTAAAGAGAGGTTGATAGGAATGATAAAACTCCAGATTATTATTTCTTTATACCTTAGTTCCTTATAAAAATTGATTCTAAGATTTTTTTGTTTTAATTCTGTTTTTTGCTTATTTTCTTTATTGGAAAAGAACATTTCAATTGTTATTAATTAAGAAACTTTTTTTTTCTTGCACCCACCCCACTTTTACAAATTTCTGATGTGGAATTTTGTTCTGTTTTTGTATCAATTATGTCAGTAACATACCATGCCCTCCAACAACAACAACAAAATCCATTAAAATTTTGCTTTTTTTTAAATGACAACTAAACTTTATTTTAATGACTTACTTATTGAAGTATAATTGACATAGAACATTATATTAGTTCTAGGTATACAGCATAATGATTCAGTATATTGTGAAACATTCACCACAGTATATCTAGCTAATGTCTATTCTTCTGCTGTTTTTAAAATGCATGGATTGTTTGAACTATTCAATATATCTTTGTTTTTTCTTTCTTTGAAGGCATATGATGGATTTGCCAGCATAGGAATTTCCCGGTTGTTGGAACCTTCTGATATGGTTTTATTAGCAATTCCTGACAAACTGACTGTTATGACTTATCTCTATCAAATCAGGGCACATTTCAGTGGCCAAGAACTGAACGTTGTCCAGATAGAGGAGAACAGCAGTAAAAGCACATATAAAGTTGGAAACTATGAAACAGATACAAACAGTTCTGTTGATCAGGAAAAATTCTATGCAGAGCTTAGTGATCTGAAACGGGAGCCTGAATTGCAGCAGCCTACCAGCGGAGCGGTCGACTTCTTATCGCAAGATGACTCTGTATTTGTAAATGATAGTGGGGTTGGAGAGTCAGAAAGTGAACATCAGACTCCTGATGATCATCTTAGTCCAAGCACAGCCTCCCCTTACTGTCGCAGGACTAAAAGTGACACAGAACCCCAAAAGTCCCAGCAGAGCTCTGGAAGGACTTCAGGATCTGATGACCCTGGAATATGTTACAATACAGATTTGACCCACGCACAAGTTTTGTTAGGCAAGAAGAGACTACTGAAAGCTGAGACTTTAGAATTAAGTGACTTATATGTTAGTGATAAGAAGAAGGATGTGTCTCCGCCCTTTATTTGTGAGGAAACAGAGGAGCAAAAGCTTCAGAGTCTAGACAGCAGCAATCACTTGGAGAAAGAAAAATTGGAGAATTCCAGACCCTTAGAATGCAAATCAGATCCTGAATCACCGATCAAAAAACCAAGTTTATCTCCCACTTCCAAACTTGAATACTCATACAGTAGAGATGCAGAGCTTTTAAAGAAAAAACGTACTTCTCTAAGGCAGACAGAATCTGATCCGGATACTGATAGAACCACTTTAAATCATGCAGATCATTCCACAAAAACAGTCCAGGTAAGTGAGTTAGAATGATGAATACCTATATTTAGTAAATATATTTTTCTGAGTATTTTTGGGTTTTTTTTGTATTCATAGAGCACTTTCAAATGCTACGAATGATTAAAAGTGAAGTATAATTAACCATTACAGAAAACCTACAATACCTGCACTTCCTTTAAAGTTTACCATGTACTATTTTAAGCCTATAAATCAATCTGAATTTGAAGATTAAAGAATAGTGTCAGCTTTTCAAATCAAAATATTACTTACCTATAAAAACAGAACATTTCACTGTAAGAATGAGTCAAAGATATTTCACTATTCCATTTAGTAGGAATATCATTCCGAAAATATGTAATGCTAACTTAAATATTTCCCATTTAAAGTATTTTCTTTAAATATTTTAGTTGCATTGTAATTGGTATTTTCAGTCCTATTGTTAGTTGTCTATAACATCCAGATTCCTCCCTGTGAAGGAAATATGACACAAATTTGACCTTACAATATTTGCTATATTTAGTTGAATCTCTGGCACCATCAATTATAAGATATACCATTATTTTATGTGCTAAAAAGAAAGAAGGAGGGGCGCCTGGGTGGCTCAGTTGGTTAAGTGACTGCCTTCGGCTCAGGTCATGATCCTGGAGACCCGGGATCGAGCCCCACATCGGGCTCCCTGCTCGGCAGGAAGCCTGCTTCTCCCTCTCTCACTCCCCCTGCTTGTGTTCCCCCTCTGGCTGTGTTTCTCTCTGTCAAATAAATAAAATCTTTAAAAAAAAAAAAAAATTCTTAAAAAAAAGAAAGAAAGAAAGAAAGAAAGAAAGACATTGCCAATAAATTTTTATATAAATGGTTTTCTTACTACATAGAATTTTTATTTTATACCTATTGAATGAATTCTTTTAGACTTATTCAAGCATGGATGTTTTAATCATATAACACTCATATATACATAAAAAAGAAGTTTAAGTAAAGTAAATTGGTTAAGGTATAATTGACTTAGAATTAGAATTTAAAATCTAACTCTTCTGACTTTTTGATTTAGAATTTTTCCTGGTTTTCCACACAGTGTTGTCTTCTGTGCCATCACAAGCATGATGCTATACCAGTGGCTCTCAAAGTATGATCTGGGTCCTCTGAGGCTCTCCTAACCTCTTTCAGAAAACTCCCAAAGTTGAAATTTTTTTCATAATAATAATAGAACATTATTTACCTTTTTCACTTTTGTTCTCTCACAAGTGTACAGTGTTGTTTTCTGGAGGCTGCACGATTTGTGATATCTTAAAAGATTGAATACAAAAGTGGATATAAGAATCCAGCTGCCTGCTATTAAGCCAAACATAAAAGAGATTTCCAAAAAATATAAAATAATTGCCATTGTCACTTATTTTTTGTTTTTTTGAGTATTGTTTTTTGTTAGAATGTTAATGTCTAATGGGTTTATTATAGTTTTTTTTTAAAGATTTTTATTTATTTGAGAGAGAGAGCACTTGGGGTGTGCACAGAGGCAGAGGAAGAAGCAGACTCCCTGTTGAGGCTTGGGTTAGACATAGGCCTCAATCCCAGGACCCCAAGATCATGACCTGAGTGCAAGGCAGAGGATTAACCAACTGAGCCGCCCAGGCACCTTATTATAGTTATTTCTAAAGGAATGAATAAATACATATTTCCAACATTTCTCAGTTTTAATTTCCAAAATGATAAATATAAATAGATATAACACATATAAAGAAAAGCTTTTTGAGATCCTCAGTATTTTTAAGCACATGTAGGGATTCTGAGATCAAAAAATTTGAGACCCTCTGAATTTTACCAGATTTCTCTACAGTTGTCTCTGGGGTTTTCTTCTCGGTAATACTCACTGATAAGAGTACTTTTCTTGACCTTATCAGAAGGTCCCAAGATAAGACTTTCAGACAATAACCTGGAGTTATATTCCATTTTTAAATACTGCTGAAGTGGTTGTTAACTAAGAAGTGGTTGTTAATTGAAACATTAAGGAACTGCGGTCTTGCTACCTGAAATATCAAGCACATGCATATGTAGGCATTGATGGCTGTCTTGACTATCACCTGGCTGACAAAGATTAAAAGATGCCATCAATTTTAAGTTTTCAGAGGTATTAAGAATAAATGTACATCTTTGAATCAAAGAAATACAGTAGCTAGTAAAGCAAGCTACTGTTCTTCTAATCAAAAATCTCAAATCAAAGGTTCCAAGTACTTTAACTTTTAGTACAAAAATGCTTTCAAGTGATCAGATATAGCATACATAGCAGATAATTGAGAAACATCTAGTGGGGCATCTGGGTGGCTCATTTGGTTTAGCACCTGCCTTCGACTCAGGTCATGATCACACGTCCTGGGATCCGTCCTGGGATCCGTCCTGGGAAAAAGCCTCAAGCCTCCTGTCAGGCTCCCTCCTCAGTGGGGAGCCTGCTTCTCCCTCTCCCTCTGACCCTTCCCTCCAGCTTATGCTCTTTCTCTCTGTCTCTCCCTCAAATGAATAAATAAAATTTTTTAAAAAGGAAGGGAGGGAGTAAGGGAGGGAAGGAAGGAAGGAAGGGAAAAAGAAAGGAAAGAAAGAAATATCTAGTGATTAACAAGTATAGAATTTGGTGAGCCTAATTTCTAAGTATTACCGAAAACAGATTTTTCTTATAACCCAGATTTTTAAGGTAAATGTATTTAGTTAAATGTAGAAATTGACTAATATTTATTTTATTTTATTTTTTTTTTTTTTTTAGATTTTTTTTTTTATTTATTTGACAGAGAGAAACACAGCCAGAGAGGGAACACAAGCAGGGGGAGTGAGAGAGGGAGAAGCAGGCTTCCCGCCGAGCAGGGAGCCCGATGTGGGGCTCGATCCCGGGTCTCCAGGATCATGACCTGAGCCGAAGGCAGTCGCTTAACCAACTGAGCCACCCAGGCGCCACCGAAATTGACTAATATTTAAAAATTAAAAATACTCCAGACTGGGAATCAGTACACCTGGATTCCTATCTTGGCTCTGCTAATAATTACGAGTATGGTATGTTAATTACCATTTAAATTTGTTTTTTTTTATGATTTTATTTATTTGACAGAGCGAAACACAGCCAGAGAGGGAACACAAGCAGGGGGAGTGAGAGAGGGAGAAGCAGGCCTCCCGCCGAGCAGGGAGCCCGATGTGGGACTCGATCCCAGATCTCCGGGATCATGACCTGAGCCGAAGGCAGTCGCTTAACCAACTGAGCCACCCAGGCGCCCCTACCATTTAAATTTTTTTAATCTGATTTTCCACATATGTTAAATGAAATAATCTCTAAGAGTCCTTTTAGCTCTAAAACTCTGTCATGCCCTGATGCTATTTAGGAGGTTTAAATGATGTACAGTATATCCACGGGATATTAGAGGCAATATCTATTTACAACTTTGTATATATTTCTTTATTGCCCATTGGTTTAATGGTTAGAACTTTGTTTAGGGTAAATTAAAGGTTGTTTTTTGTTTTTTGTTTTGTCAGAAGTACTGCCTTACACAAAAAATTGTAATGTGACTGCAGTATTTCATAGGTTTTTTAAATTGGGCAATTTTAGCAGCTATATTTGAATAATAAATCTGTTTTTCTTCTACACACTATTTCATCGGTGCTAAGATATGCATCTTTCTATATTTTAACTTCTCTGAAATCAAGATTGAACTTATAATAGTGTGTTAGAGTTTGACAGTGTTTGTTCTTTCTTAGTTGTTCATAAAATAATAGTTTTGGCATTCGACAAGAGGAAATTTGATAATTTAATATGGCTATATAGCATTAAAGTCGTAATGTTGCTCATTTGAGTGGCTAATACATATGATGACCTTTATATATCTTACACATATCTCTCTTAAACTTTATAACCCATGAGGTAAGTAGTTAAATTCTATTTAATATATGGGAAGACAGGGGTTTACAGAGTTGCCTAAGATGACTTAATAAGTGTTAAAGTTTGAATTCAAAACCATCGTTTTTTTACTCCAAAATCTGTGCTCCTAAGCTATATACTCATAATATCTCTTCATTTTGATCATAATAGCACTGAAGATAATTAGCCCAGATGTAAAGTAGTCAACTTTACTGAAGGGAAATACAGCAATGTATATCAAGTCCCTTAAAAATGTTTATCTCATTAGATTCTACCTCGAGGATTATTTCCCCTAAGATAATCAGAATTGTGTACAAGAATTTATGGATAAAGGTTTTTGCTTTTTTTTTAAGAAAGAGTGGGGATGGGGAGGAGGTTGGGAGTGGCAGAGGGAGAGGGAGAGAATCTTAAGCAGGCTCCATACCTGTGCAAAGCCCAGTGTGGGGCTTGGTCTCATGACTCTGAGATCATGACCTGAGCCTAAAATAAGAGTCAGATGCTTAACTGACTTGAGCCACCCAGGTACCCTTATAACAGAGATGTTTATAAAACATAGTTAATTATACTAAAAATTATAAAAAAACATAAATACCCAATAATATAAGACAAGTGAAAGTATGATGCTTCTGTATTAATAGAATGCTAGGTAAAAGTTCAAAAAATTATGTTTAAAAATATTTTTTAAATACTTACGTGAGAATATTCTCACAATAGAATATTAAGTTTAAAAAGCATGATTCTACAGTGATTACCTCTGGGTGCCAGGATAGCTAGTTATCTTTTTTTTTTTTTTTTTAATTCTTTTTTTGTTTTTTATTTTAAAATCATTCTTTTTTTGAGATGTAATTGACATTTACTATTATATTAGTTTCAGGTGTATAACAGTCATTGGATGTTTGTATACATTGTGAAATGACCACCACAAAAGCCTAGTTAATGTCCATCACCATACATAGTTACAAAGATTTTTCTTGTGACCAGAACATTTTAGATCTACTGCCTTAGCAACTTTCATATATGCAATGCAGTACTACTAACTGTAGTCATCGTGCCATACATGATATCCCCATAACTTATTTATTTTATAACTGGAGTTGTATACCTCTATGACTCCATTTTGCCCACATCGTACTCCTAGCCTCTGGCAACTACCAGTCCATCTTTGTATCTGTGAGCTTGCTTTTTGGGTTTTGGGGGAGCGGATTCCCTTTTATTTTTAGATCGTATGGTATTCATCTTTGTCTGTCTGACTGACTTATTTCACCTAGCATAACACCTTCAAGATCCATGCATGTTGTCAGAAGTAGAAAAATTTCATTCTTTTTTATGGCTGAGTAATATGCCACTGAGTATAGGGGTGTGTGTGTGTGTGTGTGTGTGTGTGTGTGTGTGTGTGTGTGTGCACTCATACATCAGTGGGTACTTAGGTTTTTTCTATACCTTGGCTATTGTAAATAATCTGCTGTGAGGGCATCTGGGTGGCTCAGTTGGCTGGGTGTTCAACTCTTGGCTTTGGCTCAGGTCATTATCTCACGGGTTATGGAATGGGCTCCATACTCACCAGGAAGTCTGCCTGGGGATTCTCTCCTTCTGCTCCTCCCCAGCTTAAGCACTGGGAGTGCACACACACACAAGGCCTTCTCTCTCAAGTAAATAAATATTTTAAAATAATAATAATAGGGGTACCTGGATGGCTCAGTTGGTTAAGTGCCTGCTTTCAGCCCAGCACCAATTATTGAAGAGAGTGTCCTTTCCCCATTGTATATTTTTGGCTCCTTTGTTGTAAATTAATTGACCATATATGCTTGGTTTATTTCTGTGCCCTCTGTTTTATTCTCTTGATCTAGGTGTCTGTTTTTATACCCCTACCATACTGTTTTGATTCCTATAGCTTTATGATATAGTTTGAAACCAGGGACCAGGGACCATGACCATTTCTTTTTACTTTTATGTTTTTTCTAAAATTTTTGTAATAAATATGAATCGCATTTATAATCAGAAAAAAGTTTGTTTCTGTGTGCTGTTAAGACCAAAGCAGTGTTTCACTGTCTCTGTAGCTAACTGGAATCCCTAAAGGTCTTTAGACTCACGGGTTTTAGAACAAGTAGGATTTTTTTTTTTAATAATGATTTTATTTATTTACTTATTTGTTTGTTTGTTTGAGAGAAAGAGAGAACACGAGCCAGGGGAGGTGGGTACAGAGGCAGAAGGAGAAGCAGACTCCCTGCTGAGCAGGGAGCCTGATGCGGGGCTTGACCTCAGGACCCTGGGATCATGACCTGAGCAGAAGGCACACACTTAACTGACTGAGCCACCCAGGCATCCCTAGAGCCAGTAGAATCTTAAAGATGATATACTCTAATCACTAATTTTAGAGCTAGTGGGATTTTAAAGATGATCTCCCCTCATTTCAAACATGAGGCAATTGAGATATTTTTAAAAATATAATAATAATTAACGTTTATTTAGTGCCCAGTACATTACACTGTTTTACTTAATCTATCGTTGTGAGAATTGGTCTGTTTTGTCCCCATTTTACAAATGAGGAAACTGAGGTGTAGAGAGATTGAGTAACTGGTCCACAATTAGGTGATGTATCTAGTATTTGAAACAAGGTCTTGCTTACTCCAAGGTTCTTAAAATATCATGTAATGGAATACAGTATAGTTTTTTAAGTGACCTGTTTAGTGCTACATTGCTTATTATTAGTGGAGGAAGAATTAATAGCCTGATGTCTAGACTGCAAATTCAGTGTTCTCTTTAATTAATCTGTTCTGTTTTAGAGAGTGTTGATTTGTAACCAGAATGACCAGTTCAATTCTATTGTATCCTGTCCACATGACGAAAAATCTATCATTATCACATATACATTTCAATTATATCTATTAAGTGAAGAATTCTTGTTTAATCCTCTTAAAACCTTGGGTGATGAAAATGTTGTGGTATTAGATAGTGTTGGTGGTTCACAACCTTGTGAATATAGTAGAAACCACTGAACTGCATACTTTTAAAAAAATCTTTCCTTGCTTGAAATTGCAGGAAAGAGTTTAAAAATAGTTATAATTAAAACATAAAGATCTCAGTGAGACCGAAAAATAATGTAACAATTTTTATAAGTTTCATATTATACCATATAAAGTAATATGTTTACTGTTTATTACCTCTTCCTTGATCATGAATGCTACTTACAAATGAACCAAAACTATACAATGGCAGGGAAGTAAAAGAAATTAAATATCAGAGTAATAGTAATAGCTATCTAAAGCCAGAAGTTGGCTACTTTTTGGAAGAAGAAAGGCACTTGAACTATAAACATTATGGATATTTGTGCTTTAAATTGATGTTATCATTTGAGAACTGATTTCCATGGATGGTCATTACCTTTTGTTATCCAAAAATATATTGTAATATTACAAATTAATCCAAGAAAATACTCTTCCAATTCTGATGTGATTGTTTTGTTGTAAGGTAAGTGAGCATTAGAGAAAACCGGTTTCAATTTTTTTTAAACAAAATATGATAGTTTTGAATTTTCTATAAATGTTAATGGTCAAGGATTTAAAGGATTATTGCCACAAATGTTTAATATCTTTCAACATGTGAATTTGGAAGATGCCTTGTTATCAGTCATATAAAACTATAAGAAAGAAAATTTTTTTAAAATGTCTTTCCCAGGTTGTACTGGGATTAGCAAATATGAAGCATGTATGTAATATACATATGGACATTATATTTTATGGGAATATATTCTAACACAAATGGAAATTAAATGTAATCCAGTTTTAGGCAGTAAAGATATATTTCCTATGTGTCAAGACTTTTTACAATTTCTGATGAACATTAATATTTAAGTAATCTCATAAAACTGCAGTCTTATTCCTGATCTCTAGTATTTTGACAGATAATAAAAACATTGATTAATTTATAAATTAGTGGGGCTTTTTTGAGTTCCTAATTCTGTATTTTTGGTTTTAAGCATCGAATGTTATCAAGACAAGAAGAACTTAAAGAAAGAGCAAGAGTTCTGCTTGAGCAAGCAAGAAGAGATGCAGCTTTAAAGGCAGGGAATAAACAAAATACCAACGCAGCCACACCGCTCTGCAACAGGCAGCTAAGTGATGTGAGGAACATTGGTTAAAAAGCCATAGATTTTTAATTGCATTCATGGGGGCGAGTGGAGTAATTTATTTATACTTTTGCGAAGTCATTTTTTTTTGTTTTTAATTTCAGTTAGTTAATATACATTAGCTTAGGTATACAATATTAGCTTAGGTATACAATATAGTGATTCAACAATTCTCTCTATCACCTGGTACTCATCATGACAAGTGCACTCCTTAATCCCCATTATCTAGCTCACCTATCCCTGCACCCACCTCCCCCCTGGAAACCATCAGTTTGTTATTGCTAAATCATTTTTCCATAGACTTTGTATATGAGATGGCAGGGGGAGGAGAGGTAACTTTATTGAACTGATAAATTCATAGTGGAAGAACATGTTGTAATTATTCCTATATGTCAGTGTTAGCTATGAGGAAAAGTAAAATTTTGGAATATAATTTCTACATACACATGAGTAATCTATTTTTCTTAATTTACATTTTGTAATTTAATTATACTTTTTTTAAAAGATTTTAGTTATTTATTTGACAGAGAGAAACACAGCTAGAGAGGGAACACAAACAGGGGGAGTGAGAGAGGAAGAAGCAGGTTTCCCACCGAGTAGGGAGCCCGATGTGGGGCTCGATCCTGGGACCCTGGGATCATGACCTGAGCTGAAAGCAGACGCCCAATGACTGAGCCACCCAGGCACTCCTTAATTTTACTTTAAGATTGTATTTTATCTATGGCAGTTAATTTTGTTGGAAATATTAGAATGTAATAATGATGCCTACCATTTATTGAATAGCTACTATTTAATGCAGGCTCTATAATGGATGTCTTATATAATTTTTATTTTACTTAACCCCATGAAATAGATGGCCAACTACTTTCCAGATAAGAAAACTGAGGTTGCTGGGTAAGGTATTTGTACAAAGTTGCAGAGTTAGTAAATGATGAATCTAGGATTTGAACTTGAGCCTTCTCAGAATATAGAGTTAGTGTTCTTTTCTATCATATACTGCCATCCCTGTATTAAACCACATTTGTAGAGGCACCTTGGTGGTTCAGTCAGTTAAGCAGCTGCCTTTGGCTCAGGTCCTGATCCCATGGTTCTGAGATCGAGCCCCCCATTGGGCTTTTTGCTCAGCTGGGAGCCTGCTTCTCCTTCTCCCTCTGCCTGCCATTCACCCTGCTTGTGCTCTCTCCCTTTCTTTATCCCTGTCAAAATAAATAAATAAAATCTTTAAAAATAAATAAAAAATTAAAAACCCACATTTTTATACATATTTTTGTACAGTGCTTCACAAATAATAATGAATATATGAAAATAGAAGCCCTTAAATTTAAGGGGACAGGAAATTCTTCATGAATCTGAAAACTATGATATCCTGCCTTACCATCAAACTCACATATACAAAACTCCATGCTCTCTTTTTTTTTTTTAATTAAGATTTTATTTTTTTCAGGGCAGTTTTAGGTTCACAGCAGAATTGAGAGGAAGGTGCTGACACTTCCCATATATGCCCTGCACCTACACATACCTGGCCTCTCCTCTTAATGACATCCCACATCAGACTGATACATTTGTTAGAACTGGTAAACCTATATTGACATATCACAATCACCCAAAGTCTATAGCTTACATTATGGTTCCTTCTTGATGTTTTATATCCTGTGAGTTTGGACAAATGTGTAATGGGACGTATGCATCATTATGGATTTTCTAAAAATGTTCTATTGCACCTGTTCACCCCTTCCATCACTCCCATGCCCTGCAACTTAATTTTACTGTCTCTATAATTTTGCCTATTTCAGAATGTCATGTATTGGAATCATATAGTATATAGCCTTTTCTGATTGGTTTCCTTCTCCTGCATTTAAGGTTCTTCCATGTTTTCATGGCTAGAAAGATCATTTATTTTTAGTGCTGAATTATATCCCCTTGTCTGGATGTACCATAGTTTATCCATTCACCTACTAAAGGACATCTTGTTTGCTTCCCGTTTTTGGCAATTATGAATAATGCTGCTATAATCATCTATGTGCAGGTTTTTGTGTGGACATAAATTTTTAACTCCTTTGGGTATTTATTGGGGAGTATGATTGCTAGATCGTATGTTTACTTTTATAAGAAATTGCCAACCTATTTTCCAAGGTCACTGTTCCATCTTGTATTCTCACCAGTAGCGTCTGAGAGTTCTTGTGGTGCTCCATAACATTGAACATTGTCAGTGTTCCAGAATTTGGCTATTCCAATAGGTGTGTAGTGGTATCTCATTGTTTTAATTTACATTTCCCTGATGACAAATGATGTGGAACATCTTTTCATATGCATATTTGCAATCTGGAGGTCTTCCTTTGGAGAGGTGTCTGTAAGGGTCATTGATCCATTTTTTTAATCAGGTTGGTTGTTTTTTATTGTTTTCAGTAGTTCTTTGTGTATTTTGAATATAGTCTTTTATCAAATTTGTCTGTTGCAAATTGAGTGTTCCTACTGATTAACATAGAATATCCCTTCATTTATTTAGTTATTCTTTGATTTCCTTATATTCCTCATACAGATCTTATACATATTTTGTTAGATTTCATTAATGTGAATAGTATTTTGTTCTTAATTTCAAATTCCACTTGTTCACTGCTGGTATATAGGAAAGCAGTTGTCTTTTATATATTAACCTTATATCCTACAGCCTTGCTATAATTGTTTATTAGTTCCAGGAGATTCTTTTTTCCCAGTTTTTTCAGATTTTCTACGATCATGTCGTCTGTGATCACTTTTATTTCTTCCTTTCTGTGCATATGTTTAAACATTACTTTCAGATATAAGCTTAATAACCTCTGACCTTGAGCAGTGTTTCTCATATTTCAAGTCTTTACACAATAATGTGAAATAAAACAATTTAGTGGTACAGTAATTATTTTATTTTTAATGAAAAAGAATATAATAGAATGGAATAAAGATCTCTGAATTCATAGTATTTGAATACTCAGAAGCATAGTATTTTTGTCTGAAATTTCCTTTAGTTATGTGGGTATATGTGCTTCTTCAATCTTGATATAAAACATATTTTACAAACAAAAAACCATATATATTTTTTTAATATTTTATTTATTTGACAGAGAGAAACACAGCCAGAGAGGGAACACAAGCAGGGGGAGTGAGAGAGGGAGAGAAGCAGGCTTCCCGCCAAGCAGGGAGCCTGATGTGGGACTCGATCCCGGGTCTCCAGGATCATGACCTGAGCCGAAGGCAGTCACTTAACCAACTGAGCCACCCAGGAGTCCCAAAAAACCATATTTTTAAACTGTAGTTCATAATAAAAATGAGAAATCCAAATCTAGTGGGCCATCTTTGAAGAAGTTTTGTAACCTCTATGCCAACTCTTTCAGTGCCTAGCCATTGGTTCTATCATCAGTTTGTTGGTCATTTGTCAGATATTTATTGACTGAACTGAGTATATTCATGGTGACAGAAAACATTAAGTTTCTTCTGTCAAGGAGTTTACATTATGGGGGGAAGAGAGAGATAATAATAAATAACTAGAGTGTGAAAACTGTGTGGCCTAGTAGAGGAAAATTTTAAAAAGTGAGGGCTTGAATGATTTGAGAAGGGGACATTTGAACTAAGATCTGATGGGTGAAAAGGATCCAGTCAAGTGAAGAACCACAGAAGGAATGATCTCTTTAAAAAGAAAGTTATTTTGGGGATGCCTGGGTGGCTCAGTCAGTTAAGCATCAGATTCTTGATCTTGTCTTGGGTTGTGATCTCAGGGTTGTGAGGTCAAGCCCGGCGTGAGGCTCAGTGCTGGATGTGGAGCCTGCTGAAGATTCTCTCTCTCCCTCTCTTAAAAAAATATATATATATATTTTGTTGATGCTATATTTTATTTGTGATAAACTCTGTTTCATAATTATTTCAGGCTCTAAAAATTATGGAGAATGTGTATAGCTCTATATTATTCCAGTGTGTTGATTTTAAATTCAGAATACCTGAAATTTAAATGATCTATCTGCCAAGTAGATATTTAAAACCAGTTGCTTTACCTGTGTGTGAATTTTACATATATAAATAATTATTATTGAATGTTTATTGAGCACTTACTGCTTATCAAGCAGGATTCTAAGTGATTTAACATGGATTTTCTCATTTAATCTCCACAATAATTGTATGAGTTAAGTTTTACAGTTGAGAAAACTGACAAATTAATGAATTACCCATCGTCACACAGTTATAAGTAACAGAGCCAAGAATTGAACCCAGACGTTTTGATTTCAGAGATTTTATCTCTAAAACATTGTGTTATATTTCCTTCTTTATTTTTCTGACATCCTTCTGAAATAGAAATAGATACTACTGGTTGATCTTTTATAGAGATTACAAAAATGAGTTAGGAAAGAATGTTTAAATTTACCTAGGGTTGCAGACAGTGACACATGAGGCTTAGAAGTTAAGTATTCTGACTTTTTAAAAAGCTAATGTTTAGTTTTTTATTTGGTTCAAACTCAACAAATATTTTGTTGGTCATCCCTTCTATTTAAGGCACCAGTAATTTATACTCTGTATTTTTCAAATAAAAAACTTTATCTAAGGGGCGCCTGGGTGGCTCAGTTGGTTAAGCGACTGCCTTCAGCTCAGGTCATGATCCCGGAGACCCGGGATCGAGCCCCGCATCGGGCTCCCTGCTTGGCAGGGGGCCTGCTTTTCCCTCTCTCACTCCCCCTGCTTGTGTTCCCTCTCTCACTGTGTTTCTCTCTGTCAAATAAATAAACAAAATCTTTAAAAAAAAAAAAAAAAACTATCTAAATTATACTAATGTGAATTCAACATCAGAAGTTACTTACTAAAACATCTCTCTTTTTAAGACTTTATTTTTATGTAATCTCTACACCCAATGTGAGCTTCAAACTCACAACCCTGAATCAGGTTTCAGGCTCTACTGATTGAGCCAGACAGGCACCCCAAAAGATCTTTTTTTTTTTTTTTTTAAGATTTTATTTGTTTACAAGGCTCCTGGGTGGCTCAGTCATTAAGTGTCTGCCTTCAGTTCAGGTCATGATCTCAGGGTCTTGAGATTGAGCCCTGCATTGGGTTCCCTGCTCAGAGGGAAGCCTACTTCTCCCTCTCCCTCTCCCTCTGCTTGTGTTCCCTCTCTTGCTGTCCTCTCTCTGTCAAATAAGTCAATAAAATCTTTTTAAAAATATTTTATTGACTTATTTGACAGAGAATGCACAAAAGTGACAGACAGAGGGAGAGGGAGAAGCAGGCTCTCCCCTGGTTAGGGAGCCTGATGCAATGTAACTTGCAACACTTTTCTGGAAAACACTTAGACTTCATCAAGAAATGTTCATTCCCCTTTACCTAGTAATTCTGTTAACAAAGATTGAAATGCAGGCTTCCATCACAATATTATTTGTAATAGCATAAACTACAAATGGCAAAGTAGGAGAATGACCAAATAAATTATAACATAAATATACTTGTTATGTAGCCATTAAAATTTATCTCTACAGTAGTGTCTTAAAAGAATATTGAAAGGACATAGCAGAATGCTCACAATGTCCTTTTGTATAAAAAGAAGGATATAAAATATATATGGCAAACTCCATTTTGAAATGATAGAGACTATTTTTTTTATATACTTTGAAAAGGGCAGAAACGAAAATCATCCAAATAGTAGCAATATTTATCTCTAAGGGGTAGTATAACAAATGACTTTTATGGGTTTTTTTCCCTCTATTCTTTCTGTTTTAAAAATATGACATGTTAAGATAAATATTTTAAACTAGGGAAATTTTTGGTATCCAAAATAAGCATTTTAGCACATTGTTTTCTTACTGTATCCAAACAAACTTGACTTTAGTATTTCTAAGATAACATGTGTGTGTGTTAAGGAGAGAAATGTGGTAAGAACTCTTCTCTTCTACAGTTGATGATACTAGTGTGCCTTGGTGTGGAATATATGGCAGATTTAATAATAGCAGTCCTGTTCACACTGAGAAGATATGAATATCTCAATGACTATTGTTTGCAATTGATGAGTAATAATCATGGTATCTCATAAAATATCTTATTGTTTCTTGGACTTCTACCAATATGACTTAGGTTGCCCTGTATTCATTTATTGTTACAGTTGTTTTTCCCAGAAAGAGCAGCTCTAGCCTGCACAGCTAGCTGGCTGCTTGCCAAGCTGGTCACTCTGTTGCTTTTGTTTCCCACTTGCCCAAAGTTGTATGCTGTTGCAAATGAAATCATGCTTTAAACAGTCCCAAAAATATTTTCTTTACCCTTCCTTTTTTGGGTTCTCTTTTGCTGCATAAAAAACCCACCTTACTGGCATGAAACAGCCATTGGTTATGCTTACAGATTCTGTGATTTAGGCATTAAGATAGGATACTGTGGGAATGGCTTATTTCTGTTCCACAATGTCGGGGACTGGGTTTTGGTGAGGACCTTTGCTAGACCATCAGTTGGAATACCTACATGTAGCCTCTCCATATTTTCTCTCCACTTGGGCTAGGGCTAGTTTGGGCTTCCTCACAGCATGGTGGTTGAGTCTGTGAGCAAATGTCCCAAGAGAATAAGGCAGACATGCATGGCATTCTTACGATCTAGCTTTAAAAGTCATGTTGCATCACTTTGCTCTACAGTGGCCTAAGCAGACACAAAGCTCTACCCAGTTTTAAGTAGCAGAGACATAGACCCCACATCACTGAATAAGAGGAGTATCAAAGTCGTGGTGTAGGAAGAGTATGTGGTATAGGAGACACTCCTGCAACCTCTTCTCAGTTATAGTTTAAACTCCTGTTTGGTGTGCCTGGGTGGCTCAGTCAGTTAAGCATCTGACTCTTGATTTCAACTCAGGTCATGATCTCAGGGTCCTGAGATTGAGCCCAGTGTTGGGCTCCTCTCTTCCTTTCCTCCTCCATCCCCTCCCAATAAAACAAAATAAAAAGGGATGCCTGGGTGACTCAGTTGTTAAGCGTCTGCCTTTGGCTCAAGTCATGATCCCAGGGTCCTGGGATCGAGCCCCACATCAGGCTTCTTGCTCAGCAGGGTGCCAGCTTCTCCCTCTCCCACACCCTCTGCTTGTGTCGCCTCTCTGTATCTCTCTCTGTCAAATAAATAAATATCTTTAAAATAAAATAAAAAATAAACTGTTTTAAAACTTTCTTATGCATTCTGCTATAGCTCATTTTTCAGATAAGTTCCAGCCCTGTATGGATGTGTTATGAAGAGCATTAATTTCATGAACTTTAAATAGGGTATTTTGTGACTATTGTTCTAGTTTTGGCACTTGATACTCTGTGGGGCTTATAGCTTATATTAATGAAATAATGTAAGAAGGAGAACATAAAATGGTACATCAGTACAGTTGCACAAATACAGAAATTAGACCTTCCTGTTGCTTTTTAGATTTTCAGTATAGTATGCAGTTTGATATCAGATGGTTGATATATTTTCCAAGGACATAATAGTTTTCTTAATTTGATCATTTTCTTTATCATTTCTGTTAACTCTTTTACATACAGATTAGAATTATTTGACAATACTGTCCATATTTTGGAAAATTAGTATAGCCAACTTGGGACACAAAAGAAAAAGATAAAATGCCCAGTTTCATCTCTGGAGCAATTGAATGTGAATTAAGTGATACTAAAACTGGAAAATGCTTAATTTCTCTAAATCTGTTTTTCCATTTATAAAATGGAAGCAAAATTCTTTTTTTTTTTCCTTGTGTGACATTCAAATTAATAGGTGTCCACAGTGAAGGGGGTAAGGGAACCATGACTAATGCCATTCCCACTTCAGTGTCAGCATCTCTTTCACTCTAAAGAGATCAAAAGACTTCTGGTAAATAAAAAGAAGGTCTAACTGAAAAAAAAAAAAGCTGGCATCTAATTTAGTGAACTGATGGCTATTATTTTTACTTGTTTATGCACTTTAATTTGTGCCTAATTTACAGTTCTCTTATTTTAAATTTTATTTTAAGTTATCTTGCCCATCATAATGTATACCACTGCACTGAAAGTTGAGTTGCTGTAAGGGACAGATATACCTGCTGCTACCCACTGCTCTTTGTGTTCTTAGTTTACCTGAGAATTTCTATGAGTTTAAAAAAAATTTGGTACCCAGGAGTGACCTTACATATTGAATAAATGAGACATTGACCTTAAATCTTTAAGAGTTCACCGAAGAGCTTACTGTTCCATACTAAAGATTGACTCCACACTGATTTAGGACTTTGTCACCAAATTCTATCTTTTCTCCTTCTGAACTTCTCTTCTCTTTTCTCTGCCTCTTCCCTTTTTTTTTTTTTTTTGAGAGAAAGAGAGCATGAGTAAATGGGAGTAGGGAGAGAAAATCTTAAGCAGGCTCCACGCCCAGTACTGAGCCCAATGTGGGGCTTGATCTCATGACCCTGAGATCATGACCTGAGCTGAAATCAAGAGTTGGATGCTTAGCAGACTGAGCCACCCAGGCACCCCTCAACTTGTTTCTATAAAAGTAACCTTCTGATGAACACCAAGAAGAATGAGAAGAGCTATTTTAATAATTGGTGTTGGAGTACTTGAGGCGTATAGTACATGGGACAGTGTCCATGTACTGAGTATAGGTTACCTCCTTTTAAGACTTTTGTATCTAGTTCTGGGCTGAAAGGAAGTGAGAATTTTACAGAGGATTCAAAGAAATAAAGGGCTGAAAGCAAATATCTACATAAATGGAAAGACAGTTTTATAACATATTAAAGAAGAGAAAATTGGGAAATAGTGTAAGTACTAATTTGAGTATATGAAAGCCCAAAATCTTCCTAGTATTACCAAGAGAAAACTTCTCAACTTCACAGGATGGCCTTATACAAAGGTCCTTGCAAACCCTCTTCCCTCCCTTTCTGTCCTCATCTTTCCCCTCTCTCTCATCATTCACTCCACAGTTGAGCTCTACTAAGTTTAGCTTGCAGAGAGAATGTGGCATGCTCTTCAATTCCTGCATTAAGCATAGGCTGTTCTCTTCCTAAAATGCCCCTCTTCCCTTGTTAGTTTCCACTGAAACACCTCTTCTAGGAATATATGTGTCATGACTCCTAGCAGTAAAGCTAATTCTCCTTCCTCTATCTTTTTCTAATATACTGTACATATCTCTACCATTGCATTTATCCCATACCATTATCTAATTACACATCTTTCTCCCATTCAGCTGTGAGCCATTCAAAATACAACCACCTATTATTCTCATAACCAAGTTTTAGGTAAATGTTTATTCAATGAATAAATGAAGGGAATAATGACTATTTGTTTAATAATGACTATTAAAGGCTATTTTTCATATTTTCTCAGTATCACCTAATAAAAATATGAACTTAAACATGAAAAATTTGGGTTACTATTGGGAGTTTTTGGTAGTAAACAGGAAAGATATCTCTCTGAAGTCTTTAAAGCAGAATTGATTATCATTGAGCAGAAAAAATGGAAGTGTCTGTCTCTGTTTATTTTTAGTCAGTTACAGAGATGACATTGGCCACCTTGGGATTTAAGATTCTCTATATCATCCATTTTTTCCTTTCTTGAATCCTACATTGCGATAACTTTCTTTGTTGTTACAATGGGTACACACCAAATCCTCACACACACCTGTCCTTCCCATATGCTAGACCTCTGATTAGAGTGCAGCTCCCAACTCCACCGTGAAGCACACCACTCTACCAAACATTCCCTCTTGTATAAATTAGTACAGCTTTAGGCTGGAAGGCTAAGAAGCAGTTTCTAGGACACTGAAAATAACTCTTGGTGATATTACCTGGTGGATCCTATGTATAGACTTTACTTAAGTTATCATTAGGAAAGATTGAAGCTGTAATTTATTTTTTTTAAAGATTTTATTTATTTATTTGACACACAGATCACAAGCAGGCAAAGAGGCAGGCAGAGAGAGAGTAGGAAGCAGGCTCCCCGAAGAGCAGAGAGCCTGATGCGGGCCTCCATCCCAGGACCCTGAGATCATGACCTGAGCTGAAGGCAGAAGCTTTAACCCACTGAGCCACCCACACGCCCTGTAATTTATTTTAAATGGCAACTCACAAACACAGCTCTTATAAACCTTTTAATTTTCTTAATTTGTGTCAAGATTGCATATTTTAATGAGAACTTACTAACCTAGCACATATTGCATTCAGATCTCTTTTAGTAATTTATATGATTCATTTGTGTGTTTATGCCTTTAGATGTTCATTTAACCTGTTTCAAATGTTTCCTGAAAATATTTTTCTATGGGAAACAGATTTCATTGCTCTGAATCACCATGATTTATATTTTTTTGTTTCCTATTCCTATTCTGTGAAGATTTTCATGTTACATTTTATTAATGCACATTTTAGGTATGATGTTTGTTTTGTTCATGGTTTTCCACATGCACTTAAAATAAGTTTTTTCAAAGTACAACTCAAGTTTGACAGTTTGGCATTATATAATCCAAAGGAGCCTCCTTCATTAAATAGTATATTTAAACACACACTTTGAGAAAAATGTTATAGTTTTTTTAAGAAAAAAAAATTCCTTTTTTATTATTTTTCATTACTCAATTTCCCCCAACACTCTCTTCCCAAGAAATGCAGAAATAGAATTTAATAATTTAGTCTGTTTCAGACTTTTGCTTGTTATTTTACATTAGCATGTAATTGCTTTTTAAAAAATACATTTAATAAATCCATTACTTTTAATAATGCTCATGTAATTATATAGATCACTGAAGGAGATGTTTGCAGTTATGTGCTAAAGTTTAGGGTCAGTACACTCCAAGAATCTTGCTGCCCACTGTCCTTGAAATTGTTAGGATATTTGTGAAGTGCTTTAAACATATCAGAAGAATGATGCCATATAAGTTTAATTATTACTTTCATATTTTTAAGAAAAAAGAATAAAATCTATTTTATAAGTAAAAAATCTAAAAAGAATTGGGATAATTCTTCAATGTGTACATATGTTTGTTTTTCATTTTTTCAGCTATAAATTACGTAGCATAAGAAACCAGAAATGGTTTGCAGATACTTGTTGGTACCTGTAAGTTTTTTGTGTTTTTTTTAAAAGGAAAATCAGAAAAGAATGACAGTATTGTTATAAAACAGACTTAAAGTTTTTTCCTCAATTTTAATCTGCAAGGATAATGAGTGACCATCCTCATGTAATAGGATCAAACTGCAAGATATTAGCAGGTCCTGGGTTTGCAGTATCCATCTTTCAAGGTTTGCAGGAATATTTGAATCCCTCTAAAGAAAACTGTACATGGGAAAGGAATTTCAGATTGGTCAGTTTCTGGTTAACTGTAAGGACCAGTAATAATAATAAAAAAAAAATAAAATGAATTTTTTTTCTCGCTGGTCTTTGGTAATGAATCTTAAAAGGCTTATTTGGTGAGAACCAAAAGAATGCAAGCTGCTCTTCTGTGAATTAAACCTTTAACAGGTATTATGTTGCTATGAAGAGATAGAACATCAACCTTGTACTTTTGGTGTTAATTGGAAAATATTGATTTAAATGGGACTAGTCTGTCATGCTGATAATTTTTAACAGATTTAGATAAGATCACGAGATTTTTTCCATATAATAAAAGAAGCAGTTACCATCCAGTTGGTAAAAAACATTAGCCATCATTTTGGTAATCCCTGAAGATAGAAACTTTTTGCATAGTTTTTACGTTTATGTATATCCTAAATATGTACCATCATAAAAATATATATGATATAGGATGATATTCTTTGTTTATGAACACTGGCTATGTTACAATGAAGTGGCTAACCTCTAGGAATTAATCTTGAAACTTAAGGTCAAGTGAAAATTTTTATTTTTCCAAATTACACATATTATCAATTCTATTACTAACTTCGGATTTGTAATTTTAAAGGAAGAACATTAGATATTATAAAAATAAATCTAAACGCTTTAATAGTATATGGGGTGAAGACTTAGTCTCATGTAGGGACTTTTATTCTCTATATGAGCTGGAATGTCTATACCCAGGGCACTAAGATGAAAATGTATTCCTTATTCCTTACTCCAACACAATTGACAGAAGATTTAATGTACATAATCCGTTTCAGACCAGTAAGATACTTTAAATGTATAGCTAATCTTTTTTTACAGTTGAATTTTATAGGAGAAGAATGCCAGTGTACTTCTATGTTTGGCATAAATGCCTCTGTACAAGGCAGTGGTTTTTATTCATTATGATTTAAATAATAGTTTATCTATTATGTCTAAATTTAAGTTGATTTGAAGTCTGCTATCTTAACAATGGCTTCTAGACTTCTTAGAAAACATATTGTTAGCTTGCTAGCATATCTTCAAAGTCACACAAAACACCATCATTGTTACAAGAGAAAAAAAACTCAAGCATCTTTTCTATTATGTGACCAAAAACCCCTAGCCTCAAAAGTCTTATTTATTTGAGATTGCTGTGAATTCATGAAGCTAAGGCTAGATGTCTTAGCATCAGGAACACTCCTTTTATGCGACTGTTAATGGCCATAGACATTTTCCATATGGCTCTTCAGTGCAGTGTTCAACATCCCAGGATGATATCACCAATAAGAGCTGTATTTTATATTGCCTATTCTGTTATTGCTCAGCATGCATGAGGGTAGAGTTTAAATCTTTATTCATTTCATTTTTTAATGTTTCTTTTGTTCTCCTTATTGTGTTCTGGCTTTCCCAAGGATATATGCCTTGAACGAAAAGTCACATGTGCATTACTAATTGTATGCTATTGTATTTACAGTTCCTAGTGGTGGCACTGTGAAGCTACTAATTCCTTTGCTTCACTTGATGTAAAATAATCTGAGTGTCTTTGATAGCAGTGAAACAGTATTAATTGTTTTGTACATTTTTTGGTCACTCTTCTTAGGTGGTCTTCATAATCTATTAGAACTTTCAGCCAGATTTTTGTAATGTCATGCCTCCAGCAGTGATTAAATTGGTAATTAATGAACAGTCCTTGGCAATGTAAACCACATCCCGTTAATTTTCCCTTTTGAGTTTTTAGAAGTTGTCTTCTGTGTCAGAAATCATTGCGCCACCTTGCTCTGGCCCCTTGGCATGAAACCACAACGACTTGATTTTTGCAGCCATTAGTAGATCAGAGCAGTAATTTCACAGTATTTTGGTCAAGGTAATTATAGTACCAAGAACTGAGTAGATTTGAAAATTCACGGAAGAAGTCCAGGAATACCAGGTGAGCTTCCTTGTGTTCACTGGAACGTTATGATTAGTTTAATTGGTCTTTGTTTGATTTTAGCCGC
>PITA01000013.1:437087-469587 GCA_004023965.1 Spilogale gracilis
TGGCAATAAAATATATAGTCTACCCAAACCTTTAAAGATCTTGCAATTTTATTTTTTTATTTTCATTCTATCTTCAGTAGCAAGTGAATAGGTGCACTTTGGTAATCCTTGCCTCTGGACAAGCGCAGAATTTTTTCCCCCCTTCTGAATGCCTAATAACAGAGCCTTGCTTCCTGTCTAATGATGAAAGGGTGGCAATCAAGTTCTTTCTCTCAGTTTACTATAAAATTGAGGAATTTCATGGACCATTATGAGGACAGAATCTTGTGAAGTACTAGTAGTATTAAGTTAAAGCCTTTTTTAAAAGAAAATTTGGATAAGTTAAAATGTATTTAGTCCAATAAATAAAAGTCCAATTACTAAGACTATGAAACACTGAAATTAACACAGTTAAGCACAGGATATTGTGCTATTAAGGGCAGTAAAGGCTATAGAATTGCATGTTTGTTGGTAGAAATAGGGTGCTTTGTTTTGCTATAAACAAATTTACAAAGGGTAAAGATGCAAACTACATTATTTAAAATAATGTAGTTTTAGTTTTGTTAAAGCATTTTTCATGAAAATATGTGTAGACATGCTTCTTAGATAGACTTTTCAATCAGTATTTTTCAACCGACTGAATAAAAATATCTAATGTTATGAAAGACACCCATGGGTGGGTAATGATCTCAGCAGCAACACTGACAGTTTCTCATGTTCTAATTCGCCTTCACAAATCCATGGCATCATTTTTTGGCTAAAGTAATGTCAGTTGGTGACATTTGCAGCAAGTATAAAAAGGACCCCCCATGGCAGCCATTTTTATTTGATTCTTAAGATCCAAAGGCTGCTGAAAGAACAATTGAACGAAGTCGAGGATTGGAGAAGCTTGATTTTCTTGTTCTCTGTGAAATGAAACTCTAGTCTTTTTCTTCCCTTTCCCCTTAAAAGCAAAAGTCTGCTAGGGGGTCGTAGCTGTGTCAAAGCCGCTGGGATGCCACTGCTGATCACTTTAATTACTACGACTAAGGAGGATAAAATTAAAAGTAGCACCATTGAAGCAGTGGAAGAAAGCTTGCCTAGATGTCGGTGAACTGTGAAATATAAAATTGCATACCAATACATTTTTATGGAAAGGAAACAAGGAATTATATTACTTATTCTTGAAGAGTTTGTCCTTAAATTGTTCAAGTTTTACCAGTGCATCTATCTATGGCAGATTGTAGACCATTGCAGAACGATAAGAAAAATAGTAACTTGAAGACATGCTGTGAAAGGACTAAGTATTTTTTCAGTTTATGTCCAGAGTGGTTATTTCTGATCCATTCTCTATATTTGAAAATACTTAAATTTGTTGTATTGAAATACAAACTCTTTGCACCATAATAGGACTTTTGCCTGATCCTGAAGAGAAAAGTAAAGCTTAAATATACTACATTCAGCACTTTCATGAAGGCTTATAATTTAAGATTGGGAACCTAAGTTTTAAATGAATATAAACAAGTTAGTTTCTCCTCACCTCTGTATATTCAGTGGCACAAAGGGGAGATTAATGTGATTTGTAAAGCCCTAGAGTAAGTATAAAACAGGGTTTTAAAAAAATTACAATAACAGTAGGGCCTCAGAAACATTCTCTGAACACCAGTTATGTGATAGATAGGACCAGTGCTTTGAAATGAGACGATGATTTTCATTTTTACTGTGCCATTTACAAGATGTATGACCTTGGGCAGTGTTTTTAAGTGAGATTCGATTTCTGTCAAATCAGAGAGACAGTAGTTACCTTAGAGAATTGTAAGCATGTGTGAAAACAGTGCACAGGCACAGAGCTAGTATTTACCAAAACATTTGTTATAACCTGGTTTGTGAAAAGATGGTTGTGGGGAGAGTGGTCTTCCAGAAATACAGCTTGCATCAAAACTTCCCAAAGAGTGCATCCATCATACAAAAGCTAGGTTATCCTACATAACAGTCTAATTCCAAATAATACTGTATGGCAAAAGGTAAATGTCATCTGACTCAGTCATAGAAATAGGAAGCCTAACTACTTCAGTGTATTTAAGTTTATTTCCACTAGGCAGGTAAATGAAAGACACATAAATTTCCTACCGTATTGGATTTTTCAAGTGCGCTTTTCTTTTTAGTGACAGCCATCTTCGAAGTTACCTTACCTCTGCGTCCCAATAAAAAGATTCCTTTTTTTTCAGCAGACACAGTAAACTGATGATTTATATACAGCTAAGTAATTTATTTTTGTCTCTTTTGAATCCAGAATGGTCAAAACAGATAGCAATAACACATTTCTACTTAGGTAGGTTTAAGCAAACCATTGGTATCAGAAGCACTCATTACATATTTGAGCAGTTTGTGCTGGAAGGTGTACAAAAATAATCTTCGTCTGTACTCTCTGTTCATTTTGTTCTTTTGACATAAACAATATGTCTCTTCTGAGTAAAAGATCTGTTGATTTTTTTCGCTAACTATTCTGTAAATATTACTGCAAAAATCAACTTTTAATGGAGCTTATATATAAAAAATTTAAATAGTTTTACTTATAATGAATCTGGAAATTAATACTATGAAATTAAAAATTATTGCATAATCAGTTGCTATAATTACAAGCTTTTCCTTTTGACCTTAACAATTAGCTTCTATTTTCTCAGTTGGTTCTTTGTCTTAAGGGAAGTTAATGGGTAAGAAAACAAACAACGCAGATATGCCATCCCACTGGAGAGCTCTAGGCCCAAGCAAAATTGTCTCTGTGGTGTTAGGACATTAGTAGAAAAGTAAATCAAGGCAATCTGATAGGGAACTAGAATTCTGTCAATCAGGCTCAAGATTTTGTGCTGTGTCCATAAACTTTGTTTACTGTAGGGTTTTATGAGTTGTAACCTGCCCTTGCAGTCTGTTAATGAGGCTAAATCTTGCTACTTGAGAATTGAATTACAGCACACCTCTGGGCTAATGGTTATAAACAGAAAGTCCCATTAGGGCTGCATTCTGATTTGTTCATTTGCATTTTTTTTCTATTGTATAGAGAACAATGATGGGTAAATAGGTACAAACAAACAATTTACATGGAAATTGATAAAGTGTCCCTAATTAGTATTTAGAGTTGGTTTTATTAATGATTGCCTGCGTTAAATTGCACTCTTGGTAAGCTCTCAGAAACATTTGCAGATGGGAGCATTATTGGGGGAGGAGAGAGACCAAGAGGTGGTAGTAGCTTGTGAGAAAAAAAAAATTAAGCTCCCATTTCATATTTGGAAAGGTAGAATCATTTATTTCATTTTAACTTAGTTAAGATGACCCAAGACCACTTCATCTTAGTCTGAATCATCAAATTCCAGCTCTGCTAGAAGTTATTATTCACGCAGTGAAATTCACTTAAACCTAGGTGCCTGAGGCATATCAAATAATGGTTTTTATTAGTGTTCTTAACTTTTCTTAAGTTTGAAAGATGAAAGTTTAGTAAAAGCTCAATTTTCCTCAGTTGGCCATGTAATTTGATACTTTGGGGGATCAAATATTTTAGTGGTTAAGAGCACGGGCCCTCTAGTCAAACAGACCTGGGCTGGACTCCCAGTTCTGACATCAGTTCTAGTTTTTGTTGTGAACTTCATGAAACTCTAAACCTAACTATTCTTACTGGTAAAAATTGGAGTGTGAAAATTAAATGAGGTCATGCATATAAAGCACTTAGCACATAAAAGCTAAGATATATCAGCAGTAGTTACCAGAAACACCATTATTAAGTATGTATCTCCTTTTATTCCTAGTGTATTTTCCAAGTTCAGAAATATTAGTAGAGAACCGCAGATTTATGCATATTATTCTCCCTTCTTCAGTTCCACCCTGCCTGATACATAGTACTTCTCTAATTACAAATAAGCCTATGTCTCTAAAATATTAAGAAAATTTGCCTCATGTTACATGTCCCTTCTCTTGCTCCTTCCACAGCTATCGTCTCATCTTTTCCTTCTTTCTCCCCAGATTCTTTTTTTAAAAATAACTTTTATTATAAAAGTAGTACGTGTATATTACAGAAAATTAGAAAATGAGGACAAGCCAAAGTAAGAAAACAAAAATACCACATTTCCACACCCAGATGTCTCTATCATGACAACTTTGTGAATACCCTTCCAAGTCTTCTTTCTACACATATATATTATATGTATATTTATTTTGCCAAAATGACAAAATGAGGTTATTACTATAGAAACTGTGTTTTTTTTTTTCCCAATCAACTTGTATTTCCTCTCAATACTATGGTTATATTCAGATTTCTGTAATTGATTCAGCAATGTCCCTTTCAACTCATTTGTCTAAACCACTGTCTGACCCAGCATTATACATTACATCTGGTTAGGTTTCTTTTGTTGGTGGTGATGGTGATTGGTTAGTTTGTTTTTGTTGTGTGTTTGTTTTCATAACTTTCTTATTAAAATTACCAACTCAGTTATCCTGAATATCATACCTTTCTGGATTTATTTGGTTGCTTCCTTGCTGTGTCATTGATCATGTTTCTCTATCCCCTGTGTATATGATCAACTGGAAGTTACAGTGGATTCACTTTAAACATTTGGGCTAGAATATTATTGTTGGTGTGTACTTTATGTCCTTCACATCAAAAAATTTAACATATGGTTGACCTGACATTAGTGATACCAAGACTGACCATTAGATTAGTGGTCCCTAATCCCTGATTTAGCTGTGCCATTCAGTTCTCTCTACTTACAAGTAGGTCTTCTCCTTGCAACTAGAAAACAATCTCTGTGGTGTTACTTAAGCATATGTTCTAATTACTATTGCTGTGTAAAAACTACCCCAAACTTAGTGCTGTAAAAAAAAAATTCGTTTTGGCCACCTGAGTGGTTCAGTTGGTTAAGCGTCTGCCTTTGGCTCAGATCATGATCCCAGGGTCCTGGGATCGAGTTCTGCATCGGGTTCCCTCCAGGGAGCCCACTTCTCCCCCTGACACACTCTCTCTCTCTCTCTCTCTCTCTCTCTCTCTCTCTCTCTCCCTGTCTCTGTCTCTGTCTCTGTCTCTGTCTCATGAATAAATAAATACAACCTTTTTAAAAATTTGTTTTTATGCTCCCAGATTCTGTGGGTTAGGACTTTAGTCAGGACACGGTGCTCTGCCTCTGTTTTGCATTGTCTGGGGCCTGTGCTAGGGAGACTTGAACAATTAGGAGGTGACTCAAAATGGGTAAAGGCTGAGGTCTTCTGAAGGCTTCTTCATTCACATGTCTCATATGTGGGCTAAGAAGACTCAAGGCTTAATTTGGCTGGCATGACAGCTGGGTTCCCAGAGAGTAAGAAATGCAAGAATTTCAAGAGAACTGGGAAAAAGGGGTATGGCCTTTCCAACCTAGCCTTTGAAATCACCTACCACACTTACATACTCTGCTGATTATAAGTGCCTAAAGCTTGCTGAGATGCAAGGGAGAGGAATAAACTCTTAATAAGGGAGTGGCAAGGTCGCATTGCAGAAAACATGTGGAATGAGAAATACTATCATGGCCATCTTTGGAAAATACACTCTGCCACAGCATAATATGAATATCTAGTTTCCCATCAGACATTTATCAAAAAGCTTTAACAACTGTTGATAATCCATGCCAGATTCTTTCTTTTATGAATGACAAGGTTATGTTTTTGTAATTTTAGCTCTTAAAAATTATTATAGCTGGTATTATTGTATAACATAGAGCTTTCTGTCATTGACTGGGACTATTTAGTTACCCTAAAATTCAGTTCTTACCAGGACAAGATAATTGCGTGATTCTTTTACTCTAATTGTGAATTTTCAGAGGAGTTGTTTTAAAAGCTGCCTCAATTGAATTTATACATCCTCCTAAGAACGTTAAAAAATATTTTCCCCTTTATTTTCCCTTCATTCTATTTTCTTTTTTTTTTAACATTTTTTTCTACACCCAAAATGGGGCTCAGACTCACAACCCCAATATTGAGAGTTGCCTACTCTACTTACTGAGCTAGCCAGGTGCCCCATCTAAGAACTTTTTTAATATCACAGTGAATTAATGACTTTTTATTGCTTTGATGTGTGACTTCATTGATGCAGTTCACTGTAGTCATTATTCTTTTTTTTTTTTTTTTAAGATTTTATTTATTTGACAGAGAGAAACACAGCCAGAGAGGGAACACAAGCAGGGGGAGTGAGAGAGGGAGAAGCAGGCTTCCCGCCGAGCAGGGAGCCCGATGTGGGGCTCGATCCCGGGTCTCCGGGATCACGACCTGAGCCGAAGGGAGTCGCTTAACCAACTGAGCCACCCAGGCGCCCCATTATTCTTTTTGATACTGAAATTGTTTCAGTTTGTCCACTAGGAGCTTCAAGCATGAATCTGGGTCCATTTGATATCCCATTAATCTACTTGCAGTAATTTTGACAGCTCTCATTTCTAGTCATCTCAAAATGTGTGGAAGAATTGCTTAGGTTTGAGCTCCACCAATCTGGTGTATACCCCTGCTGTCCCTTAAATAGTATTGCCTCATATTGCCTACCGAGTTTGATTACCGCCCCCTTTTTTGAAGATTTTATTTATTTGAGAGAGAGTGAGCACAAGTGATGGGAAAGGCAAAGGGAGAGGGAGAAACAGACTCCCTGAAAAGCAGGGAGCCCAGCATGAGGCTGCATCTCAAGACCCAGAGGTCATGACCTGAGCTAAAGGCAGACACTTATCCAACTAAGCCATCCAGGCACTCCTTGATTACCCTTTATAATGTTAAGACTCACTAACCTCTCACATTTACTGCAACCATTTTTCATGAAAGTCTCTTCTACTTTGATTCTCAGGGTGTACCTGAGCATTCTAGGTACATTCTAGTTCTTCTCCTCTTTCTCTGTCTCCTTTTCTGGTTCTCATCTACATACAGTTGTTTTCCATGTTTTAGTCAGTAGCTCCCCTTTTTCTCTGTATCTCTTCAGGTACTTGCGTATATTCCTATACTTTCAGCTATGTAGTCATAGTTTGACTTCCCTTCCTAACATGAATTTCACTTCCCAGCTACCTCCTAATATCTTCCCTTGGATGTCCAGCCAGCCTCTCAAACCGAATCTGTCTTACACCTAACTTCCTCTCCTTTCCTATAGCTCTTCTTAGTTTATCTTTATTTTTAGTGCCACAGTTTTACTAGTTGCCCAACTTTAAAACTTCTGAACCAGCTTCTTTCTTCCTTCCACATCTAATCAGTTACCAAGAATTGGTATAGGTACCAGTTCTACCTCTAATATATTCTTTTTTTTTGTTTTTTAAGATTTTATTTATTTATTTGACAGAGAGCGAGATCACAAGTAGGCAGAGAGGCAGGCAGATAGAGAGGAGGAAGCAGGTCCCTGCGGAGCAGAGAGCCCGATGCGGACCTTGATCCCAGGACCTTGAGACTTTAACCCACTGAGCCACCCAGGCGCCTTACCTCTAATATATTCTTACACTGTCTCTTTCATTCCAGTTGCCACCATCCTACTTCTGGATCTCATTACAGCTTCCTTGGACTGTTATGAGAGCCTCTTACCTACTCTCCAGTTTCTCTGTGCAAACCTATCTTATACACTGTTGTCATATTCATCTTTCTCAAATATCCCTGGTTAGTCATTCTCCTAGACACCAAAAAAAAAAAAAAAAAAAAAAGGACACACACAAAACCAAGCCTTTAATTGGCCCTTGCTTTCTTATAGTCAATCACCCTGTTAGACAGGGCTTTTACAGTCTGCCTAGCTTTATTTTTCTTACCTTGTCTTTCTCTTATTATTTTTGCCCTATGCTCAGGAGAACTATAGACATGTACTTTTTCTCCATTGTACTCTCTTGCCTCTGTGTCTGTGAATCCCACCTCCTAGTTTCTCTACAGTAACCCACCAAACATCTCTATGCATTCTAAATCCTACTCATTCTGCAGGCTCAACTCAAAAACCATGATGCCATGATGCCTTCTGTTTTTCTCTCAGACAGAAATGTTCTTTTTTTTTCCCCCAAGGTTTTATTTATTTATTTGACTGAGAGAGAGAGCACAAGCAGGGTGGGCGGCAGGCAGAGGGAGAGAGTGGGGCTCAATCCCAGGCCCTGGTATCATGACCTGAGCCTAAGGTAGATGCTTAACTGACTGAGCCACCCACGTGCCCCAGAAATGTTCTTTCTTCTGAAACTCTTGCTGCAGTTTGATCAGACTTCTTTATTGTGACCATTGTATCTTGTTCTATATTACAAACATTTGAAAGTATAAGTTTTCATGCTTGAAATTTCTATAGCAAGTACCAAGTACAAGCTATGTCCTAAGAACCAGAGATACAAAGATAAATTAGATGTAGCTTCTTCCTTCAAGTAGCTTAGTTCTATTGAAAAGGAGGCACTTGTACAGAGTTATAAGGTAATTTGACAATTTTTAAAAGTAATAACACACACACATACACATGCAGCACTATAGTAACACAGATGAAGAGCTTTATTCCACCAGTGGGGAGGAGGGAAGAATAGTCAGGGGAAATTTAGTGGATTTAAACTGAATCTCGAAGAATGAGTTAGAAGTTAAATAAAATGAGAGGACATATTCAAATCTCTGGGCATGAAACTATACTATACAAGCAATTCTATATAAAATAGATGTGAGCTTTTATGGAAGTTGGGAGAGGTTAAGGGAGGATAACATCATTTAATTCTCTGTAGTTTTTAGTTACTTTAAATATTAAAAAAACACATCAGATTTTATTTCTTTTTCTTTAAGATTTTATTTATTTGAGAGGAAGAGTGTGCACATGAGTGGGGGAAGGGACATAGAGGCAGAGGGGCAGAGGGGAGAAAGAAGACTCCTTGCTGAGCAGGAAACCCAGTGTAAGGGCTCCATCCCCCAACCCTGAGATCACGACCTTAGCGGAAGGCAGATGCTTAGCTAACTGAGCCACCCAGGCACTCCTTATCTTTTCTTCTTAATGTGTATTTGGGGAGAGGGAGTAGGAATGGGAATAGTACATCAGTTACCCAATTCTGATTTAAAAACTACCAACAACTCTAACTTGTATAAGTAATATACTATCTCCATTCTTCTCCAGTCCCCTCAAAATACTATTTCTTATATATGATCAATATGATGTAGCAGCATTTAATAATATTGAAGATGTCTGTAAGCCAGTACTCTATACCGTTATTAGAAAATAGCAAGTTAGGGCGCCTGGGTGGCTCAGTTGGTTAAGCGACTGCCTTCGGCTCGGGTCATGGTCCCAGAGACCCGGGATCGAGTCCCACATTGGGCTCCCTGCTCGGCGGGAAGCCTGCTTCTCCCTCTCTCACTCCCCTTGCTTGTGTTCCCTCTCTGGCTGTGTTTCTCTCTGTCAAATAAATTAAAAAATCTTTAAAAAAAAAGAAAAAAGAAAATGGCACGTTAAAGTCTATTTGAAAAAAATAAGATATTAATTGAAATTCTGCTTTTAGTATTACAACTTTATTCTGTAAGCCTGATGATTTTGTTAATAATAGTTCCTGCTATTTTCTCAGTAATATAAATTGCCAAGCATTCTTTAAAGGCTAGTTTGAATTTTTAGCAGATATTTTAATACAGAAATTTGTAAATATTTTTTTTAAATCTGATTCTAGGATGTCTTTTAAAAATGGTGTGACATCCAACTGATATAGAGCATCCTATTTATAATGTGGGCCAAGCACCATGCTGTAAACCAGTTACTATCATGATGATCAGATTGAAAATGAAATTGCATTTCTGTCAATTACTGAGTTGGCAACTGTTCAATATATCTTAGCAGCAAGATGAAGAGCGACGTCGGCAGCTGAGAGAGAGAGCTCGTCAGCTAATAGCAGAAGCTCGATCTGGAGTGAAGATGTCAGAACTTCCCAGCTATGGTGAAATGGCTGCAGAAAAGTTGAAAGAAAGGTCAAAGGCATCTGGAGGTGAGTTAAAGAATCTTGTATCATATTCTACAGACAACCCAGAAATCTGCAGTGGACGTTTGGGACATTTTATTCTTCTTTCAAAATGTTGCATCAAATACATAAAGTTTCTAACCTATTGATATGTTGCAAAACACCTATAGGAAGCTTAGTAAATCAGAAAATAACTTGCTGTTTTCAAATCAACTTTTTGGTTTAATTTTTACTTTCTTAGAAGTACTTTCTTGGAATATGATTTAGGAGAAAACTCATACAGACTTTGTTTTTTGATTCCCCATGGTGCCTCATTAATTGTAAGTGAGTTAAATGCAATCAGGTCCTCAGCAACTAGGTCACAAGACTTGGTAGTGGTGAGCTTTGGCATGAAAGATTTTTGTTTGGAACTGAATCTTTAGAAAGTAGCTTTAACAATGTTCTGGCCTCTTAGTCTGAGGTGTAAGGATTTTGGGTAAGCCTCATATCCGTTTCTTCTTAGTCTCCTTATTCTAAGAAGGTCTTTTTCAGTATCTGCAGAAATTATTCTCAGCTTGATGTCAGGACAGGATTATATATATGATTAAGGAGAATTTTGATTTTGCCTCTTAATGCTCAATTTGGTCATCTTTAACTTGGAACTTTTCACATTTTTGTTTAAGAGGAGTATTCTCAAGAGGCCTCTGGGTTTTTTGTTTTTTTGTTTTGTTTTGTTTTGTTTTTTTTAAATTTCAAAGGTGTATAACCTATTTATCTACCAAAACATGCCAAGTACTTGTCCTGAGTTAATCTTAGAATGCTAAGATCACTCTGAAGAGTAGGCAAGTGTGGACTCGAATAAAACATTAGAGAAATGAAACAGAGGTAAGCTATTTCGAGGTTGAGGATAAGTTTCTTCAAAGGAAACTGAAACTTACTGCTGTTATTTCTAATTGATTCCTTATATTAAAAACTTACTGTTATAGAGAATTCCAGTTAGTACCTATAGCATGTAACTTGCCATCTCATAAACTTGAAAGCTGCTTTCCTAAACAGCTGTGTATCTGTCCCTCTGGTCTTCTCAGCATGTTTATCTTCTTAAATACTTCATCTTACTTTTCAGCTCCTATCATTGAGAATTTTTATTGCAGGTTCTACACTGTCTACTACAGTTTTATAGTAACATCAGTAACTATTCATAGCTACATTTATATAATACTATGATAATTTGCTTTCATTTCCTATTATTAACAAGAAGTTTCCTTAGCATCATAAAAATTCCAGGTATTCTAAGTAAGTCATGAAAATCTTTGCCTTCTTATATCTCAGAATATAGGGGGAAAAACATATTCTTGGGGGGCCTGGGTGGCTCAGTGGGTTAAGCCTCTGTCTTTGGCTCAGGTCATGATCTCACGGTTCTGGGATCGAGCCCCACATCGGGCTCTCTGCTCAGCAGGGAGCCTGCTTCCTCCTCTCTCTCTCTGCCTGCCTCTCTGCCTACTTGTGATCTCTCTCTCTGTCAAATACATACATACATACATACATACATACATACATAAAATCTTAAAAAAAAAATCAACTCATATTCTTGACCCTCCGTATAAAGTATCTAAAGCTACTAATCCTCCCTTCCTGTGGTATCATAAACTCATAGGAGAAACTCATAAACTCATTGTAATAATAGGATAGAGAGGGTGGATATCTTCCCTACTTGGTAAGGAGGGAAACTGAAGACCTGATTTTGGCATCATTCAGTAGTCAACAAAGTAAATAAAAACAGCTGCGGATTGGATTTGCAGAGGTAGCAAAGAAGTATAGACTAGAACAGGGAAAGGCAGGCGAAATGAAGATGGGATGGGGTTCAATAGATAGATAACTTAAGGAAAACCTGAAGAGTCTAGCCTCTGTTCCCTAAGGAGATCAATGTGGCTGGGTCCATTTCTCCTATGGGACATACTATATTTTGGATATTGCAAGCAGCCACATATCAGATGGAAGGCTCTTAATTGCCGCTAAGGTTGACCTACAGCAAGTGGAGTAGACCTATTCCCTGACTCAGTAAAGGTCTATGGTTTGGACTAGGTCTGCTCTGGCCTCAAGGGCTAAGCTGAAGCTGTTGAGGTTGGGAGTAAGGGAAGAGAAGTTTAGGAGGAGTGAGAGGGTAAAATTCCTGCCTGACATTTAACCATTATACATATGCATTTATCTAATGAGCCGTGAAAGTCACTGTGCTAGACCAAGATTTAGCAAACTTCCTTGAAAGGGCTGAAGTAGATATTTTAGGCTTTGAAGGCCCTAGGTCTCTGTCAAAACCACTTACTACTGACTTTGTAGCCTGAAAGTAGCCTTGAACATTATGTAAATGAATGGGCCTGCTGGTTATTTACCCCAAAACTGTGGGGGGCTAGATTTTCCCCCCATGCTATAGTTTGCCGACTCTTGCATAGCAAATTAGAAATTCACGTGGGTTCACAGAAGTCTAATACTAACGGAAAATGACCTTATGAGGTTTATAAGTCATGGGGGGAAATTAACAAATTAGTATCTACTCTTCTATTGTCTAGTGGGAATCGTCCCGTCTGAATAAGGAATCATGTGAAAGGAGTAGAGAAAAATAAGTAGGAACCAGTCTAGATGGAGGACAAGGATAGGAAGATTCTGGAAGCAGTGGTCCAGAGGGACAAAGGAGAGGGTAGGCAAGAGCTGAAATAATGAGGAAACACAGCCTGGGGAATGTGTTGAACATGATCATTCCTCGGACTTATTGCCTGAACCTACTTGAAAAGGTTGCTTTTTCCTGTTCTCAAGCAGCAACCTGTCTCAGTGAGGAAAGGAAACTTAGTAAATTTGAGAATTAATAAGCTTTTATTAGGACCAAATAAATTTTAAACTTTTGTTAATGGTCCATGGGCATTTGGAAAGGGGTATCTATCCTGTTTTAAGATTATATCATATATTTACTATATAATATATGGTTTTTAAAAATATATGTATTTTATTTATTATATATATTTATTCTGTAGCTTTTAACTTTGGTTTGAGTTATGGTAGGGTCATTTAACTTTTTAATGGACATTGTTGCCACTCTGACTTAGATAAACTAGTGTTCTTTGTTTTTACATTTCAAGTGTATAAGGAAACTTTTTAAATTTCATCCATGAGAATGTTTGTATGCCTGTGTAGTCTTGATTTCAGTTATGGCAAATAGACTTATATAAATTTGTTAGACCAAAATGAAATCTTACAGGCCTTCAGTAATTTTTATTTTCAGCTTCTCTTAATAACTATATTTGTATTATGTTTTCTGTCTTATGTTTGATTTCTGTAGAATAAGTTTAAAAATCATTAATGTCATAGGTACCTTCAGGGAGAATTAAAAAATCATGATACAAGTGAGAAAATTTTTTCTGAATATATTTCCTGAATTTTTAACTGACTATATTTTTATGATCACCTCAGTATTTGTGTAAAGTGCTTTTTTTTACTGTCACCAGATTCCCTTTTTTTTTTCATTCAACTTATCTGTAATTGATAAGTGTTATAAGACTGGCCTTATTGCTATTAATCATTACCACTGAGATTCCCATTTTGCTTATTGTGCTGACAGTCTCAGCTGGAGTGTACTGTCTCATTCCAGTGCATATCCAATCTCCTTTTACCTTTTCTTGCATACATTATATGTGCCGTATTTGTCAACCAACTTCTGTTGGGTCTCTAGTTTACTTTCTGCCATGCTCATCTACTAAGTTTTCCGTTGTTAGCCATAAAAATAGATAGATAAATAGATGTCATAGATATAATATGTGCTATCTCACACAGACACACGTGCCCTTTAGTTCTGCTAAAATGCATTTAGACTATTTCTGCAGGTGTTAAGAAATATTTAACAGTAATGCTGAAAAGAATTCAAGGGTTTGTCCTAAAAACTGAAGTAAGTGAATGGAAAGAAAGTAGAAATACATTCTTAAGAAGACTTGAGCTGTATAGATCACTTTTTACTCTTGCCCTCCCCAACAGTAATCCTTTTATCTAAGGTTAGCAATACATATATAAACACTAAGTTAACCCACTCAGCATTACTGGTGTGTGGTAGTGTAAATAGAGTTCATTTTGCTGGAAATAAAGTAAATGGTATCCATTTAACATCACACAGGTATCCAAGACTGTATACATGAATAGTGAAAGGAAGTACAATTTTCTACATAGTTCCTGGAACCTGAAAGTACCCATATCTGACCACATTTCCAGATTTAGCTATTTCTCTTCATAGCAAAGCCATCCTTCTAGTTACTCAGGCAGGAGGGTCAATTTTGACGTCTACAGTTCTCCTATCCCTCCCCAACCACCCAGTAGGTTTTCAAATCACATCGTACCCACTCCCAATTCTTATATACTGGGTTAGGTTCTCTGTACGGCTTGCCTGAAGGTTATCACAGTCTCCAACCTTGATTTTCTGCCTCTAGCCTTTTAGTTCTCCAGGCTGACATCTAGGTCAGCAGTCTCACTCCCATGAAGGATGATTTCACATGCATAGTACATGCCTGTGGGCAACCCCAAGACCACTTTTTCTTTCATGTAAGAAGGCATATCAGAATGATAGATATCGGGGCACCTGAGTGGCTCAGTTGGTTAAGCGACTGCCTTCGGTTCAGGTCATGATCCCAGAGACCCGGGATCAAACCCCACATCGGGCTCCCTGCTCGGCGGGAAGCCTGCTTCTCCCTCTCTCACTCCCTCTGCTTGTGTTCCCTCTCTGGCTATGTTTCTCTCTGTCAAATAAATAAAATCTTTAAAAAAAAAAAAGAAAAAAAGAATGATAGATATCACAGAGTGATATTTTAGGAATAATATTGAAGGTCATTGTAGTTTATAAAAGTCATAAACTTCTGTGCATGTATTACTACTAATTATTTTATACATATCTTACAACTCATTACAGTAAGACACTTAAATAGAATTGCTCATATAGACTACTCTTTTTTTTTTAAGATTTTATTTATTTATTTGATAGAGAGAAACCCAAGACTACCCAAGACTACTCCACCCAGGCACCCCTAGACTACTCTTAACAAAAACAACGCTGATCATGTTAGAGCACCAGTATCCCTCCATTCCTATCAAGTAGAATTTAAAACTTCCCATTCTGCATATCAGGGCTCTCTGGACTTTTGCTTTTCAAGACTTGCCTCCCATTATTTTCCTTCCTGCTTTGAAGGTTAATGCTTCCAAAGAACAATTCCTAGTACTGTTAGCAAAGAGTAATCTTTCATCTTTTGCATTTGCTCTCTAACTCACTTTTCCCCCCAAACACTTATCTATCCTACATAGTTTTGTAGTCACTTGAATGTATATGTTTAAGGTGAAATAAGAGTCTTACACAATTTAGTATCTTCTCAATGTCTTACAGTGTTTTGTAAATTGTAGATACAGCATGTAGAATGAATGAATGTTGAATTTTGTGCTTTCACTGTAGGTTAATTATGATCAGTAATAATCAGAGGCTGGTTGGCAACAATGAAGTACTGCTCAAAAAACTGATAGTAAACTCCCTCTGGCAGAGTAATACAAGGATGTGTTCTAAACACTTATTTAGCACTCAAAATCCTTGTTCATTCATTTATGTTTACTGCAAAATTATTTAGAGAAGAATTTTTAAGGATAATGAAGATGCTAACATTTATGAATTCAGTTGTGCTGGGCACAACTGATTAGAAAATATCACTCAGGGCACCTGGGTAGCTCAGTCGGTTGAGTGTCTACCTTCAGCTCAGGTCATGATCCCAATGTCCTGGGATCAAGCCCCATGTCAGGCTCCTTGCTCAGCGGGGAGTCTCCTTGTCCCTCTCCCTCTGCCTGCCACTCCCTCTGCTTGTGTTCTCTCTCTCTCTGTCAAATAAATAAATGAAATCTTTAAAAAAGAGAGAGAGAGAGAGAGAGAGAGAGAGAAGAAAAACAAAGTATTTCACAACTGATTGTACTTAAATAATGTAGCCAAGTATAATGCGTTAGCAATTTGAAGGCATTTAGCAATGTTTTTTCCCAGGGTTATTTCTCAATCTTTTTTCCTTTGTTGTGTTCTCCTAAATGGCTTACATAGTACACAGAACATCTTCAGTAAATGTAAACTATTATTATTAATACTAATGACCATAGTAAATATTTAGTTGAGAGCCCCCAAATCAAACACAAAGGTATGTAGGGAAAAGGACAGATATAGAAGGATTAAGCCAAAACTATGGAATTTTGGAATTTTTCAATTGTAATAATATTGGAATGCCTCATTATTAATAAAAGTTGCCCAATAAGATGTTAATATTAGAGTAGTAAGGATATTGTTTGACTTTCAGGGCTAGACAGGTATTTCTCTAAAAGGTACACTATCTGTCAATAACAAAATTTAAAGCTAACCTCTAACATGCATATCCAGTTATTGGTATGTTTTTTCAATGCATAAAATTCAAAACTAATTTACCAATTTTTTCACTTGGATTTATAAAGGAAAAAAGTATAAAATAGAAAACTTTCATGTAAAGGGTAGCTGGGTTGCTCAGTCATTAAGCATCTGCCTTTGGCTCAGGCCATGTCCTGGGAGCGAGCCCGCATCAGGCTTCCTGCTCGCCAGGGAAGCCTGCTTCTCCCTCTCTCACTCCTCCTTCCTATGTTCCCTCTCCAGCTGTGTTTCTCTCTGTCAAATAAATAAATTAAAAATCTTTAAAAAAAATAGCTTTAATGTAAAAAAGGCACCTGGGTGGCTCAGTTGGTTAAGCATCTGCCTTTGGCTCAGGTCATGATCCTGGAGTCCAGGAATTAGCCTGCATCAGGCTCCTGGCTCAGGATAAGTCTGCTTCTCTCTCTACCCCTCACCCTGCTCTTGTGCTGTCTCTCTCTCTCTCTCAAATAAATAAAAACTTTTCAAAAAAAAAAAAAACCCTCCCATTAATTGTGACCTAAAACATTTTACTAAGTGTATAAAAAATAGTGTAGGACTTCCTTATTTCCATGTATTTAGTTTGAATAGGTTTCCCAGGTTTCATCTTGCAAGATGTACTGTTCTAATTGTTTCTAAACTTTCTTTTGCATAAGGTATTGTCTATTTCTATCTTGATCTTGTCTCTTAATTTATCCATAATGCTTTCATGGTAATATTCATTAAAAGTAGAAAAGTATTCAAGTCTTCATGCAAATGATTTAAATATAGCTACAAGTTTATGAAGAATGATTTTTATACGTTTATATCTAATAAATGCTAAAAATGTATAATTTAGAAATATTATTTAATGATTTTATTACCAAATCAACTTTATTTTTGTATGCTGTTATGGGAGATTACTTATACATTACAACTTAAGATATAGGGACTTGATGAGCTCAGTGACTGAGAGACCACGTGTGGCAAATTGTCAAAACTTTTGTTATCTGCTTTGATGTGACAATCCATCTTTGACATGTGAATGTAAAATATAAATGTTAATCCAGTAGTGAAAAGTGACTTAAAACTGATTTCTTACTGATCTGTATCAAACCATATTTGAATAACTGTCATTAAAGTACTAGGTTTTCTACTTTAGTGTTTTGGGTAAATGATATAAAATAGAAATAATATACTAACATTATTGCTACATGTTCCTACAGATGAAAATGATAATATTGAGATAGATACTAACGAGGAGATTCCTGAAGGCTTTGTTGTAGGAGGTGGAGATGAACTTACTAACTTAGAAAGTGACCTTGATACTCCCGGTAATTTCAAATTATATTTTGCATCCTGCTGCATGGCAAACTTTATCATTATATTTTTATTATTTTCTCATCAGTAATGACAATAAATTCTTTTTGTAGTGTTATTACATCTTATGCCCTCACAAATCATTTTCGCTAAATCTACTTTCCATCAATTTTATGTTATTTTGCTTTAGATTTAATGTTAAAATTAACAGTAAAATTGAAATAATAAATTGTACTTTGCATACTAAAGTTTATTCTCATATTTTCTATTATATGAGATAATTTATAAGCATTCAAAAATTGGTTTCCCATCTCAGCCTAAATATTTTGATGTGTTTTTATGAGATATAGGTGGAATACTTCAAATGTAAACGTCAGCCATGGATCAAATTTTCTGACTTGGTTTAGAATTGTTAGTCTTAGTTGTAATATTATTTTGCAAATTTTGTGCTTACTTTAAATATTTAAATAATACTAATGAATTAATTTACTCCACAACTAATTACAATAAGACACTTTGAAAACTGCTTATATAGATTACTATTAAATTACTCTCATCTTATGTCAATAAATATTATACCAGTAATCACTAAGCTGTTGTTTAAAATATAAAGATACTTACTCGTGGTTTAATAGATGAGTATTCCAGATGCATTGCCTTTATAAGTCAACATCAGATAGCAATTCAAAGCTTTGTGTACCTGAGAGGTTCCATAAATCCTTTTTGAATTAAATTCTTATAGCAATAAAGAGTGTTTGGTGGTTTAAAGGTGAGGAAGCAAAGTCCCTAATTTGTCTTTTCCGGTGAAAAGCTGAAGGGAGTGAGGATAGGTATTCTTCCCAGCCCTGGCATGCCCCTTCAATGCTGACCTGCTTTGTTTCTTTTTCCTCTGTTTGAAATCATGCTGTTATTTCTCCAAGAAAGACTCAACCGGGGTCTTCCTGACTATAAGGAGCACCCAGGAAAATCCATGCCCTTTCTCAGTAGCTCCTTCATGGTGTAGTGTTAAACTATGCTTTTACTGAATAAAAAATCAGCATCTTTATAATTGTACGAATCCAGGGGAATGCTGATATTTAAGGAAAATTTTTGAATGTTTAACCCAAAATTGGGACTGCCTTTTACTTCTTTCTGTTTAAAATATAGTAGAACTACATAAGTTGACTTTTTTCTTTTTGAATTAAGTTTTTTGTTGCTTATCTACCCTCTCGTCACGACCACCACCAAAGGCTTTATCAGAAACCAATAACACCCCTTTCCTGCTAAGCGCATCCACAGGTACAGAATTAAGGCCTTAAGATTCAATTTATGGAAGTATAGAATCATTGTCAATAAGTAACACTTATTTTCTGATTTTGCAGTAGATTACAAAGACAGAAAAAAATAGCCACTTCTTAGATAAGGTGAAGGGAATTTTCTGGTTTTAGTTTTAACAACTTGGTGGAATACTTTAAAGGTTGATTAATATTAAGGCTAGGGGCATCTGGTTGGCTCAGTCAATAAAGCATGGGGCACTTAATCTCTGGTTCATGAGTTTGAGCCCATGTTGGATGTAAAGATGACTTAAAAATAAGTAAGTAAAACAAACTTTTTAAAAAATAGAAGAGACACTCCCAATACTTCCATTCACATTAAAAAATACATTTATGTTAGGGTTATTAACAGGCTTGAATTTTGTCCTTTTTAAAAAAACTCTCCTACTTCATGTATGCCAAACAAGAAGACATATCTCAGTCTTACCTATTTTTGGAGTTAACTAATATATTGTTTATAAGTCTCAAGTGTGCCAGTAAGTCGGGCATATGCAAGGACAGACTTTGCAATCCAGAGTATGGTTTATTTCATGGCAGTAAGAAATAGGAATGCACACTGGAATCTGGAAGCACGTAGCATGTATTATGATTTTTAGCCTTTCTTTATTTTCCCAAAAATTCTTTTTATAATAGGTATATAAAAGTCATAATGTTTTAATAATAAATTGTTTAATCTTTATCTTGATTTGACCATAGTTCATCAGATATTGTTTAAAAGAGAAGCCTGGCAATATAAATTGACCAATTTGCATGAAAGTAATGATAATAGCATTTATTAAGAGTCCTATAATTAGAAAACTTATTAATCTTTATGAAAAATATCATTCACCAAATGGCTGGCATGTCTTTTACAACCATTTTATTAAAGAGTTGCTTTGAGTGAATTTGTTTAAATGAAATTATGTTTCCACTTGTTTCTGAATTATTTCATTATTGAAGATTAACATACTTGTTAAAAATAATTTGAAATTATTTTAAAAGTTATAGCTATATTTTATTTATTTTAAATTTCTATCCATATTTAATACATTCCAAAATGTGATTGCTGTATTTCTGCTTTCTAATTCTAAGGTATCTTTTAAATATGTGCCCTGTTTTAATGCTGGGTATATATGTGCACGCTTAAACATTGGATTCTAGCAGTGTGTACATGACTGAGATCATGGTTAAGAACTTGTTTTAATATGGTATTATGTGTATAAATTTAATATACTAGAAGAATTGAACTGAAATAATATAACAAGAGTAAAATGTATTGCCTCTTTTAAATATCTGCTTTGTAGATAACTTGTTTTATTATGTGTAATCTCTGCAGTTACTTATATACATGTATACATCTAATACAGGCTTAGGTTTTCAGGTAAGCATAACCACTATTAACTATATAGTATAAGTGAATGGCCTTAAGTTATATTGACTATATTCTTTAAGGGGACTGATTTGGGGGCAAATATATATATGTGTATGTGTATATATACATATATGCTAAGAGACTAGATCTTACATTAAAAAAAAGAAATGAAAATTATATAATGTGATAGAGATGAAAACTAATGCTATGGTGATAATTATATTGCATTATATAAATGTATCAAATCTGCACATTATACACATTAAATTTACACAATGTTAAAAATCAATTGTATCTCAATTAAAAAAAATATAGGGACACGTGGGTATCTCAGTCGGTTAAGCGTCTGATTCTTGATTTCAGCTCAGGTCATGATCTCAGGGTTGTGAGATCAAGCCCTGCGTCAGGTGCTGTGCTCAGCGAGGAGTCTGCTTTAAATTCTCTCTCCTTTTCTCTCTGCCCCTCCCCCGTGAACGTGCATGCACGTATGCTTGTTCTCTCTCTCTCAAAAATAAAAAATAAAAACAATTTTTAAAAGTGTTCTTCAAAAAAAAAGGAATATAGTTAACATACCTAAAGACTGCTCAGTTATACTATAGTTATACAGTGTATATTACAGTTTATGTATATATTTGAAGAGTTCTGCACTTGTCAGGTCTGATATGTTATTTCATAAGCCTAATTAATGTCTTTATTTAAAATATAGTAATATTTTTATGCTGTCCCCCAGATTGATAGCCTGTACATCTTAATGCATCTTAGTCATTCATAGTATTTGTCTTTTTAACAGAACAAAACACTAAGTTGGTGGACTTGAAGCTAAAGAAGCTCCTAGAAGCTCAGCCACAGGTGTCAAATTCACTCTCCAATGCTGCACAGAAAGCTCTAACTGAGAGCTCAGAGCAAGACATTAAGGTAAACCTTAGTTGTTTGAAATATTTGACTCTGTATCTGTGTATTCTGGCTTCCACTGGCACTTTATAATCCTAAAATCAATCTTACAAATTCTTCATGTTAAAATTAAGATACACCTTTTTTATTGAATAGCTAATCAATTTAGTAGCATATGGTGATCAGTATTTATACACTGTTTTATAATTGTATTCTTTTATATTTTATAAAAATACTACTTTATTTTTATTCTTTATTTTTTTGAAGATTTTATTTATTTATCTGACAGAGAGAGACACAGCAAGAGAGGAAACACAAGCAGGGGGAGTGAGAGAGGAAGAGCAGGCTTCCCTCTGAGCAGGGAGCCTGACGCGGGGCTCGATCCCAGGACCGTGGGATCAACACCTAATGACGGAGCCAACCAGGCGCCCTGAAACTACTACTTTAAATTGATGTGTTGGTGAAAGTAGAAACTATTCTTGACTTCTATATGCATTAATATTTTACTGGGAACAATACAGCTGAGAGAATTCCAGCATCTTTTTTCTATCATCCTCAACTTTTGACCTGTTTAGGAGAACTAGAATTAATGTTAATACATGAAGATGGTATGTGGTTGTATATAGAGATACTTGCATGCGTTTTATGCCAATATGAATCCTAACTTGTTTAAAAGTTTAACCAAAATGCCACTTGAGATTATTTTGATTTACGCTATTTATATTATCCCCACGAAGCCATCCATCTCCCTTTCCTCACATGGCATCATTAATATTTCTGTAGCTTTAGGGCACTTCTAGTCCTGTATAACTTTTCACCCACCTGCAGACGATGGGGACAGCCCTGCTGACTGAAAGGATTTCCTTCTTCTGACACAGAGATGCTTTGAAGTACCAAAACAATGACTTTCCTTGCTTTTCCCTTATACTGTTGGTTTCTATAAATTGGTGATGAAAGTGTGTGGCATCACCAGAGGACTTTTGGTCTCTATCTTTGAACAAAAGGAAGCCTGGATCAGGTCTGATTTTTTGCCTTCAATTTAGCTTTCTTCAGTGGATTTAATGCAGAATGACGCTGGCCTAAGAATAATACAATGGATTGAAAGGGCTAACTGAATTAGTGGGTTTAGAGGAATACATTTGTAAAGTGGCAGAAGTCCCTACTCATAAAAACGTTTCTTAAGATGGGATTTGCTTGCTAATCACACTGATATTTTAGCATGTTGCCAAGCCTCAAAAAATTTAGCCATGTTTGTTTATTTTGGTAAAGACTTAAGTTTTAAACTATCAGGCAATTATCATAATGATAACAGTAAGGATACAGACTTTTCTTAAACAAACAAACCAATAAATAAAAGCCAAAATTGTTCCTGTCCTAGCTACAAAGCTAGCATACTAAAAGCATGATCCCAATAATAAAGATATTCTGTAACTTCAAAAATAAAACAGAAGTATTTTTATTGTTAAGGTTTAGTTGTCTAAGTAGATGAAATTGGTTTTGCTTTCTAAAAGAATCTCTTATGTAGTAATTTTTAAAGTTATTTCAACAAAAGGTGTGCTTTAAACAGCTTGTCCTTATGTGAATCTTTTTAGTTAAGATTTTTTAAATGGTGCTTATAAAGAACATATAGAGTCCATCTGTTCTCTTGATGCTTTCAGCATTGATTTGGGGTTTTATTTTTTTTTTTAATAAAATGCAGTTTACACGTTTATAAATGAGGCATTCTGTGTTTGTGGAAAAGGATAAACTGTTACCTTCCCTTGAGGATTCTGTATCCCAGGCCTCCTTGAGGCTAGAGAATAGGCCATTGGAGGACTCCCTCATTACTGATTGTCTCAATGCAGAGGAAGGGCAAAGTCTTGGTAGCTTTTGATAACCAGTTTCAGCATTCAGCAGGCTTAGCTATTAGTCATGCATCTTAGCCTTTCCCTATTTACTTTCAAAACACTTAATAAAAATAATAAAAGATTAGGTATAAAATGAAATATTTGTTTGGTACACAGCACCTCGGTATCTGCAGCTTCCACACATCGCAGTAGTTCAGTCTTCTGGGATATTTCTTGTTGATAGAACCATTTGAATTTGTTACCAGTTATTAACATAGGAAGCTCTGGAAAAGATAATTGTAGTTTCCTTAGCTGTAAAGGGCTTACTTACAAATCTGGCTTTGGAAAGTTATAGCTGATGAAATACAGTTCAGTGGGGTAGTATTATAATCCTACCTTTTAGCCTTCATCCAGCATTAGTGGTTTATCTCAATGGGCATAAAATTAGAAACTAGTTCTTCTTGTCATACAAGTCTGTGGGACCGTACAAAGGGAGGCGGAAGAATAGTGGGGGAATGACAGAAACAACATGGCTTTCAAATGATAGCTATCACTGGGAGAAGACACAGAGGTTTATGGTGTCTAATGAATCAAAGTTCTCGAGAGTGATCTTTCATCTAAACTATGTCTTCCAAAGTTTGGTTACAGGGAACAGAATTTGTAGCTGAACTATTTAGAACTCTTTAAAATCCTTTTTCTTTCAAAAAGTTTCTGGTTTGGTGTTCTCTTAAATCAGTAGAAGTTGTTTTACTAATATGTAATTTCATGTTTATATGATCTAGACTGCCTTAGTATGTTTTACTTTTAGAATGGCACAGAAGATCTCCGGACTGAGCAATTACAAAAAGCAACAGAACGATTTAGAAATCCTGTTGTGTTCAGCAAGGATTCTACAGTCAGGAAAACTCAACTTCAGTCTTTCAGTCAATATGTTGAGAATAGACCAGGTAGGAACACTTTTAAAAATGTTTTTCCATCTTATGATTTAATAGTATCTAGCTCTGTGTGTGTGTGTGTGTGTGTGTGTGTGTGTGTGTGTGTGTGTGCTGATAATGTAAATCCACATTTCAATACACAAATATCAAGCTTTATAATAATTTTACATGTCTTCCCCCCTCCTTTTTTTAAGAGATGAAAAGGCAGAGATCAATACAGGAAGATACAAAGAAAGGAAATGAGGAGAAGGCAGCGATAACTGAAACTCAGAGGAAGCCATCAGAAGATGAAGTGCTTAATGTATATTAATTTTTTGTGTGGTTTCATGATTGCTGATAATTCCAAACTGTATGTGGAAATAGTGCCTTTATTTGTTAAAATGAGATGTTAGGTTTTTTAAGATGTCAATCTCCAGTGCATTCAAAGCAGAGTGAGAGGGGTGCACTGTTGAATTAGTCTGCAGTGTGGTGATAATTGTCAGATAAAAAAAAATGAATTTTTCAGAGTTCCACAGCCCCAGCTTCCTTGAGACATTTCCATCAGGGCACTTCCCATAAAGAGATTCCAGTATTGATCTACCAGGAGGATTTTAATTATTACAATAGCAGATACCGCAGAGCTGCAGTTAGAGGGAAAAGTCACATGAGACCTGCTAGAATTTCTCAGCCAACCCATTTTGTTGGCTTGGGTTAATGGGTGTTCAACCTTTCCATTATCCAGATCAGCCGTGAATTACTAGCTGAATGATGTTTGCATTAATATAATATATATGGTAATTTCTTCACTTAATTAACGGGGAGGTTCAGCTCAGTAGGGGTATGGGCTGATCATGTGTAAAATTGATTTGTGAGGGAAATATTTGATAGACCGCAGGGAGAAAGCTGCTTTTGATGGACAGCTGCGGGACAGAAGCAAGAAGAACAAGTTTTAACTTGAATTTTTGTCTGGAAGCATAGCTCTCTGTAGTGGTGCTACTTTTTTTATTATCTATAGTTTGTGTAAATATTTTAATTGTTTTTACTGTTAAAATAGTCTTTGTTGGATTTTTAAATCCTTGTAAGTGCACTCAGAATTACAAACAACAAATTAGGGTCCTAAAAACTTCTCATTTTGAAGTTGTACAAAGACAGGTTTTAGTACATAGAACAGCTCAGTGATCTATCATGATGGAATGTTTGGTATAATTTGTAAGTTGCAGAATACTTCACTGTACTATATCCTAACCCTAAAGAAGTCTGGTTATAATCTTTTTTACTATTTTTGACTGAGCCAGTCAGTTAAAAACAGTGAAGTTTATGTGTTGCTTATCGTTTTTGCTTTCTTATGTCTTTCTTACTCATGTTGTCTTTGCAGACTACTATGTTAGTTTTGTCCCTTTGGATGAGACTGAGAAAAGTCCTTTTTGAAAATGCTGTGTTCTATGGCAGATAGGTACAGAAAGCATTCACCAGGTTATTCCAGATTTTAAAATTACCATTAACATATATTCTGTTATAAATTTTTTGTTATATTTCATATTGAGATGGGAGAATATCCATTTTTGTGAATCTTTAAAAAATACAGTAACTTATTTGATATGCTATCCCGAGCAACTCTCAGTTTTATAATGTTGTAAAATATATTTCAGCTTTAAGTTTGTCAACTACCACAAATCAATTTGACAGTAAGCTGGTATAAATTGAGTTTGTGTGTGAATTTACTAGTTTCAAAGATATATATAAGTTATATGTATGGTTAGATGTGTTTATTGATCATGAGACTTCCAAAATATGCTCATAATTCTTGATTTTGTTTCTTGTTTAAGGAGTACCAAAAGATAATTTCTCATGGCTTCTTAGAGATTATTATGCTTCTAGGTAGGGAAGGGATTTGATAGAAGAGATTGTTCACATTTGTTTCTCTGAATATATAATGCTATAAGTGCTGATGTTAGTAGTGGTGGTACGGAAGCATTTCTTCAGTATTCCTCAGCTATTTAGAAAACTTAGCTCTAGAATAGGTATTCCAAAAGGAGCTAAAATTAATCCATTTATAACTATTTCATAAATAGTAACCCTGCCCCCTAATGATTTAAATGTTTAATATGAAAGTAAAAATTAAGACTACACTGGTATGTTAAAATAGAACTGCTACTTCAAATAAAACTTCTAAGGATAATTTTTTAAACACAGATGATTGTGAAAAGGAAAATCTCAAATTGAAATCCAAATTTGGTTAGGTGGAAGTTTAACCAAATCAGTGTCCTAGTTGCATTAGATCCTAGGTAGCAAGGTTTGAAACCACCCGTCAAGTTAGAATTCACAGCTACAATAATTAGTGATACATCAACAGAATGACATGTTCAAGTACAGGACCCAGCTGGAAGAAAAACTGGGGATATTAGAAACTTCTCTTTTATCGTTTTTAAAAAGTATTTTAAATGGTATATTTACTATAAAATCAAGAAATGTGTCTCTTTAATTTTGTACTTTTGTAAGAACAAATCTGTTTTTTTTTTAAGAATAGATACTTTAAAAATCATTTCTTTAGTAAAGCTCCATTTTTTTTTTTTTACCATGCACATTTGAATGAAAGGTGTCATTGGTATTTGTTTTGACAGTCACCAAGGGGGAAATTATCTTCTATCCTTGTCCATGCTTAAATAACTCTGACTTTACTCCAGGGGGGATTTTTTTCCAAGTGCTAACTTTTTAAATATGGCAAATCTGGTTGTTGAATTATAATATGAAACAGCTGAGATTTTCTCTGTGTATAAAAGTTTTGCTACACATAACATATATGAAAATTTTTTGAATCACAGGGAGTTGCTTTTTCATACTTAGGGTGATACTAACAGTGTATTTGGTTCTCTGGGTAAGTGCTTTACTAAGTGTTTGTAGAAAGGAAAAATGCAACTTACAAGTGATTTTTTTTTTTCCTTCCTGTTTGTTCTCGTTAACAGAAAGGGTTCAAAGACACCAGTCAGTATGTTGTAGGAGAATTGGCAGCACTAGAGAATGAGCAAAAGCAAATTGACACCCGTGCCGCGCTGGTGGAGAAGCGCCTTCGCTATCTCATGGACACAGGTACGGTGCCCAATTACACTGTAAACAGTTTTGGCAAATTGAGCGTTCACAAACTCTTATAGAGTTTTGGAAGTGTGAATCTTTGAAGCCTGAATGTTCAGCAGAACTGCCTTGAAAATAAAAAGGCTGCGATTTGCAGCCACCTCTCTGGGCCCTGGTGATAAGAGTGCCTTCATGGGAAGTGATAACTCGCCCTGATACCGTGTGAGCCAGCACTATTGAACAGTGTGCTCATCCATGCAGAGTTGGAATACACATCTGTGCCTCATTGATATGCCACTGCTTAAAAAAAAAGTAAGATCTTCACTGTTCTACTGATTCATTGGGAAAAAAAAAAGATTTGGCCAGCTAAAGCCATGTACTGCATGAAACAGAGCACTATGCATAGGGGACGGCTCCATGGACTAGATCACTGAAATTTGAGAATACTATCTGGTTACTGATGCTCCACAGTTTTGTTTTGTTTTTTTTCCCCCAAGGGAACAGGTTTTTAAAAGTCTGTAATAGTTTGTGTCACAGTTGCTTTTGAAAGGATTAAGGTATATAGGAAGGTTTATAAAAATGGGTTAGAACAGCAAGTTAGCTCCTAACCAGAGGGTTAGATTGGCATTTAATGCTGATTGCCACTAGTGATTGTATAGATCTGAGTGCACAGTGGACTACTAGAAAAAAGCAGTGTATGTGCATATGTATATTTTAAAGAAATATATGTATTTGTTTACAAAAGGGGTAAACATGAGAAATATATCCAGATTATTCAGACCAAATTAAAGGTAAATCATATTAAGGAAAAAATGTCAAAATGTAAGACTTTGAAAATTCATTCCTTTAATTAATTGCTCTAATTTTATTGGCTCTATTAAAGTTAGATTAGTAAAATAGTAAAGTAGGTTAGTAAATTAGTAATAATAGAGTAGAATTCTTTATCAAACTTTTTCTTCTGTATTTACCAAAGATATATTTACAGTGAAAGAACTTCTCCAAAAATAAGCATTTATATGGGACATTTGAAAATGCCTACATTAGTGAAATCAGAACATATTAGAACAGGAAGAGACCTTTGACTTTATCTAGCCCAGTGGGTTTCAAACTGTTCTGTGGAGCCCTAAAGCTTCTTCAGAGGCACCTCGGGGCTGCCAGGACAATAAGAGAGCAGAAAGCAGACAGGCATCTGGACTTCCTACCTTACTTCAAACAGAGCAGCTCCGAGTTTATTTATTTGAAGTAGCAGGCTTCTTGGAAGAGTTCATTTAAAGAAAAGGTTCTGCTTAAAACTTAAAACCAAAAAAAACCACCCCAACTTATTTTTTGAGAACTATTGCCTAACCTTCTTATTGTACAGAGGAGACAGAGTTACTGGGAAAGCTCAAGGTCACACAGATCATTAAGTGGTCAACCTTGGACTAGAATTCAAGTCACCAGATCTCATACAGGATCTTTTCCACTATCCTAGATTACCTAGAACATGTTTATTGTTGTTCTAACAACTTATATGTACACTCAGTCTTACACATTTGTGTAGATTCAACAAGTATCCCAGTAAACCAGTATATTGTTTCATATTTGTATTTTCCCCTTGTTTTCTAGGGTATTTTGAAAATGTTAGTTATGTTAGCTATACAAAAAAATGTAAATACCAGGTAGTGTAACTTCCACATAAATTTTAAATTATTAATCTTTAAATATCTTGAGGAGGCTATTTTAAACACATTCTTTCAATACCCTTTCCTCATTGTGTTGGATAAATTACATGTTATTGTACAAGGAATGTTGTGCCACTAGGAAAAAACCTCGATGTTTGGTTTCCTTCCCTTTTTTCATACTTGGAGCCTGATTTATTGAAGATTTTAACCAAAAGAGACTCAAGTTCTCCTTCTCATCCCACATACTACCGGTGAAGCTTTGAAGTGGCCCATTCCACCTATAGATCATTTATATTCTGAAAGACAGTCATGGAGTACAGATTGATTCTAGACTGTCTTTGGGGCTTGATTTTCCTTACTGCAAAGGCAGAATCTGATCTACACTGGGTCAGCTACTGCAGAGTCAGACTAAACTTGACTTGGTTCCTCAACTTGGTAAGCTCCAGCAATCACCCTGGACTGTATTGAACCTCCTCCAGAACAAATAATTGTTTCTCAAGATTTGCCTAAAGTCTCGTTAGCATCTGAAGGTAAAAGGTAGGGTATTAGAAAGAAAGCATATATTCATCTTTTTCCTTTTTGGGGTTCCAATGATTCCAACTTTCCATCTGTTATGGTAGTTGGTGGTTTTTTCCCCTGATGTATTAGAGTTTTCTATGCAGTTTCTGAATCTCAGCCTCAGAATTAAGTAGAGCAGATAGCATCCTTATTCCTTCTATGGTGAAACTGAGGCTCAGATAGGGAATGACTCATTTTAGAAACCATAAGTAGTAATGGCTGAGTTAGAGCTTGAATTCAAGTTTTGGGGTTTTCTAGCTCTTGAGTCAGTCCTCTTTTCCCACCATATGTTCTTTACAGAACAAAACGTACTTTATCTGCTATTTCAGTTTCTCTATCCTTCTAGGTACTGACTATATACAAATTTTGTTATTTATTTGAAACTCACATAACAAAATTGACCATTTTAAAGTGTACAATTCAGTAGCATTTAGTGCAGTCACAAGGTTACACAATCACCACCATTTCCAGAGGTTTTCATCACCTGAAACAGGAAGTCTAGACCATTAAGCAGTAATTTCCCATTTTCTCCTCTTATAATCCCCTGGAAATCTCCAGTCTCCTTTCTATCTCTAGGAATTTGCTTTCTTCTCCATAATCTTGTGTATGCAAAATCAAACAGTAGTTGGCCTTTTGTGTCTAGCTTCTATCAATTTACATGATGTTCTCAAGGCTCATCCATATTGTAGCAAGTACCAGTACTTCATTCCTTTTTATGGTTGAATAATAGTCCATTGTATATATATAACCACATTTGTTTGTTCATTCAACCATTGGTGGACATTTGGGTTGTTTCCATCTTCTGGCTACTATGAACATTGTGTACAAGCATTTCTTTGAATCTTTATTTTCAGTTCTTTGGGGTATATACCTAGGATTGGAATTGCTGCGTCATATGTTAACTCTCTTAACTTTTTTGAGGAAATGTACTCAGTCTTAAATGGGTTGCAAAATTTATTTAGAAGTTGGTTTTGCAGAGTTAAGAATACATTTTCCAGAAGAAGCACTGTTGTTTGTTTGTTTATTTTTAAGGAGGCTTCATGCCTAATTTAGGGCTTGTACTCATGACCCTGAGACTGAGAGTCATACGCTCTACCGACAGAGCCAGCCAGGCACCTCCAAAAGAAGCACTGTTAATAGCATCCACAGGCCAGACAAACCCACAAAAACTTCTTAATTTAAAATATCACTAGAATAAGGCTAATAGTAGTCTTAGGCCTCAGTCCTCAATTCCCAGAGCTTGAGCATCTCTGAGTTTTAAGTATCAACCCCATTAACACTGAAACTCTTGTGTCTTGGTGGGGAAGAAGGTGGAGCCTGGATGGTGACATAGACCTGGCATTTCAGGAGAAGGCTCTAACAGGAAATTAACAAAGGAATATAATAGAGAGCCTAAGTGGAACCTGCAGCAAGATGATGAAATGCCAGGGATGAGAATGGCAGTGGCAGTAGAAGGGCTTGAGATCCCAACATCCATTTAGGGGAAGGGTGTCATTGGCAGAGATAGAACAGCTATGGGGTCCTTCTGAAATTGAGTTATCCTAAACTAGTCTATTACTTAATAACACTCTGTATGTGTGTGTGTGTGTATGTGTTTTCTACCGTCCTACTTTGTAAAATCCTTATGCAAATATAGAGAACTTTTCCATCAGCTCTCTTTATTTTTTTTTTAAAGATTTTATTTATTTATTTGACAGGGAGATCACAAATAGGCAGAGAGGCAGGCAGAGAAAGAAGGGGAAGCAGGCTCCCTGCTGAGCAGAGATTCCGACATGGGACTTGATCCCAGGACTCGGAGATCATGACCTGAGCTGAAGGCAGAGGCTTAACCCTCTGAGCCACCCAGGCGCCCCTCTCTCTTTATTTTTTTATAATTTCTGCAATTTTCTGTAATTTCTGAGGAGGAATTTTTAAATATCTAAGCACTTAAAGTTTAGAATGACTTATTTCTTTGGGAACAGTAAAGCTTAGTAGTTAGAAACATGTGGATTCCAAGTCAACATTTGTATGTAAGTATGGCACTTTTTCTAGACTATCCACTACAAAAACCTAATTGACCATCTAACAATTTTAAATAGGGACTTAGGGACACTTAGAATTAAAGAGTTAAAAGAAATAACTTTTCTACAGATTCCTTAGAATATTTCTTTAACCTCATCTCTTGAGGAACAAAACGTAGCATTAAAGCTGCTTTAAAGCAGGAACTAGGGCCCACAGGAAAATAAAAATAAATTTTTTAAGTTGTTACTGGGAATTTTCTCCTTTGAATCTCCAGAATTATGCATTATCTTTACTTCAAGATTACAGTATTTACTATGTCTGGCTCTATAGAAAATGCTCTCCATGCATCACGTCCTTGTTTCACACCATGGCCCTATGAGATAGGTTCCATTAATACCCAAGTCTAGCCAAGTGAGGAAACTGAGGCCCAGAGAAAGAAGTAACTTGTCCAGTCATACAGTTCTCAAGTGGTGAAATCAGGATTCAAACCCAGTCTAATAGCCTCGGGAACCCAAATTCCAGACACCATATGACATGGTCCCTGCTTTCCCTCTCCTCTTCTTAGAAGTGAACTTCTGATTTTCCTGGGATTCTATTACTAATTCTCTGGACTCTCGTAGCACCATTTTGTGACTTATAATTAGTAACCCAGAAAAAACAGATCAATATTCATTTAGCTTATACAGAAAGTCACTTAACCAACCCATTTGGCCCATTAGAGACCCAACACACTCACATTCCTCTTAACGATGTATCTCTTCCTTGGTCCTCACACTGTAATATATATGAAAATATGGTTGCAAAAATCTCATTTGGAATAGTCAAAGAGATAAAAACAAGCGTCTCTTCAAAAGAAGTGTCTAGGGGCGCCTGGGTGGCTCAGTTGGTTAAACGACTGCCTTCGGCTCAGGTCACGATCCCAGAGTCCCGGGATCGAGTCCCGGGATCGAGTCCCACATCGGGCTCCCTGCTCGGCGGCGGGAAGCCTGCTTCTCCCTCTCTCACTCCCCCTGCTTGTGTTCCCTCTCTGGCTGTGTTTCTCTCTGTCAAATAAATAAAAAAAAAAAAACAAAAAACAAAAAAACAAAAAAAAAAAACAAAAGAAGTGTCTAGGGGCGCCTTGGTGGCTCAGTTGGTTAAGCAACTGCCTTCGGCTCAGGTCATGATCCCGGAGACCCAGGATCGAGTCCCATGTCGGGCTCCCTGCTCCGTGGGAAGCCTGCTTCTCCCTCTCTGACTCCCCCTGCTTGTGTTCCCTCTCTGGCTGTGTTTCTCTCTGTCAAATAAATAAAATCTTTAAAAAAAAAAAGTGTCTAGCTTTTTGCTAATCTTTCGA
>PITA01000013.1:477087-557786 GCA_004023965.1 Spilogale gracilis
GAATATTTCCAGAAACTAATGTCGTTGTTTTAAGGAAAAACTAAGGGGAAAAAAGGGAAGGAATTGGATGTGGGTGGTATTGCTAATTCTGCCCTCTTTAAATTAAGGTGTAAATAGCACATCATTCTGGGTGATGTGTTTTGCTGGATATCAGTGCTGATTGCATTAACTAGGGAAAACAGCTAAGAAAGAATATTCCAAAGAATGTTAAGATTTCCTTATTGAGCTTTATGTTCCATTTTTAGTTAGAGGAGACTTTATTATAAAATTCTATTACTGAAAGTTGGTCCTATGCAATCTGTACATACCTAGGAGGCAGTTTTGTACTATTCACTTTCAGAAGCATTTGTGGAGTAAGGAAGGCTGTAAGAATCAACTTTTGAACAAATTCCTAATATCAACTTATAATATTACAGCAGTTTGTTTTATATTAATGTACCGCATAGTTATAAAGGTTTGGAAAATATGAATAGTCTTAGCATCCGTTTTCTTTAACTGATGAAAACACTGAGGCTAGAAGAGACTGGCACAGAGCTGTTATTTTCTGACTCCCAGTCCCGCATGTTTTCCTTCTCCTAAAACATGCTGTTTAACAGTTCTTTTTACTTTTTTCTTTTAAGATTCAGTAACCAAATGTTTCAAGAAAAACAATGTAGATTTTAAAAATGTGTTGTTAAGATTACACAGGATGATTTGCTATAATATATACACAGCTAAATGTATCCCTAATTTGAATCCCTTAAGTAAACTAAAAATTCATATTCTACTTTGCCTCTCTCATGTAGGATAAACCTTTTATAGCTTGGACTCTGAACATTAGAGAATGTAAAATATTATCCAATAATACAAATATAAAGTTTGAAGATTCCTATAGGAAAATAACACGTTTTAATGTAGCTAATTGGCATTGATTTTGTGAAAATCGAATGCATTTCTTAGGTTACAGTGGTTTCGGGGTTTTTAAAAATAGATGGCTGTATATTGTTAAAATATTGTTGGAAGTAATTATGTTAATACTGTACCATGAGCATTACGGGTTTATTACAGTGTGCTTTAAAAATCCTTTGAATATTAACCTGTATCTTGATTCTTTTCATGTATTTTTTCAAATTTCCTATGTACACAGGCTCTACTTAGCTTAGTAGGGTAATGAAAATTCTAAGACATTTCATTGTACCAGTATGCAAATGTACTTACATAGGAATAAGTCTAGGTTTCCTTAAAGAGGGCAACAGAATTGAAAACTGAGGCCAACAAATAAATGAAAGTTTCTCTAAATCCAGTGGATAATAGAGGCAGTGCTAAGGCTAACCATAGTGTTGAACTAAACAGAGGGATTATTCCTGGGTTTTGCATCAGTTGTTTTCTGCCGGGTGGCCTCACTTGTCAAAAAAAAAAAAAAAAAAAGTTTAACAGGCAAACATTCACATAGGCACATTGAGAAAAGAAGTATGCTTAATTCCATCAAAGCTTTAAAAAAATCAATCATTAATTTATTCTACCTACAATTGTTGGTCATTTGTGAAAAGCATCTGGCCCTTAAGTCATAGGAACCTAAACACAGTACGATGTGAACACTTGTGAAGAAGCTTCAAATTTGATATAAATGTAAAAAAAGCTGTGTTTGTGTGTATGTAGCTGTGTCTGACTATACAGTGGCATTTGTTTATTCATAATGCTTTACCTCTGCTTTGTTTCCTGGATTGTGAAAATATTGTTGTAAGTCCAAATGTCATGGGCTTTACAAATTAGAAAATTGTTAATTGGCAACTTCAAAAAGTCCTGCTTCTTTCCACTTTTCAGGTTCTTTAAAACAGTGATATTTCAGCAATCGAAACATTACAACTCAGAAATGGTTTCTAATGAAGTCTAAATTCAAGATAGAAAATATATTTTTAAAATGGCTTCAGGAAGACATACCCTATTTTCCATATGGCTAAGTAATTCTTAAGATATTTGTTTTAAAGCTGGACTTAGACACTCCTGACTGCTCTCTAATTTGATATAGCTAGTCCAAATGATTTTATTCAAGAAACTTTGGTAGGAGAATGCAGTGAAGTAGATAAATAATTTTGCAGCTGTACTCATATTGCAAAGTATAGAACTAATTCAGTCATTATTACTGTAGGTAACATCCACTTTTTTTTTAAGCTTTAAAGCTAGCAGTAAAACGGCTCAATGTTGGGATACATTAAAATATTAAAGCTTTAAGTTAGTCAGGTTTCATGTTCTGACAATATATAAATGGGATCACACCATAACCACATAATTATATGTGGCAATTTCTTCTGGTTTTGTTGTTGTTTGTTTTAAGAGTGAGCTTTCAAACTGTAAAAGAAGGCCTAAGAGAAGCCTTCAGAGGTGAAAATTAGAGCTTAAAAAAAAAAAAAGAAAAAAAATTAGAGCTTAAATTAGGAATAAAGAAAAGTTGCATCATTTTAATTACATGTTCTACTATAATATGAATAGTTAATATGTAAAAACTGTCTCCCCCAAGATGACGTACTTAGTCTAATGGTTTCTTAATGTACAAAGGAAATAAAGGGTGACATGACCAAAAACTGTATGTCACAGGGTTCCTGTAGAAAAAATCCATTCTCTTATTGTCAAATCACTTTTACCAGATTACCCATATACTGTATTTCACTCACTACTCTTTAGTTTCTCCTAAGATTTTAATAATTACAAATTAAGAAGAACTATAAATACTTATCATAATAAGGTTAGATTCTAAGTAAAATAATAACCAATAATAAAAAGCCCTTTTATCCACAATAGAAAAAAATAGTAATCATTAGACATTTGTCTCAATACGATGTTTTTAAAATGTGTATTGAAAATAAATTAAAATTTTATATGCCATATATAGCATTGATGTGTAAACTTTGTTTAGCCCTCATTTCAGAGGCACTGATGTCCAAAGTACTGTTAGAATGCTAGACATGAGAGGAAAATCACTTAAAACTGCTTGTGAAATATAATGTTTGAAATGGTTCTTTGAGAATGTGCAGATTATGGCTTGCATAGGGACTCCTTCCAGCTCTCTGGGAAATGAGCTGTTGACATTCTTTTGGGTCATCATCCAAGATAGGAGGGCAACCACAAGGATTTAGCAGATAAATTCATCCCCAAAGACCTTTATCCATTTCATTGCAACTTGGAAACATTCATGTTGAATAGTAGCATTAATGTAGCCCATTTAGCTCTTCAAAGTGAAAAAAAGAAAAAAGAAAAGAAAAAGAAGATGACGATGAAGAAAATCAAATGACTAGGGTAATAAGTTATTTAAGTCTTCTAAGAGGTAGTCTTTATTTACATAATTCTAAAGCACAAACCATTTTTCCCTCTATACCGTTTTCAAAAATAGAATTGAGTTCTATTATAGAGAGCAGTGAGCTTTTGAATTTCAACTAACTGAATCAGGCCTGCTTGTATCTAGTTGTTTGTGACAAAGAACAGAAAATAAATGTTTTAGTGTTGTGTTCTGAAATGAATGGCAATGTTTTTTAAAGATTGAAAATTATGTCACTTAGGTTCTGTTTCTAACTGGTTTTGGACTTTGTGATTCAGGCAAAAGAGACAAGCAAAGCAGTAATAAACGTATTGAGGCTATGCACTAAGATTCACACACATGTCCTTTCTTGTAAATGGTAAAAAAAACTTTGACTCAAACTGGAATGATACTATATAGAGCTGAATGTGCAGGAAAGGTTCCCACAATGCATTGTGCAAACCTAGGGCTAACAAATACCCTGCTGCTTTGAACCCCCCCCCCCAAAAGACAAAAGCACAATGAAATAGAAAGCTTACCACCGGTAGCTTTCAAAACGACAAACTAGGCAAACTATACATCTCCACCACTCCAATTTTGTCAGAATGCTAATGAGCTTGCTCTGATCTTTACTGGGCTTCCCGTGTTTTCTACATCTTCAAGGACCACATGGCGCTAGCAAAATAAAGACAACTAAATGAGAATTTCGAATGCTTTTTGTGTTAGGACCTGGTGCTTTTCAGTGGACGCACTCGTTGAATATTCTCAACTTAAAAGAGTACAACAGGGGGTTGGGTATGAACTTTTTAACAGGAGGAAATTTGTACAAAAGTAAATTAGTGAGATGAGGAAAATATGAGAAAAATTTCTGATTAATTTCCACTCCATAATATCAATGACACCTTCAGCCCCACTCATACTCTTCTAACAAGAGATGCTGATAAAAGATGAATGATTCTGTGTTGTTCACAGTGAATGTTTAGTGGTTTTTTAATAGCAGCATTCTACATAAAAGGCACCAGGAAGTACTCCGCATTAGCAGTTGAGATCACTAGTTAATAGGATGATGTCTTTTAGCTTTTGTCACAAGATTATTAGAAAGGATGGGTTTCTGTTCTCATCGTGGCATAGTTAGAGTGCCTGTTGAGTACAAGTGCTAAAATACAGGTTTCTCAGTATTGTTTCACATGTAAAGCAAAAAGCCTTTTAATGCAACACCTTTTTCTTTTTTTACCAGGTGATTTTGTTATTGATCTCTAATCTGCCCCTTTTGCTGTATCGAATGTTTAAAGTGTTCCTCTTTTCACTATAGCCTTGATGCTAGCTATTTGTGTCTATAAATTCATTAACATTAAAACAGGGTCTATATAAACCATTTGATTCCATGATTTAAAGATGGCAGATTTGTAGATGGCAGATTTGTAGTTTTTATGGTTTAGGGTATAGATAACAACACAAAAGTAAGATTGCCTGACTAAATACTGTAAAAATATGTTTATTGATTTTAAAAAACTCTTTGTGAGATTTAAATTATGTATTTGTAAGGAACATATTTTTAACTAGCTGTATCTCTTTTCTCTAGCAATCACTGTACACTTACTAAGATATTAAGGTACTCAGCTGCATCTCACCATACCCATATCTGTAAAAGGAAAATGAAAACCAAAACTGGGTACATTTTTATATATAAAGATATCTGAACTTAGAATTAAACTGATTCTGTACAACTAATAAATAGCCAGGAAAGGAAGTTTGATATAGCAACACTTCTCAGGTTTTGTGTGGAGAAAATTCTTGGCTTAATACATATATTTCTGATATTTCTATATATTGTTCTTTACATTTTCCCTTATCCTGAAAAATTGTATTTTTGTACATTGAACATTGAGCACATGGCTTAAGATCTTGCCTCTTAAGATACTGTAATTTATTCATACTTCTAACATAAAGAAGGGGGAAGATCCTACTGTAATAAGAATAACGTGGACAACTATATAGTTAATAAAGTCAGGAAAAAGTAGAAACTATCTTCTAAATATAACAACAGGTGTTTTTCTGTCTCATATATTCTGTATGATTTAGTGTGATATTTCTGTGCTTCTTACACATATGGATGGGAAAGTAGTATTCATGTAATAAAATGTCTCTATTTTGTAGAGATTCTTTTTTAATAGACATAAATATGTCTACTTTTGTATAAATTTACAATGAGAGAAGAGGCCATGTCACTGAAAAATATGCATTAAACTAAGTAAGATATCTATTTTGGCATGACAGTTACAAAACTGAAAAAAAAGTTAAGAACTGTAGACTTTTCATTAATGAAAATTTTTTCTAACTTTGTATGACATACTATGGTAAAATAGAAAATGAAGTTTTTTAGCTTATTAAAGTAGAATGTTTCCATTTGACCTACATAGACATAAAATATGTTGAAGTGGACAAACTAAGGTATCATATTGTGTCTGCAAAGGAAATTTTCATTGGTACAAACAAAATAAGGGAATCTGGTCCTATAAAGTAAATAGAACTATCTCTAAGTTTCTGAAGTAGTATAGACTTAGCCTATGTTCCCCCACTAAAATAATTACTCCTGACGATTCATAGGGCATTAAATCTGTAACATAATAAAGAAGCCAGTGAAAAAGTTAACATTTTATGTCTGAAAATTTTCTACAAGTGCGTGTTTAGCATAATTTCCAGAGGTTTTGAGCCACATCCTTTGATAGATTCTAAGAGTTCATAGAATCCATTCCTTTTTTGGAAGTAAAATGTAACATGTTTTTGATAAATGTGGTGTTAAGGTCTCTTTTGTGCGTCTCTGTGTTTTTAACTGTGTCAGAATTTTTTTTTTAAGATTTTATTTATTTATTTGACAGAGAGATCACAAATAGGCAGAGGCAGGCAGAGAAAGAAGGGGAAGCAGGCTCCCCTCCTGAGCACAGAGGCCGATGTGGGACTGGATCCCAGGACCCTGAGATCATGACCTGAGCCGAAGGCAGAAGCCTAACCCTCTGAGCCACCCAGGCGCCCCTGTGTCAGAATTTTTAACTTGATGTCACCTAACACCAAGAATGCAAAATAATATAAAATCATTTCCTAATTGTAAAAAGTGACATAGCGTCATGCAATTATATTCTAATCCAGTATTCAGAAAAGTGAGAAGCGTTAAAGAACATGTCATACAGTTGGTTCTGTCACATCTTTGATTAGGAGAATCACAGCCAGGTAGAAGAGCCGTGAGCCAAGGCCCAGCCCTCCAAGGTGAATCTTGTGAATCTTCTCTCCCGTGTCCCCGTCCATTACATACCAAAGTCTCTGTCCTCCATTGCTGTTAACGTAATTATAGGAGAGGCTTTTCTTCCATATTTAATCCTCAGTATACCTTCATCTGAAAACATGGGCTCTTTCTTTCCAGTAGTGGGTTGGGACCCTGGCTGGGAGAATGAGAGCCATCCTAGTGTTTGCCATATTCATTCCTGTTTACTAGCTCAGGTTTATAGTTTTAAGCCTCAGTTTCCACTTTAACAGAATGAGGACACTATGACTTTAGAAAAAATTGGGGGGAAGAATCTAATTTTAATTCCCATAAAGGAAGAAATTTATTCTTTTATGTCTGGTGATTTTCATTCAACAAATATTTTCGAGCCCTGTTGTGCTGCCTGAGTTCTATACATTGAGTGTAGAAACCTAACCCTGGCTAGTGAATAGAGTTAGTTCAAACTTGGTCACACTGGGTCAAAGTTGATATGGTATGGCAGTTAAGAGAATTGTGAGAATTAAATTAGGTACCTTAAATCAAGCATTTGTACAGTGCCTGGTGCATATATGGTATTTGATAAGTGTCAGCTATTACTACTTATGTAATCTCTTGAGTACTTAAATTTGTCAAAGTCATCTTCGAAATAAAAAATACCAAAGGATGAAAAAACATTAGTATGTTAGGAATGTTACCTATCCCCATCAAGCTTTAATAAAATATTTATAATAAATTGGTATTGTTCTCTTTGCACATATATACATTTTATGTATTATATATTGCATAAATAATAGAATAGGCCTTTGATTACTGAAAATAGTTATGAATAGAAATACAGTATAAATACAGTATAAAGGGTAGCTTGGCTGGCTCAGTTGGTGAAGCATGTGACTCCTGGTCTCAGGGTTGTAAGTTAAGCCCCACATTGGTTGTAAAGATTACTTTTTAAAAATCTTAAAAAAAAAAATAAATAAGAGGGGAGTTTACATTCTAAGGTGCTACAGTGCTTTGGCTGTTTAGTTTTTCATCTTCAGTGTTTAAAATTGGTAATATTCCAAATTATTTTGTCCTTAATATTTTCTTTCTGTAGTTACAAGAAAAATTAAAACTACTGTCATACTTTTAGAATATCTTTACTCTCACAATTTGTTCAGCTAATTCACACATCTTTAATATCTTGTTTCTATCTGCATTTCATTATTTGGATTATTTAAAGAAGGAAAATATGTAAATTGTATTGTGTAGTAGCACTCAACTGTTGTTGAATCATTCTAGTTCATGCAATAGATATTGAATCATACGATTTCTAGAAAGGAATCTCTCTGATTCAGAATATAGAGAACCTCACAAGGTTCTCATTTCTAACATTTGTTTCTTTCCTCCTTGGCACTCACCCGCCTTTTTCTATATAGTCTTAAGGTGACTTTTTCATTTGCTGATTCATGTCTGTTCATTTATCCAGAAGAACAAATGTGTATAATTTCCACCAGGGATATTTAGAAAGTATTTTCCACTACTAGAAATTTGAATTGGAAATATAAAATATAATTTTTGAACCTAAAGAATTATCACATCACCATAATTTTTAATTTGGAATATGTCTATTGCCTAAAGTGAGGTACATCCTTATTCTAGACTGTAATAAAATTTTTTAACACTTAAAAAAGTAGAAATTCCAGGAAAATGTGTTTTTCTCAGCAACTATCTATGAAACAAAATTTAGGCATTTGAACTGATTTGGCAGCAACATGTTTTTCTTCTGAATGTGAAATTAAATTTGTGTAATGTCATGCCAATGCTAAAATAACATCTTATACATGAAATATCACCCTTTCTTTAAAAAAAAGATCTTGGTGACTTATTTGTAAAAGGGCTAAGACTGTGGTTCTCAAACTTTTATCTGCATTTAAAAAAACCACCTGAGGAGTTTGTTAAAAATACAGATTCCCAGGACCTGTGTAAAAGATTCTGATTCCCAGGACCTGCGTAAAAGATTCTGATCTGGGGTGGGGCCCCTATTCTAGGCAACTTATAATACAGGTGATCCACAGACCACATTTTGAGAAACTAGGGACTAAGATATGTTAAATCCATGGTATAATAAATGCTAAGGGAAATAGCACAGCATAAAGATATCAGAGCATAGACTTGAAAACCACCAAGGTACCAGCTAGACTCTGGGTGGTCTTAGACAAATTACTTAACCCCTCTATTTCCTCAGTCATTAACTTAAAAAAAAAAAAAAGGCTGATAAAACCTATTTCAGAAGGCTATTGAGAGTATGACATATTGATACAGATATAGATAAAATTGATATAAGAGAATTTGGCAAAGAGCTCTCAGCAGAGGGTTAGTACCCAGTAGAAAAGTAGCTGCTGCCAACAGTCGCTTCATTATTTATTATTGTTTCTACTTTTACTTTAAAATTTTCCTCAGCTTCTAAGTAATATGCACATCTCCCATTCTATCCTAACTCTTCTCTTCCCTCAACACACATACAAAGACCCTCTGAGTCCCTCTCCCTTCCCCCCACCCAAGAAATGCTTTAATAACTGATTTGGCGGGTTGCCCTAAGTGTCTGCCTTGAACTCAGGTCATGATCCTTGGATCGAGCCCCCATGGGGCTCCCTGCTCGGTGGGAAGCCTGCTTCTCCCTCTCTCACTCTCCCTGCTGTGTTCCCTCTCTAGCTGTGTTTCTAGCAGTGTTTTTCTCTACCAAATAAATAAAATCTTAAAAAAAAAAAAAAAAACTGATTTGGCAATTTGACATAAGACCGGAAAGTTTGTTTGGCCCTTGGCTTATACACAAAAATAACTGATAACTGTGTGAACATTTTCACAACTAAATAGCTAGGAAAAAACAGGAATTTGCCAGTTGTTCAAGTTATATACATTTCATATAATTGATATACTAATTATTTGAGTTTCATGAGGCACATTCAGAAATAAACAACTTAAGCCTTGTATTTTGAAAACTTTATTTTAGGACATCCATGTAAGATCCAACTTTGCAAATGCATTTTCTCCTCTTCTTTTTCATCCTGACACTATCCCAAGAAGCTTAATCAAGACTTCATAATGTGATTTGACAAAGAATGACATCAGAGATGGCTAAGCATGTGTGAATTGCCTCCCTAGTCCAGAGTCAAAATGGAAGGATGAGAGCTCTGCTCTGACACCTTTCTCCGTGTTTCCCAAAATGAAGCATTTTTCTTAAAAATACAGGTGTTAATGTATAGAGAAACTGGGTGGTTGCTTACCCTCACTAGGTCCCTTCATCCTTGGGTAGGACTGCCCAATTGAATAACTGTGAACATTCTTTTTATCCTTATACAGACCTAACAAAGTTCTGCTTTCAAATCATTATGTATTCGATTGTATAGACATTGCCAGCTCTTGGTCTAGTGGCTTGTAAATTAATGTATTTCTTTTAGCAACCAGATAGGCTTTTAACACTTTCCATAGGCCTCTAGGTGCACCGCATAAGAAAACTAAACATATATAATCACTGCATCTGTTCCCTGTCCCCACATGTCATTTCTAAGCTGGAATGTGAAAGGCATTCATCCACTCAGGGGAGCTATTTCTTCAGGAGAAGTTTCCAATATAAGTTAAGGGAAAAAAAAATCAAGCTGGTATCTATTTTTAAAAATTAAGTTAGCGTTAAAAAAATACTTTGATTACTGATTTATAATGTTTATTGCTGATTAGTTTTTATGTAAAGGGTTTTTGGTTCTTTTTTTTTTTTTTGGTGTTTGCTTTAATTGGGCAATTTGGATGAATGTTGTAGAAAGAGGAAAACTAATCAAACTTATGGGATTATTTTTATAGCTGCATGGCCTGAAAAGATAAAGTTTGGTACAAATATATATGTAGCTGTTTTCCTGAGGGAGTACAGTGGACTTTGCCATCAAAATAAGAGTATATGAGTTAGTTTTCTCTTATGTTTTTATACTGGTGACATTGGGGGAGGATATGTAAATTCACAGTACAGTGAGTTATGAACATCCAACTTGTGAGTGTTTTCTGCATTTATTGACTGTTTATGTATTTTGCCCACCCCAGAACCACCCAACCCCACTCCCCCAGTGCCAATTCACTCTGAATTAATAGCACCACTTGGTGGCCAAAGCTAGGAATTGTGTAAAGTACTAACATTTCTTCCCCACCAGCATGTTCTCCCAGAATAGACACTTCTGATCTGAAACTTGATGGACCTGGTCATAGCTCTGTATCTTGTGTTTTTGAAGGATCTACCTCTGAAGGAAAGTTGAAAAATAATTTTTTTAAGATTTTATTTATTTATTTGACAGAGGGAGAGAGATCACAAGTAGGCAGAGAGGCAGGCAGAGAGAGAGGAGGAAGCAGGCTCCCTGCTGTGCAGAGAGCCCCATGCAGGCCTTGATCCCAGGACCCTGAGATCATGACCTGAGCTGAAGGCAGAGGCTTTAACCCACTGAGCCACCCAGGTGCCCTGAAAAATAATTTTTTCTTAAAGATTTTATTCATTTGACAGAGAGAAACACAGCCAGAGAGGTAACACAAGGTGGGGGGGAGGGGCAGTGAGGGAGGGAGAAGCAGGCTTCCCACGGAGCAGGGAGCCCAATGTGGGGCTCCATCCTGGGACCCTGGGATCATGACCTGAGCCGAAGGCAGATGCTTAACAACTGAGCCACCCAGGCGCCCCTGAAAAATAATTTTTAATTTAAAAAAAAAAGAGTTTATTATGCATTTCAGTGCCTTAAACAATAGCAGTTTTCTGTTATGTATAAATAACTTTCCCCAGAAATAAATTATTAAAGTAGTCATAACTATTTTAATTTCTCATGAGAATAAAATTAGGGGAAGCCAAAATTTCATACTTTTAATACCACTTGTTTTAATCAAGTACTTATTTTGAAACTAAGTAAAAGGTTAATAAAGTTATACTGAACATTGCAAAATTGTCAGTGTTGACCAGGTGGCTATTTCACTGAATTCTGAAATGTATAATTTTAACAGAAACATTGTGAGGACTAAACAGACTTGGAGTTGACCATGACTTTGTGTGGTCATGTACAGGTAAAGTGTGTTAAATGTGGTTGCTCTAACCCTTTTTAAGTAAACTACAGCTTTGGAGAGAAAGAGAGAGGACATAGAATCGAAGGACATATAGTGAACTGCTGGAAATTGGCCCATAAGACTTATGCAACAATCTGAGAGGGACTATTGGGGTAGCATGATGTTCTTCAGTCTAAGGGGTATCTAAACATTTCTATCATGGTTAAAAGTAGAATTGAACATATCTTGGGGATTAAGTTGAGGAAAAATCTGAAAATCATCTTTGGAAATTCTAAAGATCCTGGGAGTTACATGCTAGATTTTTGTTTTCTCTTAATTTCTGACAAGATACTGCTATTAGCAAGGGTATCTTTGGAATAGACTTAACAGAACATGAGTAACCTTGGGAAAGGGAATGTCTCATATTGGGTTTGCATTTGTGTTGATCCTTTAAGAAAAGAAAAATGGGTAAGAGGTAAGTCGATGGGCTTCCATACTTGAGAGGAAAGAGAAACTTAAAAAGATGGTTGGATGACTTGCCCAGTGAAATGGATATGTAAAGACAGAAATTTCTTGCTCAATGTAGCTAACATCTCAAGATTTGCACCAAACTGCCCAATGTGTTTACTTCTGCGGGTAGGCCTTTCTGGTGTTTGTATAGGCAGTCAAAAAACTGACTCTGCCAGGAGAAATCACCATTCCTTGCTCTATCAGTAATCCCAGGAATCAGAAAGAGAGGACCATGAAGCTTAAATAAAGAATGTGACTCCTTACTGTATGTGTGTATGTGGAGAGAGAGATAGTGAGAAGGAGAAAGAGAAAGAAGACAGCAATAGCAATATAACTATAGCAACCACCATACACTGATTAAATAATGTTATATGCCAGGCACTCTTCTGGGTGTTTTACATACATTAACTTACTTAATCTTCATAGAACCCCCGCTGACATAATACTATTATTTTCATTTTTACAAATGAGGAAGCTGAAGCATAGGGAGATAAGTAATTTATCCGAGTTCCCATAGCTTCTCAAGAGCAGAGCTGGAACTTGAATACATTTGGCCATTTTCATTGAAGGACGCTTCAAATGCTCAAATGGAATCAGAGTGGTTTATAGTTGTCCAGGAATGGAACAGGTCTATCCCTGGAATCATGTTTCTAGATGACATTATGCACTGACCTATAATTCAAGGATCATAGGGATATATGTGCATTGGAAGAAAGGCTGATTCTCCTTGATATCCCCTAATGTACTGCTCTGAGATCACTGTTAAATCGCAGCGGCATTGAAAGAGCAAACAAAATCCCCACTACTAATGGATGAACTAAGGAACAGAATGGTTTTTGTTTGTTTGTTCATCAAAGATTTGAAGGTTTGCTTTTTGCTTTGTTTTGTTTTGTTTGTGCCATTTTGCTTATCAGAGCCATTTGTTAGGCTTTGTCAAGGTTGACTGGAATTCTAAATAAAGGGCCTGTTCCTTGTAAGACTGGTTACCCTGTGAGTGTCAGGTGGGTGGCTGAGAGTGGTGGTTTACAAGACAAACTGCCTGGACTTAAAGTCTAGTTGTACTACTGGCTAGCCTAACTTATACAGCCTCATTAAATATTTGATGCTATTATCATCATCATAATTATCATTATTATTCCCAGCCTATGAGAAGGTTACTGGTTGTCACTGATCTGATGAAAGAGAGATATTATATAGTAGCTTTTGTGACACATTGCTGTTTCCAGAGATTCAGGAAACAACACTGTAGATTCAAGTCCATCATCAATGCTTCTTGTGTACCATGATGAAGAGAATGACTCTACTGAGAAGATTAAGGGGCATTGGATGAGTTGATATATTGCAGAAATCCACACTAGTCCCCTGGTCTAGTCTAGAAAAACAGCATTCATTGCTTTTCGTTCAAAGTGTTGTGCAGTTTTTGAAGCTCTGTGCAGGTCAGAGTGCTGCTGGAGATAGTTCTGCAGTGTCCCGCTTTGATCAGGCTTCTGTGTTTTGAGACTGAATGTGGCCATAGGCTAGAAGGGGATAGGTTAAATGTCCTTCTGCTCTCCCTCATCAAATAAAGACTTTTAAGAAGGTACATAAGGAAGGATGTATCCCAGTGTTGCTTGGTTATCTGAACCCAAGCATGATGAGAGAAGGTATGGAATGGAAGAGGAAGTTACTGTGCAGGTAGTACATTGGAGGTTGGGAGTTGAATTCATGCCTTACTGGAAACTGAAGGCACTAGAGACACTGTAGGTATGATTTTTAAAGGACATTTTTAAACACTTTCAGCAATACAAGAGGAGGTTACCCAAAAGAGTAGCTGACTGACTGCATAATACAACTTTGGAGAAACTCTTTATTAGAAAGAAGCCTATTTAGAGCATATCTACCTGGTTTGTCTTTCTATATTTTAAAAATGATACATATTTAGTTTTCCACATTCTCAACAGTATCTAATCTCATTCTCACCTGGCATTTAGTGGCATTTAGTAAATCAGCTCTTTCATCTGCATTGCCAAAAAGTTTTATAAGCTGATTTTAAAGATGCCTTCCTTTTAATGTCAAAATCTCTTTCTGCAAAAATGATGAAAACGTACTTTCTCGGTGAAGGTTTTTACTTTATAAATATTTACTTTTTCTTGTTGACAGCTTTCTTAAAATTATATCCACTTTTATGTCAAATTGTTATTGTTATTTTTTCCCTTTATTTTAGTAAGTGATAAACTTTTAAATGTGTTCTAGTCATCCATAATTTTCAATCTTAAAATTTACCTTCTTTAGTCTTTGCTATTAAGCAATATTTTATGATCTTTATTTTTAAATCTCTAACGCCCTGCACATACCTCAACTGTCATTACCTGGAACATAGCCACATTATTGTGCCATTGTTGTGGCCATATTTTGTATGTAATAGTGACACTGATGACCCGATAGAGTATTCACTTTGTTTTTCCAGCTGCAGAAATGAGTTTGTACTGATTCACCTACATTTTTCACCTATCCTGCTTATGACCAGAGACATACTAACGATACTTACTGTAAAATTTGTTATGAGTAACAAAGATTTAAAATATATTGCCTGCGGAGTTGTTTAGAAGTTGACCCTCACTCTAGGTATTCCTGATTACGTGTTTCTCCACATAAGACCATCAGCCCATTTGAGGAGAGAAGCCACATCTTAGTCATTTCTATGTCTCCATTTCCTGGCATAGTGCTGCACATGCCACCATCACCTTCTTCATTATCATCATCAGAGCTAGCATTTTTAGTCTCAGGTACTGTGCTAAGGACTTTATATAGATTTTTTCATTTAATTCCTGTAACAACCATATGAAGTAAGCAATATGATTACCCTCATAGAAATGGAAACTAAGGCCCGGAGAGGTTAATTAGTCTAAGATCAAGGAGCTCAATCAATTTTTTTTTTTTTTAGTCGAACTGGAAGAAAAGCCATTTTGGATGTTTGTTTATTTATTTATTTGTTTGTTTATTTATTTATTTATTTATTTATTTTAAAGATTTTATTTATTTGACAGAGAGAAACACAGCCAGAGAGGGAACACAAGCAGGGGGAGTGAGAGAGGGAGAAGCAGGCTTCCCGCCGAGCAGGGAGCCCGATGTGGGACTCGATCCCAGATCTCTGGGATCATGACCTAAGCTGAAGGCAGTCGCTTAACCAACTGAGCCACCCAGGCACCCCAAGGATGCAGATTTAATGTTCATCTTATTTACATCTTATTCAAGATGATGGTTCTAACCAGCCACAGAAACTATACACAGTACAATTATATGTTATGCTTAGCCTTCCCAGAATGTATAGTCTTATCCACGGAAGTTCTCCAGAAGTAATACAAGTAAACACATTCATAAATGTGGTACTTAATTTATAAGGGGTCTTTATTCTGAAGTTAATTTATGAATAATTTCCATAAAATACTTAAATTGTGGATTGGGTTCCCAGACTACCCTATAAAAAAAAAAAATGTGCCCAAATGACCTTAAAAAAAAAAAAGATAGACCTTTATTCTCCCAATGAGAAGATTCCCCCACAGAAATCTTGACTTTTGAATATATAAAAGGTTGGAAATGTCTTTTATAATATTTAATTAAGCTGTATAAACATACATATTTAAAATCATATCTTAAGTACATTAATCTAGGAATAATTGCTCCAGTCCACTCCTAAAAAGAGTTTAACTCTTCATGTTTGTCTTTAACATTAATGCCTCTGTCACTTCTGGAGCCCCTCTTTAAGTCATTTCCATGACATGACTGTGAGAAGGCCCTAGGACAAGGGTGGGGGGTGGGTAGAGAGAAGTTCACCAGGTGCAGTCCAAACAAAAGGGGTTTCAAGAGAGGGGAGAACTGGCAGGGGAAGCTATCCATCTGTAAGCATGGCTCACAATTCAAGTTTTCCCCTTATTACAGGATGCCTAATTGATTCACTAAGTAGATAATAGTCTGTTTGGTTCAATGATGCCTGTAAAAGTGACTGACTGTATTTTATCTTATTTTACAAAAATATGTTAAATGTACCTTAAAAAAGTAAATACAGTTTTAAAGTTATATTCTGAGCAGTTTAACTTTAGTCAAGTGCCTATTTGTAGGTAACCAAGATAGTCATGTATTCCCTGAAATGTGGATCATGTTAATACCTTTACATGCTCTTAGCACTAAAAAGTTAATAGGTGCAAATCCATCCCATATATAACTTAAAGAAAATACTAAACTGTAAGTAAATATAAAGAATTTTTGAGTTACAGTTTTTCCCATGGTAATTCCTTCCATGCTTTTAAATTTATTTTTATTTTTTGCTATTTTAAGTTTGTGCCAGTTTTACCTTTGAGAAATCTAGCACTGACCTTTGGCAGAAAAAAGGCTACTCAGACTCTGTTAAGGAGTTGGTACAAGAAGACTGCTGTTAATCTCCAACCTTCAGAAATAGCTTCCTTTTATGTCTAAGTTTATGGAGGAAGAACTTTGGTGAACTTGTCTATGCCTCTCCCTATAAGAAGTACATGCTAGAAGTCCATCAGAAGTTACCAGTAGAGAGATGTTGCTCCAAATCTGTTTTACCAAATGGGTAAATAAAAGGTGTTTGAGAGAGTGTGTTAGTTTTTATTTTACTGTAACAAAAGGAGATGGAATTTTCCACAAAGTTTATATTCTTAATACTATAACGAATATATCATGTTGAGCAAATAGTTTTAAGACAATTACTGCTGAAAATGTGAATAAAGATTATGACATTCTTCGTTTATGTTGATTGATGTTTGAGGATATTCTTGGGGTGGAAACATTTTTAGCTATTTGCTTATATAGTAAAATTCCTTTTCATAATAATAAGCTCTATTTCCTAAATTTTAAAATATTTTCTAAAACTGATGCTCTGGAGTCTTGCAGGGATATTGGCTTTAGGAGTTCATGTGTTCATGATCCTACATAACTACAGTAAATTCATCTTTCTTGTCCATTATATAGATCTACCAGATTTCACTTCTTTTGTTATTAGAATGTGTTTCTCCAGTACCAGTGTGTCTCTCTTTTGTAATATATTATGTCTTTCAAAGGTCATCATATTGGTGTTATCATACCATCAGGACAATTTGTAATGGCAACTGTTTTGTTTTTGGTTTGGCTTTGTTATGTTGTGTCCTTTAAAGGCCATATGTGATCACTAGTCAGCTATCTCCGCTAGGGGGTTATGGCAAGATTTCAGCATTCTTTAATGTTTTCATGGTAGGAAATCTTGAATTTGTATGTACAACAGCAGCCAACATCTTTGTGTCTTCATTCTTTCCCACTGAATTCATCTTCTGTTTGGCTAAAGTTATATTGTTCCTTATTTTGTATTTATATAAGAATTAACTGTCTAAAAACATAGTTTTCTAAATAGATTATATGTTTATGGTCAAAGATTAATTAGGAAAGGTGAATTAGAAATTTTTTGAATAAATGGTTCATAATTTTAGGCTTTTGATATAATTTTTCTTTTATTCGTTTAAAAATTTACATTGAAAATAATGCTTCTGAAAAAATAAATGAAAACTATATATATATTCCTGGATGAATGAATGAATTCCTGGATGAAATTAAATCATAACTAAATTTAAATCATTTTTTTGGAGGAGGTGAAATATAAAAATAGTTGCTATAGTCAACCTGCGTTTATTAAGTATACTGTATTAGTGCTGTGTATTATACTGCTTTCTGTTAAGTGGTTTTTGTGAACTATGTCATAAGGGGAATGATTTGAAGTCATGTTTACAGTTACTTTTCCTGCTGTTATCATTATTCTTGATCATTTAATAATTTTTACAAATCATATCCCAGCTGTGTAGTAATTGGTTAAAAGAAAAAAACTTTTTAAGGTAAGAGATTGTGATGTCAGAAAAGATGTTACATTCCTAGATGCAAAATAAATAACAGAAATCTTTGAGGAGGAAAAAAGTAGGAAAAATATTGCAAGAAATTATATTCATTAGTCACTACTTTAAAATGTTAATGTGATCTTGTTATTTGTAGTATGTTTATGTGAGGCACTGTGTTTTAAAATACAGTATAAAAATCCAGTCATGTTTTTACATTTTAGCAATTGTAAACTGACCTGTAGTATTTTGTCATGTTGTATTTCAAAATGGTCTTCAATCGTATATGTCCTGAATTTTTCAGTTCAGGAAACTGAAAAAAAAATTGAGATTTTTTAAAAAGTATCTGTATTCCACTCTAAGGTGACAAAAATGTAGTTGTAATTACAAATTAAAGATAATTTTGAAAGACAACTGGTTAACCAGGTGAGGCTAAACAAGATAAAATGATTTATGGCCATTTTATAAAATAATGACAGTCTTCATTTTAAGCTACAATGTAAAGTGCTTTATTCTGAGATTATGTATTGTGGCAGAAGCTAAAACTGCCTTTTTTCTAACAGTGCCAGAATACAACCTCTTTTTCTTTTTGCACTAACAAGACTGCTTTACCACCACAGCCCACTCTAAGTAATTAAATCAATCCTTTGTACTTACCGTATTCTCCTCTAGTGACGGTACTAGATCTGATTATATGCTTCATGCATATTCAAAGTACCGCACTGACAGCTCTTTAATGAGCTCTTACTTAATCAGTATGAACAATGTTCATCTTGTTCTTTTTTTCCTCATGCATTAGAGCTAGGAACAGTTGGGAAAAATGAAACATCTAGCATTCATTTGAAAAATATATTGTACTTTGAAAAGTGTCTAAGCTGAGGAAGTTGCATTCTGCCCTTTAAAAGTCTGATGGACAAATTGGATTACTAGTATTGGATTAAATAACAAATGGTTAGAGGAGAAATGAGAAAAGCTCACTGTGATCACAGGCTTTAATATTTTTTGTTACTTATAAAGCTAAAGGGGTCTTTAACCAGTTATTAAAGTCAGGATTAATTTGTAATGGTTCAACTTACTGGCTTTTAAAAGCTTTTTAAATTTAAAATTTTTAAATCCTAAAAAACAATAGTGTAATGATGCATTAGAAGAAAATTTAATTTTTTTATTACTAAGCTAAGTATGGATTTCCATCATTGTATACTATCTCAGATAAAGAGTTAGTGATACAGAATTGATTTAACCTCAAATATGTTTTTTCAGTCAATTTCTATAATCTATGTAACAGAGTATGTGTCTTTAAATATTAGTTATTGTTAGGCTTATTTCCTTTTGAAACATGAGACTCTTATATTATTAGTCATTCCCTAACAATTAGGGGAAGGGTATCTTTTATTCTTACCTAGAAATCTTAGGCATGAATCAAACTGAAAATAACACAGTACCATATCAATATTGTTATTCTCAAGGAAGCAGTCTTCCATTGAAGAAAATGATGCTAATTTAAGAGTAGGCTAGTTGCTTCTAGTATTGCTGAAAGCCTCAATTATAGGTTGTTAGACTCAAAACAAAGTTTTAATATGTCTATATTTTTAGAAGTCATTTATGTGATGAACACAAGAACTAAGTCTTTAATCAGAAAATAAAATATCATAAAATCTGCACCTATTAATATTGCACACATGTGTCATTTCACTGATCAAAAAGGCCTTCACCAGGGTACAATTGGCCTTTTTCCAAATTGCAAGCTTTTTCTCAGCTTTTTCTTTCTACTCTTTCTTCTTTTGTTGCTACCCAGGGATTTGTGCGTATCGCAGCCTGTATCACATGACCAGTGTCAAGACATCACATGGTCCAAAGTGAATACAAAACCGGCTACCCTAAAAGAGAGATTAAAAATACTGTAAAACAATAAAGACTTTTGTTCATACTCCAACAAGATCTGTCCTACATCTGCTTCATACCATAAAGTTTTAATAGTATTTAATGAAGGCACATATCCTCACTATTCTCCCTAACGATGAACAACAGATATCTATTTTACAGGGATGCTCTGAAGTACATGTTTAATCTTTTGCACAGAGATCATCAGCTCTCTATATTCTGTTTCCATTCTAAAAATTTCTTCAGATTTCTATTAATGTGGAAATAGTCATTAACTCTCCTTTCTAAGAATTTCTTCAGATTTCTATTGTGGAAATAGTTAAATAAATTATGGCACACCCATAATTTATGCAAGTATTAAAAAGAATGAGGTAGATCTTTGAACAGCATAACAAAAGCAAATCACAGGGCAATATATAATATGATCTCATTTATGCTAAAGAAAAGAAACCTATATGTGTCTATAGATAAGGTATATGCATGTGTTTGATACACACAGTAATCCGTGTGGTCTGGTAGGAGATATGCTAAACTGTAGAAGTACTTACTTCTAGAGAAAGGAGATGGAGAGGGAAATTGGAGAGGGATGGGTTGGTGAAATACTTGGCTTTTCTCTTATTTTAGGTATCTATTGTCTGAATTTTTTAGGGGCTGGTCATGTGTTTGAAAGTTAAAAGAAAATATCTTGCTTAATAAGAAAATGAAACTAGAATATTTTATTTTTTGTTAGATAATTAAGGTAGCCCTATGCATCTATGCAGAAGTGGGACTGAAGTATTAAATGGCCTAGCAAAACAATAAACCAGTCATGGGTGAAATTAAGAAAAAAAGAAAGTCAAGGAATTATAAATTTGACTAAGGTACAGTTTGAATGGAGAGCTGGGACGAAGGTAGGGAATTAGTATTTTTCTTGAGTGTGGTTGTGACCTACTTCTACATGAACAGTAATAAATGTATACTGTTCATTATAACCCTTGGTATACTGGCCTTTGGTGGGGAATGGTATAGATTTCTATCATCTAGAATGATGGTGAATTTTAGGTGAATTTTAAATGTACAATTAGTGAATCTCAATTTTAGATCTTTTCTCTGCTAAAATGTTTTGTGATTTATTGAACATTATTTTTTTCATTATAATATGTCTTTTCACAGATAACTATAGGCATTTTTTGTAGCCTGGTCATTTATAGTGTATTTAAAATAATTTGCCTGTGTTTGCCCTATTAGAGATGATGAATTCCAGAATGGTATATGAACATATATCTTTAGTTTACTTTTGGGGAGGAAAATAAAAAAAGCAAGTTGCTACAAGTGGAAGCTTTCACGAAATCTCTGGACTTCTCTGATCTTCCTGCTAGTCTTACAATTCTCATAATGATTTTTTTAATGTTTGTTTTTGTTGTTTTTTTTTTTTTTATCATGACCATGTGTCTGTCAGCACCAAGAGTTCCTCATTGAAACATAATAACAAATCAGCCTCTGGGGAAGATTTAAAAGTTGGAACACTTTTTTTTTTTTTTTTTTTTTACTGTACTTAATGTTAGTCTGATCTGTAGATATGTTGAGGAGGACTGAAATATACATGCTGAATAATACCAGCTTTAAAAGATTGGCTTATGAATTTTTAGATGTTGATTTTCTTATTTCAGACCCTGGACTTTAATATTATGTTATTATAAACAGTTTAATTTGTGCTATTGGGGTAGTTAAAATATGTTCCATGTTAAAAAAATACTTGTGCCGAATTATTATTTGAATTGTAAAATGTCAGATAATTAATAATTTGTTGAATTACAGGAAGGAACACAGAAGAAGAAGAAGCTATGATGCAGGAGTGGTTTATGTTGGTTAATAAGAAAAATGCCTTAATAAGGAGAATGAACCAGCTTTCTCTTCTGTAAGTACCCATGACTATGCTTGTTTTTCCTACAACACTGATGAATCTGAGGCTTTTTGTCATTGCCTTCTTTGGGATTTCATATTTATTAGGCTTAATATTTTTCTTTCCTTGGAGATTATAGTTTATATAAAAATAAAAATTAAAAATAGTATGTTATCATTTCTGATCTGAACAATAAGATTTTTAAAATAGTGATATATCCTGAAAAATACTTATTATATAGAAAGCCAAGGAATATAAAAAAAATTTTTTTTAAGAAATAAAGCCATTGTACACAAAAAGGAGATTTGGATTACATTAAGGGTTAGAGAACAATAGAAATAAAATTGAAGTTTATTTAACATCACATTTTAAGTTAAAAATGAAAATAGCTCTTAATTAGGACAAAAATACATTTGTCTTCTACAGATGATGTTAGCCTAAATTTGGCTAATTCCTCCAATCATAAAAAAAGATCACTTTTGTGTACAGTAAAATGGAGACCAGACCAAATGTAAGCATTCTTGGTCTTTAGCATTTAGTTCACTATAGGATTTAATGTGTGTTTCTTTTTGTTCACTAGCAATATTCTTATATTATGCCACCTAGTGTGGGAAGGAGCAGGCTTACATGTTTTGTTTTAGTAAAAACCTCTATTTTTGTCATTTCTGCCATGCCTGAACTTGATAAAAAGAGTTATAAAGAAGCACAAAACTTAAATCCTCCTGGATTTTTAATTGTCTCTGTATTAAAATTGCACTGGTAGTACTTACATGTTTCTTGTATTCTTTTTACATGGCATTCCAGACAAGATTGTTTATAGTGAGTTATGAAAAATATTTTACAAAATAGTCTTATACCTGGCACTTAATACAAGAAGCACTGAAGAATGAGACTTCTCATCTGAAGATTAAAATATACCTTTGTGCAATTCAAAATTGAAGGAGAAAAATAATAGCACTAGTAAATGTTCAACCTGAGGAAGGTTTTAGGTTTGTGTATCATATGTTTGAAGTAGCTTAAAGTTAAAGAGAAAAGTCGTTTATGAGTCCTAAAATCAATGTAACCTAAAGGTTCTTTTAAGTGTTTAATGATTTAGTAATTAGCATATTGATGAACTTTTGCAACTTGCCTAGGGAAAAAGAGCATGATTTAGAACGACGGTATGAGCTGCTGAATCGGGAATTGCGGGCAATGCTGGCCATTGAAGGTAAGAAATGTCTGTGATGGAATGAGGTATGTGAAGTGTCAACTGTCAAAGCGATTTAAAGAGTGTAACACACTTCTGGTCTCACGAGGTGTGGCCTGACTAGGAACCAACAGGAATTACAGATAAATGCCTTAGAGTTAGAAAGCAACAATCACATAAAACCTAAGAACCCTAATTCAGATAGATAATCGTTATGTGTACTGTTAAACACAAAATTGTCTTAAACTTTGTTAGTAAGCCGAAGTGTCCATAAAATGGAAAATATAAGGAGTTAAGTGATTTAATTACATTTTATTGTGTGAGACTTAAGGTTGTTTCCAAGAGGGAGGTAGGGAAAGATTTATCATTTTGATTTTTCACACCAGACTCTAAATTTTACCTTAATATTTAATTGATGTCAACACTGGAATATGTCTGCAGTCCACTATAGTTCTTAAGATTCCAACTCCTTTTAAGTGACTATTCAGGCAAAGATTGACACAAGAGATAAATAAAACACTTCCATACTTTTCATAAAGCTTTTATATGAATTATATAGTAATCCCAAGCATCATTCATAATATCAGTAACATCAGCTAGCTTAACTATGGTATTTGCTATATATGATTTTTTAAAAAATTCGTACATGTTTAAGAATGCACTTCTTATGCCTTTTAGTTGAAAATGTCTTGTAGCTCAAAGATGTCTGCTTAAAAACTAATCCTTTGGGCTCTGTAAAATGGACCTTTTGTCTAATCAATGTAAATTGATTTTCCTATTCTGTATTGACCTCTTAACCCATTGACTGTCCATAGTAATTTCCTTTTTTACCTGATAAGGTACCTGATCCATAATAAGCCAGTTCTAATTAGTTTAAAAACTAGAAATTTAAGTTTATAAGGGAAAGCCAAGTGAAACTGTATATCTTAAAAATAATATTTTAATTAATATTGTGATTAAATAAAATATATGCTATTTATCTAAATCTTATACATTATAAAAGTTTATTTTTAATTACTTTTAATCTGTAATCTCATTTGATAAATACGACTGACAACGTATATCCTCATTTAAAAATCAGATTTACTTTATTTTAAAGGCTTCAGATAGCTAATTTCTTTCAAATGGTTCTCCAAATGAATCAAATTGTACATTGATAATGACTAATATTTTGTCAAAATCAGTAAGAAGTTCTATAAAACTTGCCATTGAAATAAAATGCACAGGTATGCTAAAAGATATTTTTCCTCTTGATACAATTTTTGAAATCATAGTGTAGTCTTTAAAAGAGATTAGAAAGCTAAATATTTGAAAAGCAGGTGTAACAGATACTGGTTGTATGGTGTATATATGTATGTTATGATGTAAAATGTATGTATATATAATATGTATAAAGTCTGATTCATTATACAGTTTATTCTTTATACATTCATTATGCATTATACTCAATACAGAGTATTAAAAACACACTTTCTTGTATAATAAGTTAAATTATCCCTAAAATACAGCTTGGTACAATACAGTTGACTTTTAAGGCAGATACTGTTTCTGTCCCCAAACCAGTTAAATACTGTCTTAAAAGGAAGGGCATGACACATATAAAAGATCTCATTTTTATGGGTAGTCCTATGCCTATATATCAAACCTACAGTCGCGAATAATTGAACCTTTTATCTGCCTGTTCTTCTTGTATCTATCAGTACAAAGTCATATTTTTTTTAAGAAAGGGAAAAGATATTTTCAAACACCTTTAATACAATTGGTAGTTTTTTGAGGTTTTGTTCGGTTTTGTTTTATTTTTTAATTAAGATCATCCCATGTGTGATTGTGCCTGTTACTGTTGCTGGTTGAGGCAAAGAAGAGACCTGAAAGAAAAAGTAGCCTGTTGATGACAAATAAAGGCACTTTCTTCATAAGAGGCTAGTCCCACTAGCCTGGGCAGTGCATGGGCTGGGCTATCCCAGACAGGTACTGACTGTTGTGATGATCAGTTCTATGAACACAGTGTCCTCTGAGCCGGCCCTTAGAATGTACACACATACAGTTCAGTAGCCTCTTGGAATATTAAAACCCACAGAAAAACACATGAATAGGCAACACTAGTTGGTGTTGTTTTGCTTTCCTTTGTTCTAGCGTTCTTTCCTCTTTTTGTCCCCATCTCTTCTACTAGGTAGCCATAAGATGGTTTTCATAATAAATAAACTAAAATCTTTTCAAATAAATCTGCACCAGGAGAAAGCACAGAATGTTAATAGCCATACAGCACATTGAAAGAAATAGTAACAGCTTGGTTGGGGGGGGGGGGGAGATCAATATATCCATTCTTCTGAAAATCCATAATCACTTTGGCCTGTTTTTTGCCTTTTTTTTCCCTTGAGGTGTTTTCATAGCAGGAGTTTCACTCTACTGAGCTAAGTTGTAGGATCCCTTAAGCTAACAAACATCTTTTAGATACTTTTCCTATAGTTTTTTTGTTCCAGATTATTTAATGCCCCCTCAGGAAAGATAAATTCATTTCTGCACACATTGGGGTGGGCCTTTAGAAAGTGGTGTGTTCATTTTCTGCACAAGAAATGGATCTTCTCTAGGATTTTGTACATCTTGATTTATTCTTGGCTTAGAGTTTGAAGTGGGTGCTCTTCTAAAGGGATTTATGCATAGGTTCACTATTTTTGTAGTTATGGTTTATATGATAAGCTTTTTATATTTAAAATCAATATGTAATCCTGTGGAGGAGCTTATCCCCTAAAACCCCATTTGTAAATCTATTTTAGCTTTGTTACACAGCACAGCCACAGTCTTCCATAGATTGATTAGGTACAGCAGTAGAATCCTATCAAATGGCCTGCTCTGATGATGATGCAAACTCTTTCAGGATTGCTAGTTGACTGGAACTAAAGATAAGACTTGACTGCAATCCCCCAATGTGCTCTTTACAAAACTAGTGTTAATTTTCATCAAAATGCCAGGCTTATTTATAGTGGCAAGGTTGAAGGTTTACTACAAGAACTTTAGGTCCTTTCTATCAAAGTATTTATAGGTATTTCTTTTGCCTTTTTTCCAAAGTAATTATCAACTTCAGCAAATAAACTGAATCAGGGAATGAATAATTGGCCCTATATATAAAAAAGAGATTTTTAAATTAACAAAACAGCTCAGTGCAGATGGACATAAACAGAATCTCTTTATTTCAACACTTTGGCTCAAATGCAGCATCAAAACTTAATCCTATTTGTTGCAAGAGGATATGGCTTTTGTAGCAAAAGTACACTGGAATCTTTAAATTAATCAGAAGCCACATTATAGTCTGTTCAAGTCAAAGTCAGTGTATCTAGCTAGCTGTGACTGGCATTACAGGTGAGTAATCCATTCTTAAAATGTATAACATAACTTACAGGCAAGTTTTTCAAACAGGACATTAAATTTAGGTAAAGCTACCAAAAGGGAATTAAAAAAATTTTTTTTAATTTAAGCATGAACATACAGATATGAATCTTGATCAATTTTAAAGGTATGAATTTTTTTAAATCATCAAAATAGTTTAATTTCCCAAATCAGCATTCAAATATGTGTGTGTATAAATTTACTCCCATGAGACAGCAAATGCAAAGTAAAAGTAGTTTTGCTAGTATAAAATCTACTCACTGTACATAGCTGTTTCCTCTATAATTGAGTAATAGCTTGTAAATAGATATTAATATCGCAATGAAAATTTAATATGAAAAATCCTTAAATTTATGCTGCAGCATTTTAAATTCTAATGTCAGTTAAATTTGACAGTGAAATGATGAAAATAACCTAAATATTCATAACTTTAAAAATGTTTTTGTTACAGTTACAGAAAATGTCAGTATTGAGTTAGGAAAAAGTTAAGATTTTTAAAATTATTCTTCAGGGGTTAAAAAATAAAAGTTTTCTATCATCCATATTGATAAAGCCTAATTTATCTTGGTACTTCTAGTTATTAGTTAAAGCCTAAGTGACTGGTCAAGTACCAAAGAGGAACAATTTAATTAAGAAAATTATATGTCTGTTGTTAAGATTTATTTTTTTTTTCTGGTTTTAGAAAATTTTGTTATTTTCCAGTTAGTTGTATTTTTTATGTGTATTGTGGAGAAAATTTATTTCCCAGTTGTGAGGCTCTCATCAAAATGTTTTAGAAGTAAATAATTATGAAGCTTATAATCTGAATCATTTCTGGAGGTTGAAAGTAGAAAAATTAATATTCATCACAACTCGGTAGTCTTACTAATTATAAAATTTAGTTATAAATCTTTTACAAATTTAGCAGGCTTTTTTCTGAGTTAATATTTCTAGAACTACAGTTACCTGAAATTAGACTAGATGACCTTAAAGATCTTTCCAACTGGAGTGTCTATTAATTTTGCTCCTGTGTAGAATAAGACTGCTTAAGAACAAGAACCAAATTAGAAAATTGTCTAGTGTTCCTGACCACAGCTGCATTTAAATCCAAAAGACAAAATTGTGATAGGCTTTTCTTCAATTTTGCTATTTTGTTATTACTTTTTAAAATTCTTATATTCAGAAAAAAACTTTCCATAGTAATAGTTTCTTTACTTCTTCCCATGCTATAGAATATTTCACTTCTTTTTTTATAAGAACGTAATGTGACCAGTTATTTAATGTACTTGTGTGATTTTTGTATCAAATGTGGATGATTAATACATGGCATGTTTCATATATATGTATGTATGTATTTGAGCTTATAAAGAAAGGAATAGTGGTAAAATTGAATAAGGCATTCTAGCTTTTTGCTTCTATTCTAACCTTTATTGCATGATGATGCATCTAATTTTTAATTTGTAAATACAAGATAGAATTCCCTCTAGCACCATTTGCTTTCATAAAGCTGCTGAGCAGTTTGCTGTCTTGAATAAATTTTGCTTTGGAGGGGGTCGGGGGGATTTGAACCAGCACATTCTTGTGTGGTTTGTGAAGATTCACATGGTAACCAGCGGTGTGCATTGTTAGGTTTATCTGAATAAGCACCAGCCATGTGAGTTTTAACATGATTGCCCAGGGCAGTGGAGAGAGAAGAGAGAAACCCGAAAGGATTGCACTCCTCTCTGTTTTTTGGAAAGTGCATTTGCTGGGGGAGGGGGCTGCGTGAGTCAGTGGCCCCGGTTTTTTTTTTTTTTTTTTTTAAGCTGGTGTCCGGTTTCCCTCTAGGTCCTCATTTGTTCTGCTATCTGCCTCATCATCTACTTCTTCTTTTCATTGTTTACCTTCCTAATGAGGGAGGCGGGGTAGACTGGAGGTTGATTGACAGCTACAAGCCCTTACAGTCTGGCCAGAGAGCAGTTGGCACTGGTTTTAAAAGTGCTTTAAATGTTCGATTTGGTCCTGTTTTTATTAAACGAAACTGCTGCTCATCTTAAGGAAATTATCAGACTAGCAAAGATTAACAAATATATTATTGGGTCCTAAAACCTTCAAAAAACCTGCCCTACACATGGAAAGAACACTGGCCATCGGATTTTCCAACCTTTAACGTGGGGTTTCAAAAAGAAGTATGTAATTTTTCCTTTGCAGAAGTGCTTTGATTTTAAACCACCCAGCAAACCTCTCCAAAAGAAAACTGGCTGTGATGCGATCGAGAGCTGCAGTGTAATATTGCAGAGCAAATTTATTTTTTACTTCAAAGAAAAATGCTAATTAGCCGATTCACTACTTTTAAAGTTATTGTGAAGCATATGGCGCCCAGTGTGAGATACATCCAACTGCTAAAATAGAGCGAAGAGGAAATTAGCGAAGAATGGGCTGTATGGGGTGAGCCTGGGGGTGGGGGAAGAGGATAGGCTCTCAAGCAGATTCTCTAGCGTTTTCAGAGTGATTTTTATCGCCTATCTCTGCTTCCCGCCCCCTCATTTGCCCACTTCCCCCACCACCAACCCTCCGGCCGATCTTTTCTGGGCCTTCAACCCTCCCCCGACTTGGGCGGAACCAGGTGTGCACCTCCGGCTGGGTACCCGTTCACACCAGATCTCTTTTGCAGGTTCCAGCCAGTGGTAGCCACCTCCATCTGCGGGAAAAATTTAGGAAGTTGGGTTTTAGGGTGAAATCCTCATCACGATGGCCAAATTCCCCCATAAAACACTATCTAGTGGCTCTCTAACATGGTTTGCGGAGAGATACATTGAAATTGGAAAAGGCGGGAGAAGGGGGAGGGTGTGCTTAGACTCTGCGGGTGGGTAACGAGCCTCCCGTCCTCTGCAGACTGGCAGAAGACCGAGGCCCAGAAGCGACGCGAGCAACTCCTGCTGGACGAGCTGGTGGCCCTGGTGAACAAGCGCGACGCGCTGGTCAGGGACCTGGACGCGCAGGAGAAGCAGTGAGTGGTCCGTGGGGTCGGGGGTCGAGTCTCCGCCGCCAGCTGAGGGGCCATGAAGTTTTCGGAAAGTTCAGTCCAGAGGTCTCGGCCGGGCCGGGGCAGCCCCCCGCTGGCCCCAGGAGTCTCATTCCCGCTGGGGCTCGGATAGCGAGGTGAGAGGATAGTGCAGCTTTGCCCTCCACGAAGAAAAATAAATGTGTTTCCTGTTTGACTTCCAGGGCTGAAGAAGAAGATGAGCATTTGGAGCGAACTCTGGAACAAAACAAAGGCAAGATGGCCAAGAAAGAAGAGAAATGTGTTCTTCAATAGCACCCAGACCAGAATCTCCCAACATTTTAATCTTGGGTCCCCAGACCAGAAAATGTCAGACTCGTTGTTGATGTAAAACTTTTAACATTTTTGGGGGCTGGATTGTACTTCTTTACTACCACCACCACCCCTTTTCCTCCTTCCTTTCCAGATAATAGAACGCCAAAAGAGCTTTGTTGAAGGATATTTTTTTGTGTGGGGTAATCATTTCCTTGAAATCATGTGAAATAAATTTGCACAGATACCTTGCGAGTGATTGGTATTGAGAGTACTCAAGAGAGTGCTCAAAGAAGAAAAAGAAAACCCTTCCCTCATTATTTTCCCTCAGTTTTTGATGGGAGCAAAATTTGGAACATTTTTGTTGTTATTGTTGTTGTTGTTCTTGTTGTTAATAGCATAATGGTGGGGGGGGGTTAAATGGGGGATAAGAAAAATGTCATGAGTGATTTTTCCAGTCCTGCCATATGTAACATTTGACTCTGTTACCTAAATTTTATAGTTAGATCATACTCAACCTACTTATTAAACTGTGTTCTATTTACCAGTGGGATTTTCTGCAGTTGTTTTGCATTTCACTGTAAGGATAATAGAGTTCCTATCCTCTGTTTCCTTAGAGGTTGGCCCTTTAATGTAGCCTGAGACAGTCCTGTGATTCAAAGGTGAGCTGTGAGGATAGGACTAATTGACATGCATCAGTTTACAAAGAGGGTCTTATCATCTGAGAATGCGCCATTTTTTTCTCTGGATAATTATTTATTACATCTAGCTTGGTTCCTAGTTTTGTTGGGTCTCAACATTGGCTCAAGAATGCTGTTAATATTTATTCTGTATTGATAAAAGTCTGTCTTGCCACTATGAGTAAATCCCCCAATTAATATTTTCTTCTCTAGCATAGCACTGTCATTTTTTGTGAAAATGGTTATGTTTATTTATTACAATACTGAGTCATATAAATTTTCAATAAAAGCAGAAACTTTCTTACCTTAACCACTGCTGCTCCTTCCTTACAATGAAAAGTTGACACTGGTTTGAGAAGTTCCTGTATCCATAAGACTTTTCCTGTGGAAAAAAACGGTCCTCTTGAATGCAGAGCAGGATAGTAGGCTGAATTTGGAGCTGAGTAAGTTTATAACATCCCAAAGGGGCCCTGCTGACACAGGAATGCAACTGAAAAGCAGTTAGACCTATTTTCGTAAGCAGTGTAAATTATCTTTTGTAAAGGGCCATCTCTGTTGTTAAAGATTTGAGGAAATTTCTGATTCTGCACTGAAAAAATGCTAATGTCTTGATAAATTTTCTACATTATTTTCCATTGTTAATGTTGCACTCATGAGGAAAAATTATGACTTCTGATAACCCGAAAGTCTGTAAGTGCCTAAGTGAAAGGAAGAAAGTTATTGGTGGCGGGGAGGGTAAATGTGTGCAAGTATGTGTGTATGAGATGAAGGAACAAGAACTTTTAATAAGTTCTAGGCTACAGAAAAACGCTGGCGATTTTAGTTGCCATTACTCCTCTACAGAGGTGTACGAAACAAAGAGAGCTCGTTCAACAAGTCTAGAGACAGAGAACAGTTCACTAGCGTTTATACTTTAGCCTAGATCACACCTAAACATACATACATATAGGTACATATACACACAAATCTACATTAATTCCGTTCGAAAAGTAAGCAGTCGCCTTCAACTGATAGTCCTTCAAAATGATAAAACTTGCTACGGTAGATTTCTTCATAAAAAAGGATTTTAAGAAGTTACTGAAAAGTTATCCGAACTAAATGAAATGAGCATTTGTCCTCTTTATTCAAGCAGGAGAGCGGAGGTGGCCGCCGCTCTCCGGGGGAAGCTCTCAGAACCAGATTCTAACCCCAGGGAAGCAGGCAGACGAAACCCAAGCTGCCTGGGGCTTGGACGGCCAGCATCACCATCCCATTTACGCTGGATTCGGGGAACCGACTCTCCCGAGGAGCCTCGCGGAGGGGCGGCTCCCCATTGCCGCTCCCGACCTGTCAAGTAACAGACCGTTGCTGTCCCTCCTGCCCCAAACTCGAGCCTCGCGGGGTTTCCATTCGTGCTACTCTGTGGCGCCCGTACGCCCCGCAGCGGCGGCGGAGCGCGGACCCCCGGGACTAAGTAGGGTCAGGCCGGTCGCGAAGGCGCCGCGTCCGGATTTCGCCGCTTTGTGCCAAGGGCTGCCCACCGAGCGCAGGCGCAAGCCCAGCGTGCCGAGAGGCCCAGAACCAGAAAGCCTGTGCTGCGGGAAAAGAAACTGTGGGCCCAGGGGTCGCTGAGGAGAGGGAGGAGCGTTGGCAGCATGCTGGCTTGGGCACAGCCCCGCGGGCCGGTGCAGAACTTCCGCCCCTGGCCAGGATCCCACGACCCCGACGCCAAACCCCTCCTCCCTGTCCCAAGTGTCCCCCAGAGTCTGACCCGGCCTCGAGGTCACCTGAGTTCTGGATCCGGGTCCCAAGACCCAGCTCCCAAATCCCCTCCCCGGCCCGGGGGCCTGGAGCTAGGTGGACCTGCTGTCCCTCGGTGGTGGCCCCCTTCCCCTCCCTGCCCCCCGGCCGTTGCTGGAACGGTCTCGGCCTCTGGCCCAGCGTCTCCCACCTGGACAATTGCCTAGCGACGGCCGCCTCAGTCCTCCACGCCGCGTACAAGAAACTTTCATCTCAGTCTCTCTTCCTCTCTACACTCCTCCCTCTCCCTCTCTTTCTTTTCTTAATCCCGGGGTTTTATGGGTTGAGCATTAAGAAAATTCGCCTGCAATTTGGGATTAGATAAATACTCTCGTGGGGGGGGGGGGTGTTGTGCTACTTGATACCTCCCAACTTCCCCGAGACCGTGGCAGCATCTGGAAGCGAGAGCGCCGGACTCCCGCGTGGCGGGCCCTGGGGACCGCCTGAGCACATTCCAGCGCGCACAGCCGCCCAACCTCGCAGCGCTGGACCTCGGCCGGGCGCTGCAGCGGCAGGCGAAATAGGGCCGGGAGCAGTCGGGAGTGCGAGAGGTTGCTGGGCTGGGACTAGGTCTTGCACCCGGCAGCAGAGGACTATATCCAGGCACATAGCGCGCAGGCCTGGGCTGGGCTGCGCGGGCTGGGGACGCAGACACGGCCGCAGCGCACCCCAGGACGCCCGCATAGTCTTCCCCCCAAAACCAGTGCCCATCTGCCGGAGCCTTTCCCCAGAACTGGAGGCGGGGGTGTATTGCATTTCTTTCTTTAAACCTCTGCAGCGTCGCAGGGGCTCCAAGCCGCGGGCCTCGCGGGCTACTCCCCGCGGGGGCCTGCGAGAGCCTAAGTAGTGTCCCCGCCCGGGTCAGCGCTGCGCTCTGCGCAGTTTCTTTTCCTGTTAAAGCTTTTTCTTTCTCATGTTTTCCTTTTCTTTCGTTCTTTTATTGTTTTCTCTCTCTCTTTCTCTGTCTGTCTTTCCCTTTTGTGAATGGGCTGCGGTGTCTTTGTTCTGGAGAGAAGCGCCCGTGTCGCTGACTTTTGTGAACCAGAGAAGGATCTTGTAAAACCTCCTTTTCTCCTTCATACTCCTGCACTCCCACCCCTCCTCCTTTGCCCCTTTGATTAGATGTTCCCTCATCGTCCAAAAAAAAAAAAAATGTAATTTCGTTGGTCTGGCGGCCACTTTCTTTGAACATTAGCTCGCTTTCAGCTCCAACTTCAATTAGAAGGAGTTGATTTTGAGAGATCAACAAAAGAACCGACCAAAGCCTTATTAAAGGTCCTAAGAAGATCTCCCGGGTCCTTTGAGAAGCAGTTAAGGAAACAGTGTGCCCTCCATCATATTCTGTTACCGTATTTTATTCGGACTCCAAAGGAAAGTGTCGCTTGGGGGAGGGGGAAGCACTTTGATGAGCGGCGGCCGCGGCCCCTTTTCACTCAGCGGGCTCCCCCTTCCTTCTCCTCCTCCTCCTTGCCCAGAGCCCAGTCCGCTCCCGGTGCCCGACCTCGCGGCCCCGGCAGCGCTGGCATTCCCCACCGCGCTGCGCCTGGCGGCTCCTTGACTCGCCCTAACACTTATTCCGGTTCAAACTTTTCACTCCGCCAGTTGGGATGGAGGGGAGGGGGGATTAAGAAAAAGTGGTAGGAATTCCTCGAAAGGGAGTAAAGTGATGCCTAATATTCAGAAGGAGGTGCCACTTACAAGAATCGCCTTGTTCAGGGTTGGGGTGAAAACATTTTTTTTTTTTTTTGGCTCTTTGAAAAGTCCACCAGGTACATGGGTTTGACAAGTTTGTTAGGCTGGGAAATGGGCTTTGCCAGTACGAACAATCCGGGGAAATCGCCCCAAGAAGGCTCCTTCGGCAGTTTGTGAGAAAGAAATTGAGGGCAGGGGTCTGTGGCCACGTTTTCCGCCAGATAGTCCCTGGTAGAAGGAGACCGGGAAGGAGACAGAGACTGAGTGTGAAAGAGAAAGTTTAGTATTAAAATCTTTCGATTCAGAAGTAGAGTGTGTGTTTGTAAGGGATAGGAGACGCTGAGCTCCAACGTTCGAGAAGAAGCGTTTAAGATTTGCAAACACCATTCGTGGGGACTGTGAACCCCAGGAGACGCCGAGGAGCAGGTAAGTGGCGGTGCCTCCCCAGCCGGTGCTGTTTCCCGGCGCAGGAGTTCCGAGGCGGGATCTGCGCACCCAGAGCTGCTCCTGCGCTCGACAAAGTAGCCTGTGCCAGCACGAGCCGCCCGCGGCGTCCGTCTGCAGGTGGCGACGCGGTGAAAGAAGACGCTGGGGCCCGCGGCGCCCCGAGAGGGGCCGAGGGCCCCCTCCACTCCAGCCGGCGGCTCCGAAGTCCTCGAGCCCACAGCCGGGCCGCCGAGCCGAGTGGCGCGCGGGAGAGCGAGGGAACCGGTTCTCCAGCACCTCGTCTCCTCTCTGCCACTCCCTGACGGGCGCCGAAAGGGCGAGGGAAGGGCGGGGACCCCAGGGCTGCCTCGGGACCAGCGTCCCCCTCTGCGGACGGGGCTCCGGTGCTGCGTTCGCTGTCTTCGCCTCGCTCTGCGCGGCGTTTGTCAGCCTAGCCCTGGAGTTAGCGCGCGACCGGGCGGGGCGGGCGGGCGGTGAGGGCGGGGTGCAGGGGGCGGAGGAGGGCGGGGGCGCGCGGAGGTAACCCCCGGCTCGTGCAGCCATTGCCCGGCTCCCTGTCACTCAGCCCGCGCGGGGCCGGGGATTGGCAGCATAGCCCCGTTACGCACTCACCTCGCGTTCACATACTCGGGGAGGGCAGTAGAAAGGTGATCAATCTTCATCAGGCTACATTTCCAATCACCTAAACAACCCGGCAAGACAAGCCACTCCGACAAGGTAAATCGCTTGATTTATTTAGTTTGCAAAGTGCCTCTGCAGGACTTCCCTAGCCCCCACCGCCTCCACGTTGTACCGGGAATGCAACTGCAACCGCGAGCCACCTCCCAACTCTGCCCCTTTCACCCCCACCCAACCCTTGCGGCCCCTCGGCGCGGTCCCGGGCGAGGTAGTGTCTCGGGAACGCGTAGGGCTTCGCAAACAAAGTGTCTGTGCAATAAAGTGAAACCTGGAGGGACACGCACAAAGCCACTGGAAAGAAAGAGAGGGAGGGAGGGAAGTTGGGGAGAGAAAGAAATCCGGGGATCCTAGACCAACCGTCCGGCCCGGCGAGTAATTCCTGTGCCGCTCTGTTTTGCAGGTTGGCTATCCCTCGGGTCTGTGTGAGGGCGCGAGGTAGATGGTGAGCGGCCCCGGCAGCTGAGGGCAGGTAAGGAGAAAGCGGTGGGGCCGCCCTGGACTCGGGAGCGCGTCGGTCGGTCTTACCTCCCCTTCCTCACTAGGGTCCCGGCTTCCCAGGTCCCCGGCAGGTGGGCGGGGCTGGGGGGCGGCCTCGCTCCCCTCTAGGTGCGGGGAAGACTCCAGATCTCAGCTTCGGCCCCGCGCCCCTCCCCCGCCTCCTCCGAAGTAATCGAGCCGAAGAGCTAAGTTTGAAGAAAGTCTTTGAAAACTCACGCTATCAGCCTAGCAGAGGCGCCACGGCTTGACGTCCTATTCTCTGTGGGCCCTAGAGCCCTGGCTGCTTCCCTTTCTCTGCAAACTGTGTTGCCCCAGCCCAGACCCTGGGTCCTGGAGGATAGGAGCGGGAGACTTCTTTAACTCTAACTGCTCTCCCAAAACTCCCTAGCCAAGGGCCCAGGCCTGCTTTGAATTCCCGCGACGTGGGCTTAAGCGACAGGTCCCCTGGGGCCCCAGACACACTCCCCCAGCTCCACTTCCTACCCCTGAGAGTAGCTCCTCAGGTTGGAGGCAACCAGGGAAGCGAGGCTTCGACCTTCCAGTCCGGGTCAGCGCGAGCTACGCCGCCGAGGCCTACTAGTTGTCTAGTCTCGATAGGGTCTTAGGGCTGCGGGTTCATCTAGCAGGATAGGGAGGGAGCACACGGGAGTGCTGCGCTCAGGCCACCCAAATCGGTGAGACCCTTTGGGGCGCTGGGCCGGTCACCTTTCAGCCTCCGCCGGGAAGACATTGCCCGCAGCCGGGACCGGGCAGAAAGAAGGACCCGCTCCCATTCGCGAAGAAGGGCCTGCTGCGGTGGCTAGGCGCCCCTGACCTCCCGCCGCATCTTAGAGACGCCACCTCTACCGCGGCCCCTTCTGCGTCTTCTGGCCGCCCCTGCGGGCCCTGGGCCTGTAACTGCGGTTCAGGTGTGGTGGGATTCCGGGTGAGCAATCTTTTCAGCGGCTGGGCACTGAGAAGTTAACTGGAGGGGTGGCTGCGGACTCGGGGGCCCAGACCCAGTGGCAGAGACCTTGGAAATAATGCACTCCCCTAAGAAGAGAGTCCCAGAGAGGCCCAGGTGCTGCTAGTCCCCCACAGTGCCTCGCCTTAGCTCTCAGGAGTCTCTACCTTTTCCTCCCGCTTTCAAACAAAACGAAACAACTCCTTATGCCCTGGGCAGCCTGCCTCATTGGCGCGGAGTAAACGTTTGCTTTTGCAGTATTGAGGCCCGCTCCTACCAGACCAGAATTTTGCCTAGACTTGGGACCTTGTACACTTGGCGTTTCAGGTTCTCACCTTTCCCCATTAGCCCTGCTTTTAGCCTCTCCTCACTCCTAGTGATGTCCTACCAGTGTCTTTTACCTATTTCAAGCCTGCAAAGAGGCCATGACTATCCAAAGAAGCTTACTTTTCAAAGAAGCTGTGGTCTTTGGACTAAGGCCTTGTAGAACCGAATTGACTGCCCTGCAAAGTTGCATAAGCCCGAATCCTCTCCCCATATTGACGAGACCAGGTAGCCGGGAGGGCTCCCAATCACTGTTTACATGCACCTCCTGTCTCTATAGGGCGGGCCTCCAGACGGAACTCAGCTTGAAGGACTGCGCAGCGGGAGCCCCGCACTGCGCCTGGCCCCGGCCCCCTGGATCCATCCGGGTGCCTCCACCCGGCTGTTAGCATGATGTCTTACCTTAAACAACCCCCATATGGCATGAACGGGCTGGGCCTGGCCGGGCCAGCCATGGACCTCCTGCATCCCTCCGTGGGCTACCCGGGTGAGCACGGTCCCTGTCCCCAGCCCTTGAAATCTTGGGGATCCCCAGACTCACGAATTTGAGCACACACTTTGTGGCTGAGCAGACCTAAGGAGCCTGTGGGCTAGTCTGCCTACAATGCACTGCAGGTTGCAGGCTGACAGGGCAGTCTCGGGAGAGTGAGGTGGGCCAGGCCTGGGTGGCTGAGGGGGAGTGAGGTGTGTGAGACAGTGAGACAGTGTAACCTGTCTCTTGTGGTCCCACCAGGGGAACAGGGTGAATTTACCCACAGATTCGTTTTTCATGGTGGCGTTTTGGGGATATGTGTGTGTGTGTGTGTGTATTCCCTTCCCCCTAATATTGAATGAGGAATCTGGACACTCTCTAGGCCCTGACAGGAAGGGCCAAGAGATGAAGAGGGAGTCTTCCTCCCTAATTAAATTGTCCTCTACAGCAGTGGTCTGCACCAACTCTTGCACTGTGAATGTGGAAGGCTTGAGCCGAATGGCAGCTTTTCCCCCACTAACTGCCACTCCTTCACCTCCATTTATTCCCCCTGGAAAGTGTTTTCCAGGTGGTGTTTCTGACACCCCTTCACCATCCTCCCACCAGGGGATGTGTTGGGGGGAGAGGGAGGTGGTGAAAGAAAAGAAGGGAGATTGTATAAATTATTTTCTTTTCTTAACCAACGAGAGGCAGGGAAGGGGGCAGCTCTAGAGTCTTGAAGACACTGGTTCCCAGTCGTACACATGCACTTTCTCCCACCTGTGGCCTCTCAGACTCAGTCTTCTGGGGGAGTTTTCTTTCGCTTGGAGCTCGGCTTTCTTTTGCAACGGCCTAGCACAGGGCCAGCCAGGGGCCTGTCTGCGTCCTCTAGCGTGGGTCCGCGTGGCCACCGCTGACCCGAGGCGCCCTCGCGTGTCCCCTCAGCCACCCCGCGGAAGCAGCGGCGAGAGCGCACCACCTTTACGCGCTCACAGCTGGACGTGCTCGAGGCGCTCTTTGCCAAGACTCGCTACCCTGACATCTTCATGCGCGAGGAGGTGGCGCTCAAGATCAACCTGCCAGAGTCCAGAGTCCAGGTGCGCGGGCCAAGGGCTCCAGGATCAGGGTTGGGGCTATTTGGAGAGGGCCAGAGAAGGGTGGTTTAGTGTCGGCGGGCCTACAGACTGGGAAGCCCCTCTCAGACTCCCCCTAGCGCTCAGCCCAGGCCTAGGAGCGGGGCAAAGTTAAAGTAACTAGCTTTGGTTAACTGCATTCAGCCCTTGGTCCCAGGGTACCTTTGGTATCGAAAGTCCTTTTTAGGATTTCGGGAGGATAAGCAAGACTCCCCGAAAGTAAAGTGCCTAGAGGACCCCGACACTTGTCCCTGTTTCTTTGGCCATTCCAGGATTTAGCTATTTCCTTCCGGGTCTTTAATTGTGCCTCAGCTTTTGCCTTTCATGCCGGGGATTCTGGAAATGGAAGAGTGGAGCTTGGCCAGAGCCTGGTGCCCTGTCGGAGTGCAGTCCGTGGGTGGCGCCGCTGTGATTAGACTCTTCCTTTGCCCAGAAAGGATGCCGAATGCAAAACGCGGCTACCAGTTTTGCTGTTTCTGGTTTTTGCGATAAAAATGCTGTTTGGATTATAACTCAGAACGCTCCTCAAGAGCTTTTATCTCATCTTCTTTCCCCCAAAGTTGGAGAAAGAACCAGGAATGTTAGGCCATGTACCGGGGCCCTCCAAGAGTAGTGAAAATTTTGCCACATTTGGATTCTCACTTGGAGCAAGAAGCCCAACAAAATTGTGCTCAGGCTTCCTTCCCTAGTCCCCCGAGTGTACTACCTCTGCTCGGCCTCCTGGCCTTACCCAGGGGGCGACTGGCTCCCACCTCACACGTGGTGACTGTCCCGTGCTCTGTGGCCTTCTTTGTGCCTCTCTGCAGTTTCCTCAGCTTTATTCATAGAGGGCAGGGCCTCCAAACATACACGACGCTGCTGGGAAGCAGCCAAGGGCAGCAGTTTAGAAATGGCTGAACTTCTGGCTGGACAGTCGCCCTAGGGTAGAGTTGCGCTGGGAGTGGGGAGGTGCACATCCTTCCTTTGCCAGAGGGGGATCTTTGGTCAGAGGAATGGGGGAGGGTGGAGGAGCTGGGACCACTGGGATGTGGGCTGGCCTGGCCGGAGATGGGGAGGGGCAGAGGCCTCGGTAGGAGAGGGATGAGAGACCCTAGGACCCGAAGTGGGTACAAGAGGCGGGGGAGCAGCAAGCTCAGCTCGACCCCCTGACACCCTCTTCCACCCTGGGCCCACTGCAGGTCTGGTTCAAGAATCGCCGTGCCAAATGCCGCCAGCAGCAGCAGAGCGGGAGCGGGACCAAGAGCCGCCCAGCCAAGAAGAAGTCGTCTCCGGTGCGGGAGAGCTCGGGCTCGGAAAGCAGCGGTCAGTTCACGCCGCCGGCTGTGTCCAGTTCAGCCTCGTCCTCTAGCTCGGGATCCAGCGGCTCCGCGAACCCAGCGGCGGCAGCGGCTGCAGGCCTGGGCGGGAACCCGGCAGTGGCAGTCCCGTCGTCGTTGAGTACGCCGGCTGCCTCATCCATCTGGAGTCCGGCCTCCATCTCGCCGGGCTCAGCGCCCGCGTCGGTGTCTGTGCCCGAGCCACTGGCCGCGCCTAGCAACGCATCGTGCATGCAGCGTTCGGTTGCCGCAGGCGCAGCCTCGGCCGCAGCCTCTTATCCCATGTCCTACAGCCAGGGCGGCAGCTACGGGCAGGGCTACCCCGCGCCCTCCTCTTCCTACTTTGGCGGCGTGGACTGCAGCTCATATCTAGCGCCCATGCACTCGCATCACCACCCGCACCAGCTCAGCCCTATGGCACCCTCCTCGATGGCCGGTCACCATCACCACCATCCGCATGCGCATCACCCGTTGAGCCAATCCTCAGGCCACCATCACCACCACCACCACCACCACCACCAGGGCTACGGCGGCTCGGGGCTCGCCTTCAACTCTGCCGACTGCTTGGATTACAAGGAGCCTGGCGCCGCGGCTGCTTCCTCCGCTTGGAAACTCAACTTTAATTCGCCCGACTGTCTGGACTATAAGGACCAAGCTTCGTGGCGGTTCCAGGTCTTGTGAGCCCAGGAGTGGAAGGAAGAGGAGAAGAAACGCAACTACCTGCTCCCTCCGTGGTCCCCGTCCTGTTGCTGCTGCTGCTGCACCGCCCGCCTTCACCTCGGCTTCCGCAGACCTGAATTTTCATGCCCCTAAGAGATGCCCTTTGCCTGCACCGCCGCCCTCATCTTTCTGCCATTTGTTTGGGGGATGTGCAGACCCGCCCACCCTTTGGATGAGGGGCGCGGTGCCTCGGCTTGGCCCACAAGCTCTATATGGGGAGAGCTGTGTGCTCTCCTCCTCAACCCCTAACGAACTCCTAAGCCACTCTCCTCCAGTATTTCTGGGCAATTATTACGCCCTTGCAGCCTTCGGAGGCTCTTTGCTCTGACTCTCTGTTTGAGCCCTACATTTTTATTTATTCTTTCTGGACACTGGAATCACTAACTGGCATGTGTCTGCCCATTGGAGTGCACCCACACTCCACCCCAAATCAAAACAACCACTAAGTGTTTCCCGCTTGCAGACTACCGCTCCTTCAGCTGCCCTCGGCCCCGCTCCCCGCCTGCAGGCCAGACCTTCCCAGGGTTTTCTCCTCCCCAGCGGGGTGCGCTGGGACAAGGCCCGAAGGAGGAGCGCGCCCCTAGCCTCTTGCGCACAGCCCCGCCCTGCGTAGAACTGGCTCTAGCTTCCGCCTCGGCGGGAATGCTGTACATATTCGGGTCCGTTCCAGGGACCACTTAAACTTTTTAGTTGCTGTTGGTTGAACTGAACATATCTCGTCTAGCGCCCAGGAAATGGAACTTTAAGATATATACAGCATATATATACATATATACACACATATATATAAAACAAAAGCAAAAAATATTTTCCTTCTGTCCCCCTTCCTCTCCTCTTTAAACGATGGCGCTTTTATTTTTTCAGTTGTCGCAAAGCTGACCTGCCCTCTCACACCTTCTCCCTCTGTGTATTTATTAAAGAGAACCTTTTGGTTCCAGGAAGCTGGGCGCGGAGGGTCGGGAGGGTCCGAGAGTGTGGAGGAAACAGCCAAGTCAGGGTACAGGGGAGGGGGCTAGGCTGGGCGGGGACGTAGGACTGAGCCCTTCACCAGGTCGAAGCACAGAGTCGTAGTTCCGGTTTAGAGATCAATCACAAAAGAAAACAAAAAACAAACAAAAATACGCCATTATGGAAAAACAAACCGATCCAGGCCCCAAACCCCAGTTCCAATTCCTCTGTCGGCTTCTCTCTCTTTAAGCAACCCTGTTTTGTCTAGTGAGTTTTTAGTGCACCTTCATTCTCCGAAATCTGCGGAGAGCCCGCTCCTGTGTATCAATTTTGGCTTTGGCCTTTTCGTCCAGTAGGTGGGAAAGTAATTTGTAAATTTGATTTGTCCGATGTGAAGATCACAAATTACTTGTTGAAATGTAAGGCAGTCCCCTCCCCCCATTATCTACATTATTTCCCGAAAATAAATGCAAATTAACGAACGGCTTGTCAGTGTCGCTCTTCTGATTCCAGCCCCAGGTCCTGGTCTCGGGGAGCCTAAAAGGAGGGAAACTGCCTTGTTAATACCCCCGCGTGTTAACGACCTGTGGGAAGCAGGAGGCCAAACGATAGGGAGGGAGGACGTGACAAGAGGAGTCCCCAGAGAACGTTCTCTTAGGGAGTGTCCGACCATCCCGATCAGCTTGGCCTCTCCCCCCCCAGGCGTTTTGACCCCGCATCCCCTCTCGCCTTCCAGGACAGAGACAGGTGTCAGGACTCAATTCCCGAAGCAATTCCTTTCTCTTCAGAGGCAGGAACCTGGCACTGATTTCTTCACCCTAATTGCCTGCACCAGACAGAAGAGGGGGAGGGGATGGGGGTCGGAGGCGGGAAAGGATAGCTCTGTAATGCTCTCAGAGCTAAGCCAAAAAGGAAAAGAAAACAAAACGACAAAAAACCGATCCGTGTCCTGCATATTGGCAGCAGACAACCTTTTCTGCTGAGCTGTCCCGGGTGGCGGCGAGGGGATCCGAGTCATTCCTTCCACGTGCTAAGACGTCCCCTCTACACCCTCAGGCCCTTGCCAGAAGTAGCCAAGTTATCTTTTGCATATTGTGAAGTTTCTTTAAAACGCAAACATAAAATCTAGAAAAGTCGACAAGGACTCTTTTCACTTTGGCAGGGGAAGAAGACTCCCCACTTGCAGCAGGGGGTTGCAAAGGACGGTTCCGTCTTGCCCTGAGAGAAGACCAGGAAAGAGGTGGGGAAGGGGTGGGACGATTCCCCCAGACAACTCAGAGCCGGGGCTGTCCAGATTGGCCTGAAATCTCCGGGGAGTAAGGCCGAAAAGCTGCTCAACTTGTCCACGGGAGGGAAGGAAATAAGGAAACAACGAAAAGTTTCCTGCGAAGTGACCAACACACCCTATTCTTTTTACCCCGTGTGAGACCTGAGAACACAACGTGAGGCCGGGTTTGGAGAACGACCCCTCCTCGGGGTCCCGCGCGGAACAAGGTCTTAGGGCTGCGAGCTCCGGTGGTAGAAAAGCCTTTTCCGCCACGTCCTACCCACTCCGGACTCCATGGGCCCGGCTCCGGCGCACTGCACCTTCTCCTTCCAGCAAACCCATTATTCCCGACTCAGCCGAGGCCCGCGGGAGGGCGCAGCCCCGGCCCCGCGGAGCCCTGCCCGCCGGCGCCGCCCCGGGAGGAAGACCCAAAGCGCAGGGCTGGGCCGCCCCCGCGCGGGCTCCGCCTTGGGCAGCGCCTCCAGTTAAAGGCGGAGCCAAGGCCGACCTGCTCCGGGAGCGCCGTGGCCCCTCGCGTGCGGCATCCGCACGTGCTGGAGATACCGGGCGGGTGGCCGGAGCCAAGAGGCTTCCAGCCCGCGCTGCACTGGCCTGGGTACTACTGCTGGAGGGCTTCCCAGGCGCTCTCCTCAGCCGACCCTGCCCGTTCCGCCCCGGGGGCGCCCTGGCTCACGCAGCAGCTGCCAGTGCCGCTAGAGACCCAGGTGCTAGGCTGCCCCCACCTGCAGCTCTGAGGTGGGTTCTGGGGGGGCGCCTAGCGGTCCTCTTGGCTGTTCGGTGGAAAGAAACCGGGAGACCTGGCTTTGCGCCTGCTCGGACAACTGTGTGGCCTCCGGAGCAAGGTACCCAAACCCCTGGGCCTCAATTTGGTCGCATTTGTTAGTTTGTCCCGCTTGGCCCGGGACGCTCCAGAACTTCACACTTCGGGCTGAGGTTGCTGGTGGGTAGGGCTGACGCGTCCTCTCGGCCCGGCCACTCGGCGGCTTCTAGAACCTTCGGCGCCTGCGTACTTGGGCGGACGGGAACCGGTGGCCAGGCACACGGAGGCCCAGTGGGCGTTCCCGCCCGGGAGACGAAGCTTCGAAAAGAGGCACGTGCTTTTCCCAGGGCCTCCCCGCCAGTGCCGAGGCCCCGTGGCGCTGGTGGAAACCAGGAGCCCTGAAGGCGTTGGGGCACCGCAGGCCCTCAGGACGCCGGAGCTTGGGGGAGCGCGGTGGGTGCGTGGCCGCGGCGGGGGTGGCCCCAGGTGGCCCGGCCCAGTGAGGTGAGGGCGCTCTCACCGGCGGAGCGTCCCCGGGAGGCGGTGGCGGTGGTGGCGGCGGCCGCAGCGGGAGCGCTGAAGGCCCCTCCCGGCGGGCCACCTGTTAATGGGCAGAACCGCCCTCAGCTCGCCCTTCTCCCGGGGGAGAGAGGTTGGTCTGGTTTGGGTTTTGGTGTTCGTGACATAAGTGAAGCAACTTAAGGAGATTTAGCAACTTCAGAACATTTAGCAATGTTAAGATGTCAACAGTTTTTTTCCTGGAGTGCTCAACGAAATCTACGTGTTTTTTTACCCGTGGCGTGTATTCTCTGCTCCAACCCCAGGGGTGAAAAAGTTTACCCTTACGTGAACACGTGTGAGGTGCCAGATGGGTAAAGGACAACTCATATTTGTGATTTTTAAGGAATTTTAAAACTTAAAACCACCCCAGGAGCTTTAAGGATTTAATTTACCGCATTAATTTACTGAAGCTCTGAAAAGATTCAGTAAAGGAACCTCGTTTGTTGTAGAACTTTTCAATATTCAGTAGCTACTGAGAGTATATGGAGACATTTCCCTAGACTGTGAAAACAATTTTTTTTGAGAAAAAAAAAAATCCTTAAGGCTAGAGAGTATTCACGTGAGAGGAAAAACAGGTGAAAAGACTTGTCAACAAATTCGTGTCTGCTACATTATTGAGAACAAAAAAGCAGGGTTTCATTTAGTGTGTCAAAAGAAAATTACTAGTTTTTTTCATTTATTTTGTTCAAACTAGCAGTTTCACAAATAAACTTAATTTTTTTCGATTGTGAAAATAAGTGATAAGGTCAGTACTCTGGCAAAAATGTTACTGATGTCATTAAACATTGACAGGCACTAAGGTTTTCTTTAGATACAGAAATAAAATGTATCTGATATATTAAATGTAGTTAATATATACATTATTGGTAAAGAAAATCTGTGTCATTACTATTCAAGACCAAAAAAAAAATCACTTGGCTTCTGATGCAGAATTAATTTAAGAACAGCAACAAGATATCTTTATAAAATTCCTTAATTGAAAACCGATCAAATTCTCAACAAGTTATTCTATATTTTCCACACTTTCCCTTCCCCCATACATTTTAATATCTAAAATGAGAATTTAAAAAACTCCTTAGGTTTAACTGAAGAATATTTTATTCAACAATATAATACTTAAAATAAAAACCAACTAAAAGGTGATATGAAATAATAACAATGTATTTCTTATTTGGCAACAAGAAAACATCTCCATTATCTTTAAGAAAGAACCTTTCTAATTAAATGTGTGGGTGTTTGAAATATTCTTTTTTTTGAAAAGGAGAGGCTTTACATTTGGCTTTTTGGCAGTATTTTTAGTAAATTGTTCCTGAAAAAGCAATTATGCCTTAATCATCCTGTTGATATTTACTAATACCTGAAAAAAGAATTGTATAGTGTTGTGAGGGAGGGGAACATGCCATGTTGACCTAATGATTGTTTAATCATGTTTTGAAAATGAGGTGGATTTTACTTAGAACACATTAGGTGCAGTTTTTCAAAAGCTTTTGCAAATCAAAAATATTTTCCAAAAATTCCCCAGTAACTTAGGTGAAATGGCAGTTACATAATATAGCCAAAGTTGAAACTGCTTTTAATATACATGATTTTTTTCTTAGGAAAAAATAAAGCACAGTAGTAAATGGTGTGTGCTCACAACCAACATCCATATTCCTCTAATTATGAAATTGTACATTCAGGTTTCTAGGACTATTACTTCAGAGAAGGATATACTTTAAAATATTTTGGAGATCTTTCTAATCAAATAGGACTTAGCTCAATTTAATCAACGGTGACCCATCAAAATTTAAACATTGCCAGTCTATTGTGTTTCTAAAAATTTTACTCCTCCTATCAACTTTGGATAATTTACTTGGTGGCTAATATAATCAAAGACACAAAGTTCCATTTTACTCAAAAGGTCATAAATACTTCATTTTTCAGAGGTTAATCTTTATAGAACAGCTTATGAAGCTATTTTAGAAAATTTTAGAAATTATTTTAAAGTGTATTGTAAAATTAGGATTTAAGAAACTTGAGTCACAATTTTTTCAGGATTGAAGTGGAATATAAATAAATCATAACTGATTTTGGTAGTTGGCTTAAAATTAATGAAAATGTGGGAATAAATGGCCTCTGATTCAACGTTTGTCTAAAGAGCTTATAAAATATTTTTAGTATGCAAATATTCTCATGTATGTTCAAAGCTCTGAATGTGTATAAGATATACTATCGTCTGTCATAGCTATTTAAGTGTAGGAATCAAATTTTCTTTTTAAAATTTACTTTAAAATGTTTATTGTGAAATATACATAGAAAATAAAGTATAAAACATATAAACTTTAAAGTGGAAAGAAAATTTACATGGAGCAACATGTTTTTAAATACTTGGAAAAGTAGATTTAGGGTTGGTTACAATATCTGGGTAAATTTGTTACATAAATTATTATGTCTATTTCAGGGATTTTTGTTAAATCCTTTAGAATAGTGACTATTAATATATGGGGACACTTTTTAAGGCAGAAAAACAATTACAGTCATTGTATGTAGAAGTTCAATAGGCCTTTGAAAATTCGTAGGGTTTCTTTTTTGATGTAAGAATTGTACTATGTCTATTTATGTTTTTAATCAAGGAGCACCAAAAATATCTATCTTCTTGTTTTTTAAGCATGGATATTTGGCCTCCATGCAAAGCTACAGCTTCAACTCTTGATTTCATTACTGTGACCCTCAAATCCATATTCCTAGCTCAGACCTCTGTGTTTAACTGCATATACCTGTACACCCACTGAGAAGAAGCCATTGGATTTTAGCTCTTAGGATGTTAATGATACAATGTCTGGGACTCACTTCAAAATAATAGAGGAAGAGAAGGAATGAGTGGAGTACAGATAAAACCAGATTAGCCACGAGTCAATAATTGTTGAAGCTATGTGAGAATACATAGAATTCATTATACTATACTTTTTTAATTTATATTTTTTCCATAATAAAAAGTGAATAAAAATATGCATTACTTTGCTGAAATTAATTTTTGTAGTATGTTAAGAAAACAGAGCGTCCCCTACTTTTGGAGCTTATATAGTAATATTTGCATATATTATTTTGTTTATTTGCTCTCAAGTCTTGCAAGATTGGTTGGTGTGAGCCTCAGAGAGGTTTGATTATTTTCTCAAGGTTACATAATTGATAGGTGGCAGAACTTGGTACTCAGGTCTTGAGATCCCATGTTCTGTTGCTATAAAAGCTACCTAAACATTTCAGTATGTTAGCAAACATTAATTTTTAAGAAACCACCAGATCTCTTGATAGTCCAGTTACCAGATTATCAACAAAACATGCTTTATCTAAATTCAACTTATAAAGCTTGATCTTTGATAACTGAAAATTATTTCCTGGGACATTATTACCTTTATGTTTCTGGGCATCACTTAAATCTAATTTTTATGAATGTTTGGAAAGATTTTAATAGAGCATTAACTGAGAGTACTAGTCTGATACCAGGTCTTTCTATATACTTTTTCAATTTCTTACTAATTTTTAATTCCTTACTAGTTGTTCATTTCTGAGTAATTTTAAAATTCTTTACTGGCCAGCTCATGTATATGAGTGGTTTTCCTGTTGTTGTTGTTCTAGACCAGATCATTTTTGTTCCTTGGAATATTACTTTACTACATTATAGGAATTTTAACCAGGGAAACCTGTGTAAACCATATAAGGAGCTGAGATTAGATTAATGGTTTTGTGTGTGAGGCTTAATTTATTTGTAAACAGATATTTGAAATCTTATATTCTAACTATAGTCACTTGGGGATTTCTCTTTTCAAGTTTTGAAGTTTGTAGCTTAATTTTTTAAACCTGTTAGCAAATCCTGTCTTTTTAAGGGTAAATTTTATTTTTTCAGATCTAAGCCTGGAAATTTAAAAATGGGTTAACAAGTTGCGCATTAGAAATAACATCACTTTATAGATAGAGGTTTACATTTTTGAAAAGTGAAAAGTGGAAGTCTTGTTTTAAATTGTATCTTTATTTCTTCAGTTTTTTAAAAAAACCTTTGGGTCATGCTTCTATTCCTGCTGCTGACCTCTTTAGTCTTCCTTTTACCTAATGTAAAAAATAAAGGTTGTTTGTTCATGTTTCTTAATGTTTGGAATAGAACAGATCTAGTATCTGTAGTCTTCTTGTGTTTCCTTAGTTGAGGCATAAACTTTATCATATACTCAGATTAACACCTGATAATTCCCGCATGCCTTTGTATTTGTACATTTGGAACCAGAAGTCTCCCCACCCCATTGTATTCCAATCAATAAAATAGCTAAATCTTTTATCCCAAGAGAGATTAGAAGTCAGTGGGGGTCCTCTTGCTGAGAGAAGCCTAAAAGATAGGGACTAAGTTTTCCAGTACTCGAAGTCCTTGGCGCAGTGCCAGACACAAGGTGGGTCTCCAATGAAATCCAGTCATCAGCTTTGAAACAGCTTTAAATGTAATTCATCTCTGATACAGAACTGTTTTTTTTCTTTGTGGTATTCAGAGTTAGTTCTGAATGAATTCAATAGCATGTTTTCTTAATCTCTTTTAATCATCCTTAGAATCAAGACCTTTCTGGTGACTTCTAACTATTACATCTCTTTTTTAGTGTATGTGCCGCCGAAGTGAGCACTATTACATCTCTTGTTAAATATAAGACCATTTCAAAATTTAGTTCATTAAAATTTAAAGTTATATACTTAAAAGTCCATAAAATTTAGATATACATTTTACCAAATAGTTATCAACCTATTTTAATCACCACCACAGAGTCAAAGAATAGAACATTTTGGGACTGCAGAATTCCCTGAATAAATCCCTTGCCCATTACAATCACTTTTGTCTCCCCATAAGTAACCACTATCCTATCATTTATAGTAACTATTTTCTTACATTTTTCTTTTTTTTCTTGCATTTCTCTTTTAATTTAACTACTGGATATGCCTTCCTAAACAATATAGATTTGTTTTGCTTATTTTGATTTTTACATGAATGAATTATATTGTATTATTTTTGTAACTTTTCCATTTATAAGATTCATTCATGTTATGGTGTGTATCTGTAGCTTCTTCATTTTCATTGCTGTATGCTGTATAATATTCCATTGTATGAATATGCCACAATTAATTGATCTGTTTTACTATTGATGGGCATTTGTGATGTTTTCAGGTTGGGATAATTATAGTGGTACACTTCTGAACATTCTTTTATGTGTATCCTGATGCACATAGAGATCCAAAATCTCGAGTATTTCCTAGGAGTGAAATTTCTGAGCCACAGGGGGTGCATATTTCCAACTTGACTAGATATTGGCACAATTATTCAAATTGATTGTGTTAATTTATATTCCCAAATAGTGTGTGAGAATTCCATTTGCTCCATATCTTCACCAAAGCTTAATATTTTTAGACTTTTAAATTTTTTTCCATTATTGGATGTATAATAATATCTCATTGTGGTTTTAATTTGTGTTTTCCTGATTAGTAGTCATATTGAATCCCTTTTCTTATGTTTATTTGGATATTATTTTTATGAAGTGTCTATTCTTATATTTCCTTTTTTGCCTTTTAGGTTGTCTACCTTTTTTCTGATTTGTAAGAGCTCTTTACATATTCTGAATATTAGTCAGTTATATGTATTACAGATATTTTTCCCACTTCATGCATCGTCTTTACACTCTTATAGTGTTTTAAAGTAGCTGAATTTATTAATTGTTTATGATTGGTGCTTTTTGGGTGTCTTGTTTAGGAAATCCTTTCTTACCTCATGATCATTAAAATATTTGCCCAAATTTTCGTTTGAAAGATTTAAGTTTCACCTTACATATTAATCATCTGACTTTTCTGTAGTGTGCAGGATTTGGCAGCCTTTCCTCCTCTTGAAATTTTATCTGCTCATATGATGGCAAATGTCCTCTTTAAAACAAAAAAAAAGCCCACCATTTATTTATTTATTTGGGAAAGAAGGCCTTAGTGAGAGAGCACAAGCAGGGGAAGCATCAGAGGAAGAGGCGAAGCAGGCTTCCCCCTGAGCAGGGAGCCCAATGTGGAACTCGATCCCAGCACCCCAGGATCATGACCCAAGCCAAAGGTAGCTGCTTAATCGGCTGAGCCGCCCAGGTGCCCCTGCAAATGTCCTCTTTATGTTGATAATTCCAAAAATTTATTTTTTTGGTAATGACTGTATTCCTTAGCTGAGACCTGTATTTCCAATTGCCTCCTGGATCTCTCCACTTGAATGTCTTGCAAATATTTGCTAATATCTCAGTTTGAGCTCTTTTTTTAAAGTGTGGTTTTGATTTAGATGAAATCATCAGATAAGCCAAAGTACATGGTAGAATCTTTGACTCTTATTTCCTTATTTTCTTCATCAAAACAGCCATCCTATCGAAGTGATTCTACTTATGAATTGCATGTTAAGTCCATTCTTTCCTTCTTGCCAGTTCCACAATTACTGCTCAGAGTTCCACTTAGTCTGGTACAATACCTTCTGATTGGTTTTCCTGTCTTTCTTCTGTTCCCCTTCTCTAGTCATTCACTCACACAGCTCCAGAATTTTCTTTATAAGACACAAATCCCATCTCTTTCTTGCTTTTATGGCTTTTCATTGCCTTCATTATAACAGAAAATTCAAATTCCTTCACACAGCTCCTACCATTGTTCTGCAGGAATCTCGTGTTTTAGGCACACCATGCTACTTACTGTTTCCCAAAGAATCCATGACCTCATGCGTTTTTTAAATGTTATCCCATTTGCTTGGAATAGTTTTCTTCCATCTCTTCCCACTGGGAATATCCACGATCATTTCCAGAAAGAATTAATCTTCCCTGCCTCTGAACTTCCCATAGCACTTTGTTCATACTTTTATTTTTTTTATTTTTATTTTTTTTAAAGATTTTATTTATTTATTTGACAGATAGATCACAAGCAGGCAGAGAGGCAGGCAGAGAGAGCGGAGGAAACAGGCTCCCCACTGAGCAGAGAGCCCGATGCGGGTCTCAATCCCAGGACCCTGAGATCATGACCTGAGCTAAAGGCAGAGGCTTTTAACCCACTGAGCCACCCAGGCGCCCTGTTCATACTTTTATTGCAGCACTTATTGTAATACTTTATTTTTATTTATCTCCCATGTTAGATCATGAAGTTTTTGAAGAAAGAGATTATGCTTTATTACTCTTTTTGTTCTTAAAATCTAGCAATGCTTAGTACAAAATAGTAGTCAGTAAATACCTAAAGAAAAAAATATTGAAGAATTGTGTTAACTTAAAAAAAAGAATATAGAAATGTGTGTTTTGACTAAAAAGCCATAAGGAGGGAAATATGTTGATAAAAGTGTACATTAGGCTGTTTTATGTGAGTGGGTTCTAGCTGAAAAGATTAGAATTGTGCTGCTCTGGTCCAGTGCTGACTAAAGGGACTATATATATATATGTATATATATATATATATATAATTTTTTTAAAGATTTAATTTTTTATATAAAATATATAGATTTTATATATATTTTTTAAAGATTTAACTTACTTAGTTGAGAAGTGAGAGAGAGCACACAAGCGGTGGAGAGGGAGAAGCAAGCCCTCCGTAGAGTTGGGAGCCCGATGTGGGGCCCCATCCAACCCAGGACCCTGGGATCATGACCTGAGCCAAAGGCAGACCTTTAACTGCCTGAGCCACCCAGGTGTCATGGGACAAAAATAGTCTTTTTTTTTTTTTTTTTTAAGATTTTTTATTTATTTGACAGAGAGAAACAGAGCCAGAGGGGGAACACAAGCAGGGGGAGTGAGAGAGGGAGAAGCAGGCTTCCCGCCGAGCAGAGAGCCCGATGTGGGACTTGATCCCGGATCTCCGGGATCATGACCTGAGCCGAAGGCAGTCGCTTAACCAACTGAGCCACCCAGGCGCCCCGGGACAAAAAATAGTCTTAAAAGAACAAATAAAACTGAGTTCTCATTTTTCAAAGGGTGATTTATATATTAATCATATAAAACAGACTGAGAATACAAAGTTAAATAAAGTTAGGTTTAAAAAAACTGAGAAATTCACAATACTGCTGACGAAATTTTGACTTTCAGGGAAGACACGCATGAGTATAGTATATCCTGTTACAACTTTTATAATATCATGAATTGTGTCTGTTTTGACAGCACTTGCTAATGACTCTTACTCTGGAAGGTGCTGGTAAATCCAGGTCCCCCATAGGTTTAATCAGAACAGTGACAGGTTAACAGTTGTCTCATGTGCTGATTCTACAGATTTCTGTAACCAATAAAACCTCTGGTGACTAGACTCTAAATATTTACTCAGTGTTCATACAGCAAACACACAACACAACTGAATTTTTATGAGACAGTTTTTTATAGTTCTTCTGGAGGAAGCAGGGTTAGTGCTCAATAACATTGTGTTTCTTTTCACATGAACATAACTGATTCATTGTATGCACAAGATTATTCTCAATACAAAATGTTCGTAGAGAAATTTTAAGAGCAAAATGATTTTTCATTAAAATATGTCATGTATATCTGAATTTCTGATTGGAGTAAATCTTTAAAGAAGCTTGAAAAAAGTTCATCTTTATCTCAGGTAAGTTTTCTTCTGGTGATGAATTTATAGATTTTGAAATAAACCAGTCCTTTAATCATAAAAGCAACTTCTAGATAAACATGGCCAATTGGATACATATTTTATTTTCACTCTCTCTTGAAAACATGCTCAAATGAAAGTCAGGGAATAAAGAAAGGCATAAACTCTGTAAGGACAAAGAGAACATGTGAGAAGATGTCAACAGATTTTTGGAAGGTGGGCCATTGGTAGATGGATGAGTGGTAACAGTCTTAGTAAAGAAAGCTGACCCCTCAGTTTGTGCACATGTGGCTAGCTGAGATTGTGACTGTCAGCCAGTGACTGTTTACATACTGATGGTCTCCAGACAAGAGGCCAGCATGAAGTTGGTAGGGATCTAGAGCTCTTTCTTGGATGATCTGATTGCAATATGTTTCTCTAGATTCTTTGAGCCTGGGAATAACTGAACATTCATAGATGAGGTATGCTATGAAAGCATATATTATGAATGATACTATTATTGAATATGAGGAAGAACTGCAGTGGCTTAACTCAAGGATACAATAATTCTAAATATGATACAATCATAATTTATAGAACAACACTTTCTGATATTGTGGTCCCTAGGCGCGTGTGGCTTTTGAGCTTCTGAAATATTGCTAATCGTTTAGCAATGAAGATGCAATGTAAGTGTGAAATTCACCTTGGATTTTAAAGACTTAGAATAAAAAACATAAAATATCTCCTTAGTGGGGCTTCTGGGTGGTACAGTGTTAAAGCTTCCGACTCTTGGTTTTGCTTCATGATCTCAGGGTTGTGACAGGGAGCCCTGGCTCAGGCTCCATGCTCAGTACAGAGTCTGTTTAAGACTTTTTCTCCCTCTCCTTCTGCCCACCAACCCCATGCTTGCTGTCTCTCAAACAAGTAAATCTTTTTTTTTTCAAACAAGTAAATCTTTAAAAAAAAATTCTCCTTAGTAATTTTTTATTAGTTGATCATTAAAATATTTTGTATAGTATATGTTATGTTAAACAAATTATTTAAAATATTTCACCTGTTTCTTTTTACTTTTCTAATGTAGATACTAGACTTTTTTTTTTTTTTTTAAAGATTTTATTTATTTGACAGAGCGAGATTACAAGTAGGCAGAGAGGCAGGCTCCTTCCCAAGCAGAGAGCCTGATGCGGGCCTCGATCCCAGAACCCTGAGGTCATGACCTGAGCTGAAGGCAGAGGCTTTAACCCACTGAGCCACCCAGGTGCCCAGATACTAGACATTTTAAATTTCATATGTAGCTCTTATTATTTTTAAACAACTGCAAATAGTGGTATTGATCCTTGAGTGACTGGTATAGTTCCCTGGTCTGTGTCTTTCGGGGACCCTTCAAAATGAGGCCCTTTAAAAATAAATAAACAAATGGGGACCTACTCCATATTGTGCAACACCTCTCCGTAACACCTAAAGTATTGCAGTGTATCCTTCTAGCAAACTGCCCTGTTAGTGGAATTATGAGTCTGTTTATTGAATAAAAGAGAATAGTCTAAAGGTATCCATAGATATATTGGTAAACTTTGTAATTTTCTTGTTATCCATCTACCATGGTTCTTCAACACAGCTCCTTCCTTGAATCCATATGATTTTACTTACCTAATTACTGATTGCTTTAAGGGAATTTGAGCCAGCTGAGATTATTGTAGAGTCTTGGGTTAACACCTGGTTTTTGGTTCTCAAGCCTTCTAGCAATAATTCTGTTTTCTAATACTTCAGTCTTGATAGTGGCTACATAAAACATTTCATTCTGGGGCGCCTGGGTGGCTCAGTCGTTAAGCATCTACCTTCAGCTCAGGTCATGATCCCAGAGTCCCCGGGATCGAGTCTTGCATCGGGCTCCCTGCTCGGCAGGAAGCCTGCTTCTCCCTCTCTCACTCCCCCTGCTTGTGTTCCCTCTCTGGCTGTGTTTCTCTCTGTCAAATAAATAAAATCTTTAAAAAGAAAGAAAGAGAGAGAGACCAAAACAAAACAACACAAGCATTTCATTCTTCTCAAACCTCCTATCCGTGTTCTCAGCAGAGAACATGATAAAATACTATAGAAGGTGTCAAAGAAGAATGCCCTTGACTTTCCACTACAGACCTTCCTTGGGGTTAAACCCATTTTAAGTTGAAAATAGTTTGAGTCAAATGCATTTAATACACCTTGCCTACCTTAAATGTGCTCAGAACTCTGACATTAGCCCATAGCTCAGCAAAATTGTCTCTTAGAAGGCCTATTTTATAATGAGTGTTGACTATCTCCTGTAATTTATTGAATACTGTGCTCAAAGTGAAACAAAGAATGGTTGTATGGGTACAGAATGTTGTAGGGGTATTGGTGTTTGACCTTTGTGGTCCCATGGCTGACTGGGGGCTGCAGCAAGCTACTACTGCCCAGCATCACGAGAGAGCATTCTGTGAATTGCAAGCCTGGGAAAAGATCAATATTCAAAATTCGAAGTGTGGTTTGTACTAAAGGTGTATCACTTTTGCACCATTGTGAAGTAAAAAAATTTCTATGTTGGGGACCGTCTGTATGGCGACTCTTTCTCTCTCTCTGTATGCATGTATATATACATGTGCCATGCCTACAGTTTAAACTGTACTCACAGCCATTCTTTACCTCCTGTCCACTGCTAGTCCTCGTGGTTCTCTTCTCCTGTTTCAGGATAATCTCTGTGTTCTGCGTCTTATCCCATTGTGCTTCCTCAGAGCCCTCTGTTTTGACATCTTCAGTTTTCTTTCTCTTTCTATATTAGCTTCATCTCAACAGTACTGAAACATGCTTTAACTACTCCTGTCTTTAAAAAAAAAAAAAACAAAAAAACAAAAAAACCCCTCTCTTGGTGTGCCTGACTGGCTTGGTCAGTAGAGTGTGACTCTTGATCTCGAGATTGTGAGTTCAAGCCCAAGTTGGGTATAGAGATAACTTAAAATCAAAATCTTAGAAAAACAAAATTCTCTTGACTACTTGTCCTGTACCTACCACTATGTCTTCCTCTGGTTAACAGTTGAGTTTCTTGAAAACATTTTCTGTTTGTCGCTTCCACATTCTCCCCCTCTATGCACTTTTTAACTCACTATAGTAAAGCTCCCACCCCAAGACTGCTTTTGCCAAACTCATTAGTAACTTATTTTTTTGTGGTCCAAAGGACAGTTTTCAGTCTTAATCATCGTTCATCTCTCAATAGCATTTGATATTAGTAGTCATTTTCTCTTATGAAATACTTTTTTCCTTTGGTTTTTGTGATACTCTACTATTCTGGTTTTTATTCTAATGCCCCTTCTTAGACTTCTTAGTGACTTCTGCTTTTCTGCTGTATTAAATAGTATTGTTCCTCAAGACCCCACATTGGGCTGTCTTCTTTCTTAACAAGCTTACCCTGGCTAATTAATCTACTACTGTATTTTCAGTTATAAATTTGCATTTTCAGCCCTAATCTCTAGATCTAATTTCTGTCTGGAAATATCGCAGTGTCTCTACTACCACATCTTTTCTTCAGACTCTGTCCTTTATCTCCATGAATCAGGCCCTGAGCTTAACAGGGAGCACGGAGGGGGTGGGGGATGGGTGAGCCTAGTGGTGGGTATTGAGGGCACGTATTGCATAGACTATTGGGTGTGGAGCATAAACAATGAATCTTGGAACACCGAAAAAATAAAATAATGTAGTAAAAAAATAAAAGAAAAAATAAAGTATTAAAGAAACAAACAACCAAGGAACCCAGCAGGTCATCTTCATTCTAACCACTGTGATCCTTTCTCAACACTCATTGTCAGTTACTCATCAAGTTTGGTCCATTTTATCATTTAGCAGCTTTTTATTCTATTTACCTAGCTACATCCCAGATACAAATACAAAATATTACAATCTCTCAGCTAGTTTATTCTAATGATGTAACTGGTTAGTTTTTCTCTAGGCTTGCACCTATGCATAAAATCTGTGGTAGATTGTTTGCAAAGATGGCCCTCAGTGAACCACATCTCCTAGGATTCAGGCCCTTGTTTAGTCTTCTCCTTCTGAACCTGAGATTACCTTGTTACTCACTTTAAGTAATGGAGCCAGGCAGAGGTATTATCTGTCAGTTCCAGGCTTCAGGCTTTAAAAATCCCCGAAGCTTCAACTTCGGTACCCAAAGTTCCTTCAAAGTCCAGCTACTGCTGGACCTCCCAGAACCCCAGCTGAATTCAGACTTCTGGATGTCCCTTGCAAGATGCCACACCTAAAGGAGAGCTATTATACCTGCTCCATACATGGAAAACTCCTCAATGACTTCAGCCCCAACTGACATCAAATAGGCTAGAGAACGGCATGACTGAGCCCAGTCAGTGCATGGAGTAATGAGAGATAACAATATGATTGTTGTTTTAAACCCCTAAACTTTGTAGTGATTTATTTCACAATAGATAAAACCAGATGAGACCTCTCAGTTCTGCTTCCTACTCCCATCTCATCTTGGGAAATTCACCTTTGACGCTTTTTTTTTTTTTTTTAAGATTTTATTTATTTATTTGACAGAAACACAGCTGGAGAGGGAACACAAGCAGGGGGAGTGAGAGAGGGAGAAGCAGGCTTCCCGCTGGTCAGGGAGCCTGATGTGGGGCTCGATCCTGGTTCTCTGGGATCATGACCTAAGCCGAAGGCAGTCGCTTAACCAGCTGAGCCACCCAGGCGCCCCTCACCTTTGACACTTTAAGCTCCACCTTCACTAAACTGGTTGGAGTTTCAGGTGAACTCTGCTTTTTCTTCTAGGCTTCTACTCCTGCTGTTAAAAACATTTTAAACATGCCTCCCCTGCCAAATTCCTACCCAGCTTCCGACTCTCTTTTTTTTTTTTTTTAAGATTTTTTTTCTTTATTTGACAGATCACAAGTAGGCAGAGAAGCAGGCAGAGAGAGAGAGGAGGAAGCTTCCTGCTGAGAGAGAGCCTGCCGCGGGCCTTGATCCCAGGACCCTGAGATCATGACCTGAGCCGAAGGCAGAGGCCAGGCGCCCCAGCTTCCGAGCTTTACTTAGACATACCTAAAACTGTGGGTGACTAGGTTAATTGCCTTGCTTATATCCTCGCATAGTAGCAAATGCTCTTGCTGCAGAAGAGTGGTTGAGAGGATGGAGTCCAGCAGTGTAATGTTTTGCAAGGTATTCTTTCTAAACTTCAGTTTATTTATCAGTAACATGAGGATAATAATCGCAATTAGTTTGTTGGGAGCATGTAAGAGTACCCCCAAAATGTGAGCTATTAATGTTATTAACACATTATCATAAGTGCCTGTTTATCACTTTATCCCTAGAATCTAGCCAAGTGCCTGGCACATAATATGTGCTATATAAAATGTCAGTGAGTGACTGAATGTATAAATAAATTCAAATCATTTGGATTTCAATATACTAATCCAATTAAACCTAATTTCAAGCTTGGTTTTTTTATTGTGGTGAAATATCTATAGCATAAATTTGCTAGTGTAACCATTTTTAAGTGTAGAATTCAGTGGCATTAATTACACCCACAGAGTTGTACAAGCATCACCACAGTCTGTTTCCAAAATTTTGTCATTGCCCCAGATAGAAACCCTATCGCATTGAGCAGTGACTTCCATTTCCTCCTCCTGCTCAGAGTCTGGTAACCTCTGATCTACCTTCTGTTCCTATGAATTTGCCTAATTTAGATATGTCATATAAAGGGAAATGTACATTATTTGTCCTTTTGTGTCTGGCTTATTTCTACCTTAGCATAATGTCTTTAAGGTTCATCTATTGTGTAGCATGTACCAAAGCTTCCTTCCCTTTTAAGGATGAATATTTCAGGGGCGCCTCGGTGACTCAGTCGTTAAGCATCTGCCTTCAGTTCAGATCATGATCCCAGGGTCCTGGGATGGAGCCCCGCATCGGGCTCCCTGCTTGGCCTGAAGCCTGCTTCTCCTTCTCCCACTCCCTCCGCTTGTGTTCCCTCTCTTGCTGTATCTGTCTCTCTGTCGAATAAATAAAGTCTTAAAAAATGAATATTTTAGGTTTGTACCACTTTCTGTGTATCCATCTATCTGTTAATGGACACCTGGATTGTTTCCACCTTTTGGCTATTGTGAAGAACTCTGTGGAAACATGGTATCCAGATATCAGCTAAAGACCTTACTTTCAGTTCTTTTTTTTTTTTTTTAATATTATTTATTTATTTATTTGACAGAGAGAGAGAGAGAGAGATAGATCACAAGCAGGAAGAGAGGCAGGCAGAGGGAGAGGAGCAAGCAGGCTCCCTGCCAAGCAGAGAGCCCGACGTGGGCCTCAATCCCGGGACCCTGAGATCATGACCTGAGCTGAAGGCAGAGGCTTTAACCCACTGAGCCACCCAGGCACCCTCTGCTTTCAGTTCTTTTAGGTATATACACATAAGTGGAATTGCTGGATCATGGAATTTGAAGTTTTTTGAGGAACCACCATAGTATTCTCAGTAGTGGCTGTACCATTTTACATTCCCACCAACAATGCACAGGTGTTCTGATTTCTACATGACCTTTTTTTTTTTTTTTTTTAAGATTTTATTTATTTGACAGAGAGAAACACAGCCAGAGAGGGAACACAAGCAGGGGAAGTGAGAGAGGGAGAAGCAGGCTTCCCGTCAAGCAGGGAGCCCGATGTGGGACTTGATCCCGGTTCTCCGGGATCATGACCTGAGCCGAAGGCAGTCGCCCAACCAACTGAGCCACCCAGGCACCTCTGATTTCTACATAACCTTGCTGATATTGGTATCCCCTCCTTTTTAAAAAAATTATAATGGGCATTCTGATGTATGCGAAATGTTACCTCACTATGGTTTTGATTTGTATTTGCCTAATGACTAGTGATCTTATGCACCTGTTCATGTGCTTGTTGGCTATTTGTGTTCCTTCTCTGAGAAATGTCTTTTCAAATCTTTTGCTTATTTTTAAATCAGGTTGTTTTGTTGGTGGTTGTTGTTGTTTTGGAGTTGGAGAAGTTCTTTATGTATTCCAGATATTAAGCCCTATTTATAAGATAAATGATTTGCAGTATTTTTCCTCATTTCATGGGTTGCCTTTTAACTTTGTTGATAGTGTCTTTTGAGAAACAGAGTTTTAAATTTTGATGTATTCTAATGTTTATTTTTTAAAAAATATTTTATTTATGAGAAATAAAAGAGAGAGAGGGACATTAGCAAGAGAGGTGAAGGGCAGAGGGAGAAGCAGACTCCCCTCTCAGCAGGGAGCCCGATGTGGGACTCAGTCCCAAGACTCAGGGATTGTAACCTGAGCTGAAGGCAGACGCTTAACTCACTGAGCCACCCAGGCGCCCAATGTAGTCCAATTTATTTAATTTTACTTCTGTTGCCTGTACTTTTGGTGTCACATCCAAGAAATTTTTGCCAAGTCCAATGTTTTCTCCCTGTTTTTTTTCTATCAGTTTTATGGTTTTAGGTCTTAAATTTAGTTTTTTGATCCATTTTGAATTAATTTTTGAATGTGGGGCAAGCTAAGTGTCTAATTTTATCTTTTACATGTAGATATCCAATTTTCCCAAAACTATTTGTTGAAAAGACTGTAGATTCCTTATTTTATAGTCTTGGCACCGTTTTTTGAAAATTATTTGACTGTGTATGTGAGGGTTTATTACTGAGCTCCCTATTCTGTTCCATTGGTCTATTTTTCTTTATGTTGGTACCACACTCATGATAACTGTAACTTTTAGTAAGTTTTGAAATTGTAGATGTGAGTCCTGCAGTTTTGTTCTTTTCCAGGATTATTTTGGCTATTCTGGGTCCTTTGAAATTTCATATGAACTTTAGATTTTGTTTTGTTTTTTCACTTCTGCCACAGATGCTAATGGGATTTTGCACTGAATCTGTATATTGTATGGGTAGTACTATCATCTTAACAACAGTAAGTCTTCCAGTCCATGAACATGAATGTCTTTCCATTTATTAATGTCTTCCTTAATTATTTTTGGCAATGTTTTATAATTTTAAGTGTGCAAGCCTTATACCTCTTTGGTTAAATTAATTCCTAAATATATTTTTTTTAAAAACATAATTTTTGCAAAATACATGTAGCATAAAGTTAACCATCTTAACCATTTTTAAGTGTACAATTCAGTGGCATTAAGCACATTCACATTGTTGTGCTACCAATCTCTGAAACTTTTTTTATCAGGCAAAACTAAAACTCTGTACCCTTTCTTTTTTAACAAGAGTGTTTTATTTTATTTTTGTAAACTCTTTGCCCAAAGGGGTTCAAATTCATGAACTGGAGATCAAGGGTCACATGCTCTACTGACTGAGTGAGCCAGGGGCCCCTAAAACTGTATAGCTATTAAACAACTCCATCTTTTCCTTTTCTGCAGCCCGTGGAAACCACCTTTCTACTTTTTGTCTCTGAATTTGATTACTATATGTATCTCATAAGAGTGGAATTATACAATGTATGTCTTTTGCGACTAACTACTCATTTAACATAATGTCCTCAAGATTTCTTTATGTTGTAGCATGTCAGAATTTTTTTAAAAGCTGAGGAATATTTTATTGTATGGATGTACCATGTTTTTCTTATCCGTTTATCTATTGAGAGACCCTTGTATTGCTCCCGCCTTTTGGCTATTGTGGATAATGCTGCTTTGGACATGTACAAATTTACTAGTTTAGTAGAACTGCCTTAAGAAAATAGTACAGATGGGATGGCTTAAATAACAGTAACTTATTTCCTCACAGTTTTGAAGGCTAGTAGTCTTAGATGAAGGTATCATCATGGTTAATTTCTCCTGAGACTTCCTCCTTGGTTTAGCAGCTTACTACCTTCTCTGCGTCCTCTCACATAGTCTTTTCTTTGTGTGTGTACATCCCTGGTATCTCTCTCTCTCTCTCTCTCTCTCTCTCTTTTAAGATTTTATTTATTGAGAGAGAAAGAGAGCATGCAAAAAAGAGAGCACAAGTCAAGGGGAAAGACAGAGGGAGAAACAGATTCCCCACCGAGAAGGGAGCCTGATGTGGGATTCGATCCTGGGACCCTGGGATCATGAACTGAACTGAAGATAGAGGCTTAACCAACTGAGCCACCCAGGTGTCCTATTTCTTCCTCTTCTTAAAAGGACATCAGTCATATTGGAGTAGGGCGCACCATATGACCTCTTTAAATGTGTAATCTCCAAATAAAGTCCCATTCTGGGGAGGTACTGGTTATTAAGACTTCGACATAGGACTTATGTGGGGACACCAGTTAGTCTGTAACAATACATGTCTGTTTGATATCTGCTTTTACTTCTCTCAGGTATATTCCATGGAATTAGAATTGTTGGATCATATGGTAATTCTATTTTAGTTGGATTTTTTTTGTTGTTTGTTTTTGAGAAACCATTGTACTCTTTCCATATTTGCACCATTTTGCCTTCCTACCAACAGTACACAAAAGTTCCATTTTTTCTGCTTCCTCTCCAACATTTGTTATTTTCTATCTTTTTTTTTGATAGTAGCCATCCTAATGGGTATAAGGATGATTTTATTCTTTTCAGTACTCTTATGAATGATAGTGTTTTCTTACCTCTTTTTTTTTCAGATTGTTCATTACTAGTGTGAGAAATACAACTGATTTTTTGCCTGTTATTTTGTATTTTGCAACTTTGCTGAATTTATTTCTTAGCTCTAACAGGGTTTTTATTTTTGTTGTCTGTGTTTGTGTGGAATCTTTAGGGTTTTCTACATAGATCGTGTCATCAGCAGACAGAGATAGTTTTATTTCTTCCTTTCCAATATGGATATCTTTTCTTTTTCCTACCTAATTGCTCTGACAAGAACTTCTAGTACTATGTTGAATAGAAGAAGCAAAAGTGGGCATCCGTTTCTTGTTCCTGATCTTCGAGGAAACAAATGTTTTCTGTAAAAACTTCAACATGTGGAGAATGGTCTTTCATATTTGGTATACATTTCTTATTAGCTTCGTTTGAATGAAAGACACACAAGACCTTATTAAGAACAAGAAAAGGAAAAGGAAAAACGTATGGGATGAAAAGAGCTGGGATGAAGCTGGTAAGTAGGTATGGGGGAATGTAACCAAGCTTGACAAAATGTTGAAACAGAGGTAGGGTCAGGAACATCCGAAAATCACCCTACCACTAGGAGGCAGTCCCTAGCTATATCAGGTCTAGATCCTGACCTAGTTAAGTAGGACTCTGCAAGTTATTAGCAGTTATAATGGGCGTTCATAAAATATGAAAGGTGTTTTTATAGATTAGGAATAACATGAAGTAAAAAATAAGTGTAGTTCATAAAAATTTCCTATGTAGTTGACTTCATTGATTTGGATCCATGTAACTTATTACCTATACGTTAAGAGTGGAAGAAGGTGCTACTAATGATCCTTCCTAAAAAGCAGGTGTGAATTGACTGTCCCAAGGCAACTGGGTCATAGATTATCCCATTTACTGAACTCTTCATGTTCATAGATTGCCACTGTAGTTAACATTTAATCTTGGGAATGTTTAGTCATAATGGCATGTTGATTAATTTCTGTAGAGAGTTGGCTGCTAAAACAATGTAGACATAGATTCATGAGGTTGAGAATGTAAGTAATTTCAGATTACAAAGGAACAAAGGTAATAAAGGATAATTTATGAGGAATGTAGAGATCCCTTCTGCTATAACTTCTCTTATTGCATATAACTAAATCTGTGCTCTAAGCTGGACTGCCCTTTAGGCAACTTTTTTGCCTATTACATTGAGTCATAGTAATCCTTATGGTGATGCAACTTTTTGTGATGATTGAGTACAAGTTTATAGCTCATTTCTGCTTACTGTTATTTTCTGAAAGTTGGTAATAGCCTCTGTAGGTCTACATATGAAAGAATCCCTTTTCTGTAAATACTGTGTGTTTGTTTCTTTTAGAAAAGCTTTCTTCATGGAATAATGTATACATTACTTATCTACAGGTTGTAATCTTTGATATAAACCTTAAAGTTTAAGGATTTATGTCATTTGTAAGTTGTCATGACTCTGTAATCTATAACCTTTCTTAATTCTTAACGAAATTATTTCTTTTTTTTTTTTTAAGATTTTATTTATTTGACAGAGAGAAACACAGCTAGACAGGGACCATAAGCAGGAGGCGTGAGAGAGGGAGAAGCAGGCTTCCTGCAGAGCTGGGAGCCCAATGCGGGACCCAATCCCGGGACTCTGGGATCATGACCTGAGCTGAAGGCAGATGCTTAACAACTGAGCCACCCAGGGTTTAGTTTTAGTTTCTACCACTTCCCTGGCAAGAGTAAAGCTTTCCATACTTTTATCATTTATATTAGGTAAAGTTATAGTCACCTGCTTTGGCTGTTTTGTGGTTCTTTTGGTTATCTAGCCAGTGAGTGCTGCCCAAGGCCCTATCTTCCACCTCTGTCTCTCTCTGTATTTTCTGTCTGAGCTCACTGATTCTGTTGATGAGAGATTCAGCTGTTAGCTTTACATTGGCTTGGTTTTTAAATTTTTTTTAAGGGGCCGGAGAGAGAGAGAGAGAGAAAGAGAGCGCGAGGGAGCGGTTGGGGATAGAAAACGGGGAAGGAAGAGGAGCAGAGAGAGAATCTTAAGCACGCTCCATCCCCAGCACTGAGCATGCCTTGGGGCTTGATTTCACGACCCTGAGATCATGACCTGAGTTGAAATCAAGAGTTGGAAGCTTAATCAGTTGAGCCACCCTGGTGGTCCCCCTTTATGTTGGTTTTTAAAACTATCTATTCAAACTGATCATCTCAGTTTCATCAGACCTAAAACCTATCTTTGTACTTAACACTCCCCCGCCATTGTTGTGAGATTATTTACGTATGTCTTTCTATTAAGTCTGTTCTATATATTACTCGTAATCTTATCCTAAATAATTTATCTTTACTCTCTATAGCAGCTTCCTTTTCTTATGTCATTTTAAATTCAAGCTCCTATACCTTTTAAGGCCTTTCAACCTCTAGTTCCAGCACTCCTAGGATCTAACTTTGCCCCTCTTTCCCCTCCTTTGGCAAATAGACTGGTCTTTTTTTTTTCCTTTTGTCTTATAAACATAACTTGCTAATGCTGTCCAATTAATTCTGGAATGCACAACAGAAGGTCTGTCTTATTCTGGGTCTTTCCTGACCATACCAGGCTCCTAAGACTGTTGCTTGATTATGAACATTTGTTTCACAAAAGTTTAGAAGTTAACTGGTTTTTAGTTCTTTGTTTTAACAGTGGCTTTGTCTCCTTCAATTCCCTGTAAATTCTACGAAGCAGAGAGACCTATGTTAAACCTCTTTGTCTATCGGTGTAATCAAGTGCTAGGTACATAGTAAAGACTTGCTGATAAATTATTTTTTTGTCGTTTCAAATTTTTAATTAAATTTCATTTGGTTAGCATATAGTGTAACATTAGGAGCAGAATTTAGTGATTCATCACTTACGAACAACACCCAATGCCCATCAGAACAAGTGCCCTCCTTAATACCCATCACCCATTTAGTTCCTCTCTCTCCCACCTCCCCTCTAGTAACCCTTAGTTTGTTCTCTGTTGTTAAGAGTCTGTTTTTTGGTTTGCCTCTTTCTCCTTCCCCCCCATGTATATCTCTTTCAATTCATAAATTCCATATATGAGTGAAATCATATAGTGTTTTCTTTCTCTGACTTATTTTGCTTAGTATTATACTCTCTAGCTCCATCCATGTCGTTGCAATTGCAAGACTGCATTCTTTTTTATGGCTGAGTAGTATTCCATTGTGTGTATGTGAGTGTACATATGTATACCACAACTTCTTTATCCATTTGTCAATCAATGGACAGTTGGGCTCTTTTTCCATAATTTTGCTATTATTGATAATGTTGCTATCAACTTGGAATGCAAACTGGTGTAGCCACCATGGAAGACAGTATGGAAGTTCAACAAAAAGTTAAAAATAGAACTACCCTATGACCCAGCAACTGCACTACTAGATATTTACCCAAGGAATACAAAAACACTGATTTGAAGGGATACATGCACCCCCGGTGTTTATAGCAGTGTCTTCAACAATGAATTATTATATATTAAACATACTTTAGGGGCACCTAGGTGGCTCAATTTTTGTGTCTGCCTTCAGCTCAAGTCATGATCCCGGGGTCCTGAGATGGAGCCTGATACTCAACGGGAAGCCTGCTTCTCCCACTCCCCTTGCTTGTGCTCCCTCTCTCACTGTGTCTCTCTTTCTGTCAAATGGATAAATAAAATCTTAATACTTTATTTCTCAATATTTAGCTTTAAAAATATTTGATTAGGTAATCTCTACACACAATGTAGGGTTCAAGCTCACCATCCTAATATTAAGAGTTGCACGTTCTACTAACTGAGCCAGCTACAACCTCCTATCACTGTATTTATCTTAACCACACCATATTTATGGTTTAATTTAGTCATGTTTTTGCTCAGTCATAGATTGTCCTAATTCAAATCTTCATCTTTAGAGAACCAAAGATTAGAGATTAGTGGTTCTCAATCTCATCAGACTGAACACCATCCTTTATAAAATAAAATTCTTGGGGCACCTGGGTGGCTCAGTCGTTAAGTGTTTGCATTCGGCTCAGGTCATGATCCCAGAGTCCCGGGATCGAGCATTGGGCTCCCTGTTCAGTGGGAAGCCTGCTTCTCCCTCTCTCACTCCCCCTGCTTGTATTCCCTCTCTAGCTGTGTTTCTCTCTGTCAAATAAATAAATAAAATCTTCAAAAGAAAAATAAAATTCTTTTGAACATTCAACTGTATTATCCTGAAATAAATCTTATAAACAGTACAACTTATTTATACATCTAATTTAAAAGACAGAATAGGGGCACCTGTATGGTTCATTTGGTTGAGCAACTGCCTTCAGCTCAGGTCATGATCCCAGGGTTCTGGGATCAAGCCCTGCATCAGGCTCCCTGCTCAGTGGGGAGTCTGCTTCTCCCTCTCCCTCTGTTACTTCCTGTTCTTGTGCTCTCCTGTTCTCTCTCTCTCTCTCTCTCAAATTAATAAAATCTTAAAAAAAATAAGATAATATAGGGGTGCCTGGGTAGATCAGTTGGTTGAACATCTGACTCTTGATTTAGGCCCAGGTCATGGTCCCATGGTTGTGGATTAGAGCCCCAAGTCAGGCTCCATGCTCGAGTGGGGAGTTTGCTGGAGATTCTCTCTCCTCTTTCCCTTCCCAGTGCACACATATGCAATATCTCTCTTCAAAACAAATCTTTAAAAAAAATAAAAAGACAATATAATGTTTGAAATCTTATTAAAAAGAAACAAGGGGAACCGATTTATGATAAAATATTAGATATTTCAAAGTATACATGCCCAGGCAAGACTACCCAGAAGTTCCAAGAAAGTAGTCAGAGTCTTGCATTTACAACAAAATCATTGTTAAATAGATTGTATGAACCAACGGAGGTGCATCTTATTGATGTTTAAAATATCACGAGTGATGTTTCCTTTAATAGTATGATTTTTCTGAACTGGCAAACTGAGATGGTGAACTGCTCTTGAAAAAGTTCCAGTCTTCACTTTCTTGAAAATTTCAACACATATCAATAGCTTGCAAGAGTGCATTGTGTTTATATGAGATATATAATTAGATTCTAGGCTCACATAATTATAAATAAATTTTTCCTTTATAAAGAGTTTAGAAGTCATGGGATAATTCTTTGTTGTATGGAACCATCCTCTTTCTTGCTCACCTGCTTCTTGTCCACTCAAAATTGGCAGCACCTCACCCATTCCAATAATTATAATAACCAAAATGCCACCATAGAGTTCCAAAAATATTTTAAAAACATTTAAATTGCTGCATGTTTAATAGCAAATTCCCGTTTATTAGGGGATGCCACACCTTTGAGAATAATGTTGAAAATAATTTTGATTTCCAGATAGAATCAGCATTCTTCAAAGTGTGTTATGTGATAAACCAGTTTTTGACATGATAATAGAATACCCATGAAGGAGAAAACATTCTATAATTAAAATAATCTTTTTTTTTTTTTTTCCTTTTAGGAGGAAGGAAACATTCTATGGTCAAAGCAAAATAGTTTTTCTTTTTTTCTCTGAACTGCATGACTTTTCATAGCCTTTAATGTGTTAATAGGCATTGTCAATTTATCAGAGGAAGATGCTGTATTTCCTCAAACTGTCCCATTGTGGAGCCTTTTTAAAATTGCTGAATTAGATTGTTTAAAAATATCAACCCTTTAGGAATCACTGTGGGTTGCATTTTGAGGATAAAACATAAATGTCTGTAAAATGCTCTATTTATCATGGGAGTTAGGCAGTACTTGGTCAGCTAGAGAATTTTTAGAGGTGTATATGTCTTGCCACATGTGAGATTTCTATTCCACCAGAATATTGTGGAACAATTCAATATTGGACTGTGAAATTTAATGAACTTAGGGAAAGTTATGGAAAATTTATGAAAAACTTATAAAATATCATTACCTCACAATTGACTTTGGTATCATTCTACAAGTGATAGGAAGATGGAATGTCCAATATTGGTGAAATAGATTAATACCAAGTCTCCTTTGTTGAACAATCTGGTCTTAAATCTGTTGTAGATTGTTAAAAATTTCCTTTTCTTAATAACTCAAAAAAATTTATGGAGAGATTATATACAAACCTGAGAAGACAGAACTCAGTGTAATAAATAAATATATATTTATATACATATATATATTTATTTATCTCTAAAATGGTACTAAGGGGACACCTGGCTGGCTTAGTCTGTAGAGCATGCAACTCATTTTTTTTAAAGGGTTTTATTTTTTTTATTTTTTATTTTTTAAAGATTTTTTAAAATTTAATTATTTGACAGAAAGAGAGAGATCACAAGTAAGCAGAGAGGTAGGCAGAGAGAGAGAGAGGAGGAAGCAGGCTCCCTGCTGAGCAGAGAGCCCGATGCAGGCCTTGATCCCAGGACCCTGAGATCATGACCCGAACTGAAGGCAGAGGCTTCAACCCACTGAGCCACCCAGGCACCCAAAGGGTTTTGTTTTATTTATTTTTTTAAAAGATTTTATGTATTTATTTGACAGAGAGAAAGAGAGATCACAAATAGAGAGGCAGGCAGAAAAAGAGGGAAAAGCAGGCTCCCTGCTGAGCAGAGAGCCCGATGTGGGATTCCATCCCACGAACCTGAGATCATGACCTGAGCCGAAGGCAGAGGCTTAACCCTCTGAGCCACCGAGGTGCCCCTTTTTAAGGGTTTTAAACATTTATTTATTTGAGAGAGAGACAAAGATAGTGAGCCAAGCTAGGAAGAGAGGGAGAAGTGCTCTCTCTGCTCAATGTGGGGCTCAGTTCCAGGACTCCAGGATCATGACCTGAGCTAAAGGCAGCTGCTTAACCTACTGAGTCACCCAGGAAACCCTGAGCAGGCAACTCTCAATCTTGGGGTTGTAAATTCTAGCCCCGCTTTGGGTATAGAGATTACTTAAAAACAAAATCTTAAAAAAAAAAAGACAAAAACGTTAAACAAAGAAATAAGCTAGATTTTTGGAGAAACCCCAAAGTTGATGGTCAGATGAAAAGTCAGAGAGTGAAATACACTAAACACTAGAAAGAATGCAAATAGAATATATAGGAACTGTTACTCTTGCCAAATATTTATTGTAGATATTTTCAAATAATAAAATTTCCTACTAATTCCCTTCACCTACTTGAAGAGGTGATTCTGGGTCTTGGTTGATAAATATTCTAGTTTTGTAACTAATGTGCATTATCATCACACACAGGATGCAGAATTACTAATTTCAAACTACATAACTGACAGGAAGTCTGTGATGATCATACCAAAGTTTCAGAGAAAATAATAGAGGAAATAAAGACTCCAGTTTTTATCCTAATATTGAGAACACTTCACTCTTCACCAATAATAGAAACAACATGATTGGATCAAAAAGTAGACTCCACATTTGGGTCCACTCTATCTCAGCATCTAAAATGCCCCTAGAGGGGCTCCTGGGTGGCTCAGAAGGTTGAGCCTCTGCCTTTGTCTCAGGTCATGTTCTCAGGGTCCTGGGATCAAGCCCCGCATTGGGCTCTCTGCTCCGTGGGGGGCCTGCTTCCCCCTCTTTCTCTGTCTGCCTATTTGTGATCTCTCTTTCAAATAAATAAAATCTTTTTTTAAAAAATTAATGGATAGAGGGAACATTTCTCAACCTCATAAAATCTATCTATGAAAAACCCACAGCAAATATCATCCTCAACGGGGAAAAATTAAAAATAAATAAATGAAATGCCCCTAGCTCGGCACCAGGGTGGCTTGGTCATTGGGTGGCTGCCTTTGGCTTAGATCATGATCCCAGAGACCTGGGATTGAGTCCCGCATCTGGCTCCCTTCTTGGTGGGAGGCCTGCTTCTCCCTCTCTCACTCCCCCTGCTCCTGTTCCCTCTCTGGCTGTGTTTTGCTCTGTCAAATAAATAAAATCTTAATAAATGAATGAATGAATAAATAAATACCCCTAGCTCTTTAACCAGAGTGTATAATATCCTTTTGTTATGTTTAACAGCTCATAGTAGTACCAACGAGTTGAGAGAGCATAGCCAATAAATACTTCTGATGAATTGTGATTGATTTCTTTCCTCACTGGACTGAACGTGATGAAAATAAGTAAAAACTATTTTTCCATATAATGCTAGTAAGACCTTACTTAGCATGGTACAAGATGTTATCTTGAGGTGCTTTGGTGGCTCGGTCAGTTAAGCGACTGATTCCTGGTTTTGACTCCAGTCAGGATCTCATGGGTCTTGGTATCCAGCTGGAGTAGGGGTGGGGTGGTGGGTGGTGTGTGTGTGTGCTTGGGGGGGGGGCTGCCCACAATGGGGGTTCTGCTTTAAGATTCTCTCCTTCTGCCCCTCCTTTATCCCCCTCTCAAATAAAGATTTGTTTATTTGAGAAAGAAAGGAAGGAAGAAGGAAATGTTGTCTCGCTGTTTATCTCTGAGGAAAAATGTGGTTGACTTTATGGAGAACTTGACAGCCCACAAGGGGTTGGTTACCATGGTCATATACAAATTTGCTGGAAGAAAATGAGAAAGAAACAGTGACTCTGGCAACTCTATGCTCTACATTCAAAAAAAGCATCAGCCTGGTGAATTTATCTGAGAAAAGTAGTGTTGTCATTTCTTGCACTGAATTATTTGGAATGTTTGTCAGTAAGAACAGTTGCAGAATTTTCCAAAGCACTATTTGTGGTCATAATTATTTCCTAAATATTGTGCCTGTTTTTAAAAAAGAAAAAGAAGAACATTAAGTAAGTGAATTTCAACAAATATTGTTTTTTTTTTTTTTTTTTTTTTTTTTTTTTTTTTTTTTTTTTTTTTTTTTTTTTTTTTTTTTTTTTTTTTTTTTTTAAAGATTTTTTATTTATTTGACAGCGAGAAACACAGCGAGAGAGGGAACACAGGCAGGGGGAGTGAGAGAGGGAGAAGCAGGCTTCCCACCGAGCAGGGAGCCCGATGTGGGACTCGATCCCGGGTCTCCGGGATCATGACCTGAGCCGAAGGCAGTCGCTTAACCAACTGAGCCACCCAGGCGTCCCAAATATTGTTGTTTTAAGTATTCATATTAAAAAAGTGCATTCTGGGGCGCCTGGATGGCTCAGTCCTTAAGTGTCTGCCTTTGACTCCTATCATGATCCTGGAGTCCTGGGATCGAGCCCCGCATTGGGCTCCCTGCTCGGTGGGAAGCCTGCTTCTCCCTCTCTCACTGTCCTTGCTTGTGTTCCCTCTCTAGCTGTGTTTCTCTCTGTCAAATAAATAAATACAATCTTTTTTTAAAAAAGAGATGCATTCTACAGGGATCTTGGCAGAAACACTAACAAATAACAGTAATTAATTTTAATTCATAATTCATACCAATCAGTATTGAAACTCACAGTGCAGAAATGAGAGGCAATATCCAGGGATTAACAACTTCATAGTTTTTGCTCATCTGAGAAATGAGTGCTCAGATGAGCTTTATCTTTGGCAACATATATTTATAAGAAATATGGGTGTGCCTATTTTAACAATTGTTTTTCTGCATCATGAAAAGTATTTCCCACAATTTTAAATGTCTTAGATTAGAGAATTCTTTAATGCACTGGTTAAAGATATATATCCACATGCATATATATGGTACTCATATTACCTTTTTATTTTTTGTTTTACATTTAAGGGCATGCTCATGTTAGGTACTTACATAAATTATTACATTATTTTTTCTTATGTAATACTTCTTTATGTAGTTCAAATAATATTCTTCCTTTAAACTCTTAAAAAAACAGCTGCAAATAAGATAGCAGATATTTACAAAAGTGCTTTTACTTTTGAAGCATCAATGTTCATCTTAGAAATATTTCCTAATGATATAAGTGTAGCAAAACAGTCTTTTCTAAATGGAGAAAAACACTTTGCTACTGTGGAATTCTGACCATTGGTGACAGATGATCCACAGGACCAAAATACATCGAAAAAAAATTTTTGAAGTTCATCAAGTTCAAATGTAGGTAAACCAGTGATGAAAGCACAACTATAGGCTGTTGGTCCCATGTTCCTTCCTGTTGGGGTTCAGGAAGGAGATAGCTTGTCTCTCTTAGGATGGCAAAGTAAGTGATTTCTACCACATGTTAATGACCTAGAACCGTGTTGTTTCTGTTCCAGGACCTGCAAAGGGGAGCAATAAGGTTTGAGTCATCCTAAGTGCAGTTGTCTGGGAGTATTACTTGTTTCGAGGGAATGCTCTTAGCTGGGAAAGAAAATGCAAGCATACTTACAATGGGAGAAGCAGTGAGTTATTTAATGAGACTTGGGCATCTTTGCTTTCTTAAGGCAAAAACAGCAGAGAAGTCCAAAGGAAACAAACTGATTAATAGGAAGATGCCCAGGTAGTTGAAGGAATTTTCCAGAACCCTAACTCTGTCTAGTTAGCTTTAGCACTGGAAAGAAAAACCTGGAATGATATCTCATCTGGTCAGATGACCCAGAATTGTCTGCTGCACACCAAGGCAGCATTCCATAGCCTCCCCTGAACAAAAGGGGACAAGTGGTCAGTCTGAATGGACAATTTATAATTAAACAGAGGTACCTTTTTATAATGAAACATTGCTTGAAAAAGCAGTCTTTGCCCTTCCCTCAGCAACAAAATCCCACCACTGAAGAGAGCCAGGAGAATTCTGTTTTACTACATTTGCCAACTTATGAAGTGAATGGCAAACTACTGATATTTAGTTGCTACCTACAGAAGTTGAAGAAAAAAAATTGAAGAAAATGAGGGAAAGTAGTTTTTAAAAATGTGATGCTAAGATAAATCTTTTTTTCCCCCCTGGTTCGTATTGTTTTAATCCCTGTCAGATGTAGTTTATGAAGGGAAAGGACAAGCACCCTTGCATAGAATATACAGACACAGCACAACACCAGGGGGCCCATGGGAGTAGCATCTCTAATGCCAGGAGTGGTTCTCAGCTCAAGGCTAGCAGCCGGAGTGCATAGATAGTTTATTAATGTGCTGCTGCACAGTGGCCTCAACTATTAAACTGTAAACAATCATTCTCACTTAAACTAGTGTGACACTTTTTCTTTCTCATCTTGGGTGTCCCCAGAATCTTGGGGAACAGCTACTAGGATTGAATTCTCAAGCAAGGCAATGCAGAAAGCACTCTAAGGCTCCCAGGTAATGGATCTAACATTTATGAAATGCCCATTAGCTCTAGGCACGGGGACAGATTCTTCTCATTTAATTCACATAATCCTCAAGTGAATTTAGATGTGTTCATTCTCCTTATAAATTATAAGAACCGAGACAAGGGAAAGTTAAATGACTTGTCAAGATCATTTAGCTGTTACTAAGTACTTGAGTTTAGATTTTTTAATCATGGTTAGTCTGATGCCAAGCCAGTTATTTGGCCATTTTGCATAATCTAAAACCTAGTGTTAACGCAAATTCTTTCTTTCTTTCTTTCTTTTTTTTTTTTTTTTTAAGATTTTATTTATTTGACAGAGAGAGAGATCACAAGTAGGCAGAGAGGCAGGCAGAGAGAGAGGGGAGGAAGCAGACTCCCCGCTGAGCAGAGCGCCCAATGCGGGCTTGGATCCCAGGACCCTGAGATCATGACTTGAGCCGAAGGCAGAGGCTTTAACCCATTGAGCCACCCAGGCGCCCAACGCAAATAATTTCTATTTATTAAAATCTGGAACAGGTTTTTTGATTGGGTTGTGTAGGTCATCTTCTGGAGGTAACACCATATCCCTTTCCAAGTGGGGGGGGATCGTTGATGACTAAGAAGCAACAAGGATCTTTTCTAGGAATAATACCCATCAGTAGGAGCCCCTCCATAGCAGATACCAGGTGACAGGGAGTTGATTATCAGACCTTGGGTGAAAACAAGAAAGCAACCACTTGGGTCATGGCTACACCAGAACCTCAGAGTCAAAGCATATTATGCTCCAGCCACTCTGGCATCAGGCATGTCTCTGCTTGTTCCATATTATACAACTTTGTCTAGATACCCACAGGCTTCACTTCCTTTTCTCTTTTAAGTGTTTGGTCAAATGTCATCTCAGTGAGGCTGTCCTGATTATTCTCCTTAAAAATAGCCACACCCCCGATTTCAGTGCTCTTACCTTGCTATATTTTTTATCATAGCACCTATCACCCCTAATACACTATGCAATTTATTTATTATATTTATTATCTTCCCACTTCCTCCCCATTAGAATACAAACTCTATAGGGATTTTATCTCTTATTTATTGATGCAAGTCCGGTGCCTAAAACAGAGCCTGGCACAGAGTAAGTGCTTAATAAATATTTGTTGCATGAATAATTGAGTTAATGAGGGGCCTCTTGTTCATTTTTTCAGAGGTTTTCTGACATCTGCAGCAAGGGGTTTGAAGAATTGCTCAGTGTGTTGTCATCAGTGCCCCTGATAAATAGTGGGCAAGTCCCAATTTCTCTGAGGGACAATATGGTCAGTTCATTTTTGGTAGAGTGACTTTGTTATGATACTAGAATTAACATATGTGAAAGACAAGCCTTCATTTTTGTTTTGTTTGTTTCAGCTTGTGTAGTCTTAGATTTTTTTTTTTGGTAAGTTGTTTACTTTTTATTTTGGAAAATTTTGGATATAAACTAAAGTTGGGAAATACAGTGAACTCTTAGGTACTTGTCACACAGATTCAACAGTTAATACTGTTGGCTAGCCTCACTCTGTCAGTCTTCCTCCTTGCTCACTGCCCCTTCACCAAGATTATTGTGAAGCAGAAAGCAGTGATAGGAAGACAACACATAATTTTATTTGTAAATTATCTGAGAAGTTTTAGATAAAGTTGAATAGTGTTAAAACTCTGAACATTGCAGCTCATGATTTGTTTTAAAATCCAGTTAAGAGGCACCTGGGTGGTTCAGTCGTTAAGCGTCTGCCTTCGGCTCAGGTCATGATTCTGGCATCCCTGGATCGAGTCCCACAACAGGCTCCCTGCCCGGCGGGAAGCCTACTTCTCCTTCTCTCACTCCCCCTGCTTGTGTTCCCTCTCTGTCTGTGTTTCTCTCTGTCAGATAAATAAAAATCTTTAAAAAAAATAAAATACAGGAGAGCCTGGGTGGCTCAGTTGGTTAAGCGACTACTTTCGGCTCAGGTCATGATCCCGGAGACCTGGGATCGAGCCCCACATTGGGCTCCCTGCTCAGCGGGAAGCCTGCTTCTCCCTCTCTCAGTCCCTTTGCTTGTGTTCCCTCTCTAGCTGTGTTTCCCTCTGTCAAATAATAAATAAAGTCTTTAAAAAATAAAATACAGTTAAATCACTGTTAAAGCAAGTCACTCATATTCTGGAGTTTCACTATATTTGTATCTTTCCATACAAGATCTGCTGGACCAGTTTTCTGACTTTGACTTGAATGTGACCTCTTCTATTTTAGCTATCTAGATCAACGTATTGGATAAAAAAACCCACAACTTCCTTTTAGGGTTTTTCATATAAATGGCCTTTATATGAAATGATTGGATACTTTAAAAAGGGTAAGCTGTTTGTTTTTAGGGAGGTAGAATTATGGGTAATATGTAATTTTTCCAAAATTGGACGATATTATAACTGTTAAAAGAAAAAAGCATTTTATAATTAAGGGTTCCCTGCTTATCTGTGGAATATGAGATGACCAAATCAGTGATGCATGACAAAGGTCAATTTTGTTGTACCAGTGGCTGAAGAAGAGTTGGATAAAATACTTTGTTCAGAACAAATGAGCTGTGATTTTTATCTGAAAGCTTATTTTTTGAAGCATAAATTCTGTCTTTGCTCTGGGGTTACTTCAAGACATTCTCAAAGCATGACCAAAGTCAAAGTGTTTAATTCGCTGAAGGTTGTTATGGGCTCCAGTAATCTGCAGATGTTTTTTAGAATGGAGAGTAGAGGTGAAAGTAAGCAATTGTGTAGCCATCACAATATGTGCATAATTAAAACAAAGTGTAAAAAAATTGAAATACCTTAACTAACATATCTCATATGCAGTTTTAATCTTATTGGACTATTACATGTGGTCTTAATGATTCTCTTAGCTTATCAGTTGTGAAGGTATAATAAAAAATTAGTCATTTGCTATCACTAAATTATAGTCCATGTTAAGGAACATAGTCTGCTTTGAAACATTTGAAAGTTTTAAGTGCTGACTAGGACATTTTTAAATGTTATATTATTTTAAAAAGATTTTCTTGACAGACAAATCAGCATCTCTGCCAGTTTTTGCATCATTATTTTTGGCAGGATAATAAGCTGTAATGCCAGGATTCAGATATATGGTAGTTGGAATTATAGATGATCCAAAAATTCATTCTCAAACTGTGATATATCTCACACCCATAGGAAGTAGGGTGTAGATTACAAATAACTAGGTGTATACATGATTTTAAAGCTACCCAAATAAAGATAAGTTGTTTCTAATAAGGGGATAACTTTTGAACTACTATAACTTTGATCATGTATTTTAAGTTAACAGAACATTCTAAGCCTTAGCACTTTGTCAGTCTTTGGCAGTACATAATGGTAAATATGTAATAATGCTCTGCTTTTCCCAAGGAGAAAGGCATAACTTTAAACAGTTTCTGATGTGCGTGTCCTTTGCTAATGAGGGAGCAGCTGAAGTCACAGGAGACGGTTTAGTTGATGGAGTGCAGTTTCTGAGGAGGCGGTGAAGGCCATCTTAAATGGTTATGTAAAAGGATGCTGGGCCAAGTGGGTGGGGAGGGGCTGAAATCTGGTGCTTTGCCTGCTAAATTTATGCTCTTGTATAGGAATCATGTGCCTAGAGGAGGCATTTTTTTCTTACACAGTTTACACATGACCTATCAGAGGCTCTGGTGGGTAGAGATGTGCTCCAGAGCTCAGAAGAAGTGATTCCTATTCCATAAGGACAGTAGGAGAGCAGAAAACAAAATCTAAGTAGACACTCTATCAAATACTTATTTTACTGAGGGTAGGAAGATACTGACTTTCTGGTAAAAAATTTTACATGCATACATATTATCATTGTGTTTGTAATAAATTTACTAGATGCACAGAACATGGCTTAACATTTTTAACTTTGTTAAAAAAATTGTTTTCCTATCACTTATGACTAGATAGCATCTATACACACAGTCATCAAAGCTTTACCTGGGCTGACTTCTCCCTGCTTTTCTGTCATTATTGCCTACAGTTTATTCCTTTGCTGATTATATTTTAGCCACAGAGATGTCTTTTTTCTCCTATTCTTCAAAGTCCAAGATCATGTTTTGGGAGACTTGGTATTCCCTTTGCTTGGATGTTCTGTTTCTGCCCCTGTTCTACCTTTGCATAGTGGGGTTCTTTTTAATCCTTTAGGTCTTCTGCACCTCACTGTGGCCTTCCTTACTTTCAGTCTCTAGTAGCCTTGCCAGCCCAGTTTTCTCTCTCACATCATCTGTTTTTATTTTCTCAGTAGTATCTATTATTATATATTATTGCCATTTATTATCTGTTTCTCCCAGAATGTAAATCTTCAAGAGTGAGAACCCTTGTTTGTCTTGTTTTCCAGAACAGTACCTGGCACATAATTTATGCTCAATAATATTGTTGAATAAATTATTAAAGTGGGAAAGACTTGCTCAAAATATATTTTAAAGTTTTTTTTAACTGATTTTTATGTTGGCAGCATGCTTCTCACTTTTCTTTATTTTGGTTTTTTAGTCAGTTTTCTTATGCTGTTTTCTGAACCAGACAGCTTCCTGTGAGGCATACTAAAGTTTTCAAATTTAGGTTAAAAAATAAATTGCTTGCTCCTAGTAAATAGCACCATGCAATGCATGGTTTAATTTCAAATTTTCTGCAGATTTTTACTGTACATTTCAAGTGCCTGTTAGTTACCTAGATCAAGGTTGGTAGTGTAGCCTTTAATATCACTATATGATTTAATAAATAGATAACAATTTGCAAAAATACCTGATGGCGATAGGTTAGTGTTAACAAGAAATATTTAAAAACTTTCTACCAAATGTTGTCATTTGAAGGAGCTATGAGGTAGCTGATTTAAACGGTTCCCTGTTACCAGTTTATTCCAGTGATGTTAAAGTACTTCTTGTAGACTGGTACTCAGGCAGCTACTTACAGTGATCCCTGTAATTCAGCCTTAGGAAATGGGTAGGTATGGGTATGGGTCATGCTGTCTTGTGACAGCAAGAATTTGAGGAATTCTTGACAGGATGTCCCTTATCAGTGAATTAGGAGGCATGGTTATTTGCTCAGATTAAGAGGACAAATAGCGGGGTGGGAGGGTTGAGGAAAACAGTATCGAATGGAAAGGAATTGACTAGGGAAGTGGACAGAGGTTATTGGATGGAGCTGAGGACTGAGATAGATAATGATGTATTTCAGTGGTGCCAATCTGTACAAATAACTGGAAAGATAAATTGTTGGGTAACATAATAGACAATTCATATTTTTAAAGTTCTCTTGCATATGTTTGACAATTAGGAAAAAAAACAACTATCAGATGGGGCTTTTCAATATGTTAGTGTAGTTGATGAGATAACAATATGGAGGGGAAGAGTCCATATGATAAGATTCTATATTTCATTTGAATTGTTAAAAATAGTGATTCTCTGTGGTTGCCAGGGGCTGGGGATGGGGCGAACAGGGAGTTATTAACCAACAGGTATACAATTTCAGTTACCCAAAATGGGTAAGTTGTAGTGATTTGCTGTACAACATTTTGCCTATAGTTAACAGTACTATGTTGTATAGTTAATAATTGGTTAAGAACATAAACCTCATGTTAAGTGTTCTTACTACAATGAAACTTGTTTAAAAAGAAATAAAACAGTAATTCTAAGAAGACTGTATAAAATTAAGTAAATTTATTATAAATCTCTACTCAACCACTAAGAAAAAAATAATAAAAAACAGAATACATTAAAATGAAATACTGAAAAAATATTCAAATAATCCCAGTAGAAAGCAAGAAAGAGAAAACAGGAATCAAAACAGAAGGACAAACAGAAGGACAAACAGAAAGCAAGAAAGAGAAAACAGGAATCAAAACAGAAGGACAATAAAATGGTAGTCTTAAATTCAAACATCAATATTTATATTAAATATAAATGGTCTAAATACAACAATTGAAAGATAGCAGTTGTTAGATTCAATAATAATTTTTTAAAAGATTCTATTATATTCTGTCCACAAGAAACCCATTTTAAGTTTAATGCTGTAGGAAGTTAAAAGGAAAAGATGGGAAAAGATATGCCATTCAAATGCTAGTAAAATATTTGTTGTGTCTATATTATATCAGGCAAAGTATAGTTCAGAGCAAGGAAAATTATGAGGGATATTAATAAGGATAAAGAACCAAGAAGACTAATAATTCTAAATATTTATTTAAAAACAGAGCCTTAAAAGAATACATAAACTGAGAACTGAAAGGTGAAATGAGCAAATCCACTTGTAGGTGAAAATTTCAGCATTCCTTTCAGTAAGTGATAAAATCAACAAAGATATAGAACAAATGAATAATATCAGCTAACTGGATCTAATTGAAATAGAGAATACAAGACCCAAGAGAATAAAATATATATTATTTTCAGATCCTTGTAGGAGATATGCAAAGAATAGGATCAAGAAATGTTTCATGTAAAAGGCCAGATAGTAAATATTTAGGCACTGTGAGCTGTATGGTTTCTGTCACAACTATTCAAATCTGCCACTGTAGTGCAAAAGCAGCCTTAGATAATTCATAAATAAATGAGTTTGGTTATGTTCCAATAATACTTTATTTATGGACGTTGAAATTTGAATTTCATGTAATTTTCACAGGTCATGAAATGTTCTTTTGATATTTTCATCATTTAAAATGTAAAAATAAAAATGAAACAAGATGGGACCAGGGAGGGAGACAAATCATAAGAGACTCTTAATCTCAGAAAACAAACTGAGGGTTGCTGGAGGGTGGGGCGGGGAGGGATAGGGTGGCTGGGTGATGGATATTGGGGAGGGTATGTGCTATGGTGAGTGCTGTGAATTGTGTAAGACTGGTGATTCATAGACCTGTACCCCTGAAAAAATAATGCATTATATGTCAATTAAAAATGTGAATGTAATTCCTATAGCATTAGACCATACAAAAGCTGTCAGGGACTGAATTTTGGTATAAAAAACAGGTCGTAGTTTGCTCTCCCTTGAGCAAGATAAACCATATCCTGGGGCATGAAACAAACCTTAAGAAATTTTTAAAACTTAAACCATACAAAGTCTGTTCTCTAACAATAATGGAATTAAATTACGAAACAATATAAAAAGGTGTCTGGAAAATAAACAAGTATTTGGAAGTTAGACTACATAATTCTAAATGACCTGTGGATCAAAGAAAATGAAAGAAGTCTCAAGGGAAATTACAGCGTAGTTTTAATTGAATTAAGATGAAAATACAGGGGCACCTGGGGTGGTTCAGTCATTGAGCATCTGCCCATGGCTCAGGTCATGATCCCGGCATCCTGCGTCCTGGAGCCCTGTGTCAAGGCTCCCTGCTTGGCGGGGAGCCTACTTCTCCCTCTCCAGCTTCACCATGTTTGTGTTCCCTCTCTTGCTATCTAGCTTTGTCATAAATAAATAAAATCTTAAAAATAAAATAAAATGAAATGAAAATACAGGCAAACATAAATACGGTGGGGTGCAGAAATAGAGGGAAATTTATAGCATTAAATTTATACTACTAAAATGAGGGAAATTTAGAGTACCAAATGCTTGTATTAGAAAATAAAAAAGATCTTAGTAATCTAAATTTTATCTGTAGGTTTTCTGTATAGAAAGTTCATTTCTTTCAGTATGATGTTATTTGATTTTCTGATTGACTTGATACTTCT
>PITA01000014.1:0-15035 GCA_004023965.1 Spilogale gracilis
ATGGATTCCTGCCTCACGTTGAGGTCTTTCATCCATTTCGAGTTTGTCTTTGTGTGTGGTGTAAGAGAATGGTCTAGTTTCATTCTTCTATACGTAGCTGTCCAATTTTCCCAGCACCATTTATTGAAGAGACTGTCTTTTTTCCACTGGATATTTTTTCCTGCTTTGTCAAAGATGATTTGCCCATAGATTTGTGGGTGCATATCTGGACTCTCCACTCTGTTCCATTGGTCTATTTCTCTGTTTTTGTGCTGTCTTGGTAATCATAGCTTTGTAATAAAGCCTGAAGTCAGGTAATGAGATGCCCCCAGCTTTGCTTTCCTTCTTCAGCAATTCCTTAGCGATTCGAGGTCTTTTTTAGTTCCATATAAATGCCATTTTTAAAACAATCAACAGCATTTGGAAAATTTACACAAGTCTTAGATGCACTGACATTTGTCCCTCTCATAAAAAGATGAATCATTTCTCTTTTGTTATCATTCTTAATATCCTAGAAATGATATCCTAAAAATGCATAGCTTGAAAAAGATCAAACTACCCAAAACCAACCAACTAAATACGGGCAAATATTATTTATTTCATAAAATTATAGACTCTAGGTGTTGGAAAAGAATTTAGATATTGTCTAATCCAGCTTTTCTTCCTGGGGTTACTTGGTAAATATTTTGGTAAACCCAGATTTGATCTTTTCTTCCTTATAAGTGAGACCAAATTATCTTTTAAAGAAATGGGAAGTCTGTTTGAACCAGGATGAAGTATATACCTATTATCTCCAAATCTTAAAGTGTCAAAATTTTTTCAGAACCAAGTCATGATCAGATATTTCCTTTGGTTTGAATTCCGTTGGGAAAAGAATTTCCCCCACCGTTTATGGGAGGAAGGCTGCTAGAAGGCGCACGATGTCACCTGGCTACTGGTGCTCCACCGCCTCGGTACCCCGCCTCGGTTCCCCGCCTCGGTTCCCTGCCTCGGTACCCCACTGTGTCCCACGCAGTCTGGCAGGTCATGGACCATGACTGTCACTGCTGCAGGCAAGACGAGGTCCTGACCTAGAAATAACAACAGCTCGGAGCCAGTGATGTCAGTAACTTTTAAAACAGCTTATTTAAACATCTCTTCAGTGACCTCAGCTACTCTTACTGCCATTTAGCTCATCTGGAAGTGGGCAGGAAATGTAAGAAGGAGAGGTGACAAGTGGAACTCCAAGCAGCAGCTGTATCTTCAGAAGCCCATTTTAGGAAAGAACTTGTTGGAACAAGTTGAAGACTGAAGATACTTTTGGGGTCAGTGACCGGGATGCTGCTATAGAAACTGCGTGTCCCCAGCCCTGCAAGTCTGGGGGGGAAATCTGGCTTAGAGTGGCAGTTGCACCTGGTACTTTTCAGCTGTGCACAGACCTCCTGGGAGGGGAGCTCAGGTCCCCTTCCCTGGGCCCCTGTGTAATTTGAAGATGTGTGGGAGATGACTCATGTGGACTCATGACATGGCCCGTCAGTTACTGTGGGCTTCCCCTGCTGGCCCTTCTGAGAATCTCTCCTGCAAACCCCGAGGCCACTGCAGTGGCGGATGCCCGGTACGTCTGCTGCATCCAGGCAGCGAATGCCTGACGGACGCTGCCCCCTGCTCTGTGAGCGAGGCTCCTGTGGCAGAGCCCAGCTGAAGCTGGTGCTGCTGGGTCAGAGTGCTGAAAAGAGCTCCTGAAAAGTTGTGCTCCGTCTTCGGGAACCTTCCGAGTGCTAAAGCTACACCAAAGCAGTGGGTACTCTGGCATTCGTTAATGCCATTCCTTTGTTAGTTGGACACCAAAGCTGTACCATAAAATCTCCAACATGCTGTCCCTGTAACTATTGAGTCATTTATGGCCATTATTAGACATGCCCTTGTTAGCAATTTGACAGTTTATTCCTCAGCACCTAGATCACAGGACTTCACCCCTTTTCAGCCTAATAAAAGTTGCATGTTTGCTATATAAAAATTAACACATAAAGTCCCCAATTGGTTTGTGTCCTGCTTTTTCCACTTATTCCTCTTGAATCCCATTTATTTTATTCTACATATGCTTCATAAATCAGTTAACCAAGCTTTTATTCATGCATACTTAGATACCCCAACTTCTCATTATTATAAACCATACTGTGAAGAATTATACACTGCATTAAAACAGTAAACTTAACAAGGCACACTTTTTAAAAAGAGGTCTTCTATACCTCAATAATCCTCACAGGGAGAGGAAGAACTGACAAAACAGTTCCCACTGTTACTGATTTAGAATTTTTCTTTTTTTGTATTGAGGTATAATTGACTTATAACATTATATTAGTTTCAGGTGTACAACATAATGATTTAATATTTGTATATTTTGAGAAATGATTACCATGATAAGTCTAGTTAACATCCAATGCCATATATAGTTATAAAACCTTTTTTTCTCATCATGAGAACTTTGAACACTTATTCTCTTAACAACTGTCAACTATGCAATACAGTAGTATAAACTACAGTCTCCACACTGTATATTAGAGCCCCAGGACATATTATTATTTTATAACTGGATGTTTGTATATTTTGACTCACTTCCCCCATTTCACACCACCTGGGCCTCACACCTGGGCAACCATCAGTCTGTTCTCTGTATCTATGAGCTTCGCTTTTGTTTTTGTTTTTTTCAGATTCCATATATAAGTATATAAGTGAGGTCACATGGCATTTGTCTTTCTCTGATTCATTTCACTTACCATAATACTCTCGAAGTCTATTCATGTTGTCACAAATAGCAAGATTTCATTCTTTTTTATGGCTGAATAGTATTTCACTGTATATCTATATACATCATACCTTCTTTATCTATTCATCTGTTGATGGACGCTCAGATTGTTTTCATATCTTAGCTACTGTAAACAATGCTGCAGTGAACAGGGGAATGAAAATACCTCTTCAAGTTAGTGAATTTAAATTTCAAGTTAGTGAATTGTTCTGAACAAATGGAATGTGAATATAACTGTGTGGAAATTGTTGCATTGGAATCCTCATCTACATGTTATGAAAATGAAGAAGATGAAGATGAATCAACCAATACCTGTACATTATTACTAACTAAAGTGCATGATTTTAAAGATTTACTTAAGCTTTTCATAATGTGCTCTCTGTGTTCTGGGGTTCCAGCCAGGAGCCCACATTACATTTAGTTGTCATGTCTCCTTAGACTCCTCTTAGCCATGAGAGTTGCTCAGACTTTCCCTGTTTTTGACGACCTTGACAATTTTAAGGAGTGCTGGCCACATATTTAGTAGAATGTTCCACAGCTGAGGTTTGGTTAAAGTTTTTCCCATGATTAGGGAACCTGATCACTGTAGACATTGACTTTGATCACCTCGCTAAGGTAGTGTCTATCTCCACCATAAAATTACTCTTTTTTCCTCTTTCCATGCTGTACTCCTTGAAAGGAAGTCACTGCAAGCAGTTCACAGTTAAGGAGTAGAGATACAAGCTCCATCTCTTTGAGGGGATAGTATTTACATAAATTAGTTGGACTTCTTGGAATAGATTCATCTATTCTCCCTAATTTATTTATGTATTCATTTACTTATCTATTTTATACATATCTATTTTATATATACATATATATATATAACACAATATTACTTTACTTATTTTGTTGCTTAAATTGTTCCAGCTTTGGCTATTTGAATCTCTTTCTACTGGCTCTGGTGTCCCTTTGACATAACCTGTCATTGTGGTTTTGCTTTTTGTTCTTTAATTAAAAAAATTTTTTTTAGCTCTTCCTTACTTTCTGGCACCACAAGATGCTCTGGGCTCATCTTGTATATCTCCTGCTCCAGTCCTGGAATCATTTGTTTCTCCAAAGAGTCCAGTTCATTTTATTGGAGAATAGTATATCCAGATCTGAGCATTGTGTGTGTCTCAGTTCAGGATGCTATAACAAACTACTACAGACTGGGTGGCTTATAAACAACAGAAATTTCTCACAATTCTGGGTCGGAATATCTAAGATCGGTGTGCCAGCATAGTTGGGTTCCTGTGAGAGCCTTCTCTGGATTGCAGGTGGCCATCTTCTCATTTTATCCTCATATGGCTGCAGAGAGAGAAAGCAAGCTCTCTCAATTTTTTTTTTTAAGATTTTATTTCTTTATTTGACAGAGATATCACAAGTAGGCAGAGAGGCAGACAGACAGAGAGGAGGAAGCAGTCTTCCCACCAAGCAGAGAGCCTGACGCAGAGAGAGCCTGACGCAGAGAGAGCCTGACGCCGGCCTCGATCCCAGGACCCTGAGATCATGACCTGAGCCGAAGGCAGAGGCTTTAACCCACTGAGCCACTCAGGCGGCCTCTCTCGTTTTTTGTTTTTTGTTTTTTTTTTTTAAGATTTTATTTATTTATTTGACAGGGAGAAACAGAGCTAGAGAGGGAACACAAGCAGGGGGAGTGAGAGAGGGAGAAGCAGGCTTCCCGCTGAGCAGGCAGCCTGATGTAGGGCTCGATCCCGGTCCCCGGGATCGTGACCTGAGCCGAAGGCAGTCGCCCAACCAACTGAGCCACCCAGGCGCCCCTCTCGGTTTTTTATAAGGACAGTAATCCCGTTCATAAGGGCACCACCCTCATGACCTAATTATCTTTTAAAAGCCCCACTTCCGAATACCATCACATTGGATACTAGGCTTTCAACATATGAATTTTGGGAAACACCAATATTCGGTCCATACCATTATGCACATCGCTACTGGGGTGTTCCTGCCTCTGGGCCTTCTTAGCTGACAATGCAAGAAAATGTCCAGGTGGAAATACTTTTTTTGAAGCAAATTCGTATATGTATGTTCACACTTTTATATTTATTTATCATTTCCACATAAATTTTGTGTATGTGATTCTGTTAGGAGAGAGTTGCTCAATGTGTGGATTTGATTCCCCATCTGGAATTGAAGGCCGACTGAGCACCAACTAGATATTTTCTAGTAGGTTTAAACGAATTAACAACTTCAGACTTTCCTTTTGTTGGGTGATAATTCTCCATGGATTTCTTATGTTTCTCTACAACTTGCAACAAGAGACACTATCTTTTCATGGATGTTGGTATAGTGAACAATAGCCTTTGAAAGATAGAGTGTGTATTCCTCCAAAGCCAAGGGCAGATTTATTCAGTATAATTGAGATAACATGACAACCTACTGAACACATACCATATATCTCATAAAGGGTTAATATCCAAAATATGTAAATAACTTCTACAATCCAATAGCAAAAAAAAAAAAAATCTGATTAAAAAATGGCCAAAGGATATGAATAGACATTTTTCCAAAGAAGACATACAGATGACAGCAAATACCTCAATAGATGCCTAATGTCACTAATTGTCAGGGAAATACAAATCAAAACCACAATGAGATATCACTTCATACCTGTTAGAATGGCTATTATCAAAAAGACAAGAAATAACAAGTGTTGGCAGAGACGTAGAGAAAGGATATGTTTGTGCACTTTTGGTGGGAATGTCAATTGGTGTGGCCACAGTGGAAAACTGTATGGAGTTTTCTCAAAAAATTAAAAATGGAACTACCATATGATTCAGCAATTCCACTTCTGGGTATTTATCCAAAGAAAATGAAACTACCAATTTGAAAAGGTATTTGCCTGCTCATGTTCATTGCAGCATTATTTATAACAGCCCAAACATGGAAAAAACCTAACTGCTCACTGATAGATGAATGAATAAAGGAAATGTAATATGTGTATAGAGTGGAATACTATTCAGCCATAAAAAGAATGAAATCTTGCCATTTGCCACAACAGTATGTAAGTGAAATAAATCAGGCAGAAAATCATAAATGTCAATCGAAAAAGATATCTAAATACCAACCTAAAAAACCCACACAAAACAAAGCAAAAACACTGAGCTCATGGATATAGAGGACAAAATGGTGGTTGCCCGCAGCAGGGTTGGGGTGGGTGAAATGGGTGAAGGGGTCAAAAGTTACAAATTTCTAGTCATAAAATGATGAGGTCATGCAAATGTAGTGCACTGCATGTTGATTATGGTTAAAAATACAGTATTGCATATTTGAAAGTAGTTGGGAGAGTGGATCTTGAAAGTTCTTGTCAAAAGGAGAAAAATTGTCACTAGGTATGGTGACAAATACTGAGTTTATCATAGTGATTATTTTATATGGAATAAAGAAATGTTAAAATCAATTTACAAATGGGCAAACACCTGGCTTGTTGTAATGGGACTAGGATGGGGAGGTGGAGTGGAATAGAGTCTACTGAAAAAGAATAGATAATACATATAATAGAATGTATTTGCATATTTATGGACAAGAGTTATTTGCATTGCTATCAGTTATCCACAATTTACAGAGTCGTAAAATAGCTCAAATACAAGGAAAAGCACAAATTCCATAGCATCAGATAATCTGGACTGGTGTGCTGTAAATGATGCATAGTTTTCCACTGGAGACATGCAGTAGTCTTTTTTGCTTATTCCAAAGTCTTAAATTTTCCTTACACAGACACAATGTCCCATAAGTATGTTTCCAAGGCATTAGTCACATGTGAGAATTAAAAGGAGGACAGAAAGTGATTTTAAAAAGTAAGCATAGGCACACATACATGAAAAAGATATTGGATGAAGTTGTAATTATTTGATCTGAGAGTGGAATCTGACAGCTGAAGAGCATTTGCTCAAACTGGCAGGAGAAGGAAGTCCTAAATAAAATGTCACTGATTCAGACAGTTCCTCTACTGACCACTAGGTGTCGCTAACCAGGCATGATGACCTGGGGCAGGAGGAGGAGAAGCAAGAGAGGCACCTCCAATCTATCCGTGGTATATTCAGCTGATCAACAGATTTGGGGCTCTCCTGGTGGCAAGACATTTTTACCTAGCCCAGCACCTGGCACATGGTAACCATTAAACACATATTTCTTGAAATAAATTATTCAGATTCCAGAGGGCGATTTTACATTGTGGACATCCGGATGATTGGACATTTCCTGTGTAAGTGTTCTTCAAGGCTTCTCGTCATACAAGGGCAAAGGGAGAAAACATGATAAATTCGAAGTCGCTTGATAAATTAAGCAAAAAGAGATCAATTTAGCCATGAGATCAGACTTGGTAAATCCATGAACTCTTTCCATCACCTATGCAAACACAACCATAGCAAAATACTTGTTGAAATGCAGATATAGCAAATCATCCCTTTATTGTTTCTTTTTCACTCCAGTGCTGTCAAATGTTGATTCTTACGTGCCTACTCCCCTCAGGTTTTGAATAATTTTGGTGCAATCACAAACCAATAGCAAGCCATCTATAATTCTCTATAAACTGCATTAGCGAAAAGTGAGAAACTGAGGGGCAGTGACCACAGATTAGCTATGGAGCTCGAGGGAAGGAGGAGAGAGAATCAGGAGGCTCTTAGAAAACCCCAAGAGCAGAACTTCGTCCGCCTCCCAACTTTCCTGCTTCCTCAGATGCCTTCTGTGGACATCAGTAGGCATTGCCTGCCTAGGGACCTTTTACCCTTCTGCTGTTAATAGCGCCCAGGGATGAGGACCTGTGCAATTCGCTGCTGCCCCAATGAGTGGTCAGTTCTCAGGCTCCCTCATCAGGTGGCGGAGAGCTAAGTACTAAGCCAAGGGAGGCCAATCAAAGGCTCCATCCCTGTGAACTTGATTTGCCTAAAACCCACTGGAATTCTTTTTGCTTGGTGTTTCAAAGAGACTATTCATTAGTTCTCATTTCCTGGAACCCCACACTTGCCCTGGTTTCAATTTTTCCAAAGACCTACTTTCCATCTTTTTCTGAAAGTCTGTGAGCCACCCCATAGCCTTCCAGTAAATTAGTTACAGTTGGTTTCCATTGATTTCAGCCAAAGAATGGTGACTAGTAGAATGAAGAAAGGGACTTAGTAGTAAAAGAATCTAGTCCTGTGATTACTTCTGTAACCTCTGCTGAACTTATTGAAAAAGATCAGCCGTAAGGTAATGGATACTCCCTGAAAATGGGCACTGCTATAGGGCAGGCTCAGTGAGTCACCGCCGACACCATTAAGGGTTAAACAATGAGAGGTTTATTATAACTGGCCAGCAACCACTCGCTAGAGTCCGGGCTCTTCGAGGGCCCGACCCTAGGACGATCTGGGTTTTTAAAGAGACAAGCCTGCCCTGGAGGTCATGTTTCCAAAGAAACGAAACAAACCCTGGTGGGTATGTCTCCAAAGAAACAAAACATATCCAGGTGGACATGTCTCCACAGGAACAGAACATATCCAGGTGGACATGTCTCCATTCAATAGCAAAATGACAGCAGTGAGCTTAATTTACAGAAGCAGGAGTAGCTGGTTATGCATGATAGCGCAGTGGGGTGATTTATTATTCCTTTGTAATCGGTGAGGGGAGGTTGGGTGCTTTCCAGCTCCGAGTTCTGGGAAATGTTTATATTGTTGGGCTCACCTAGGGTCAGATGTGATAGCCTCACGACTGCCATTTTGGGTATCTGGTGACCATTTAACAGGCACTGTGACATTTATGAACACTTATTTTGTTCTGGACACCTTTAAAAGCACTTACAGGCATTATCTTATTTAATTTTCAAAATGACTCAGTTGAATAGATGTCACTATGTCTGTTTTGCAGATGAGAAACTGGAGGCAGAGAGTGATTAAATAACTTGCCATTTTCACATGCCCGATCTAACATTCTCCAAGTTTCTTCTATAGAATACTAGTTTTTGAGAATTGTATTAATTTCTTGGGGTTGCTCTAACAAAGTACAGCAAATGGGGCTTAAAACAATAGAAATTTATTATCTTGCAGTTCTGAAGACTAGAAGTCTGAAATCAAGATGTTGGTTGTTGGTTGGACCACACTTTCTATGACTACTCTAAGGGGAGAATCCTTGCTTGCTTCTTCCAGCTTCTGGTGTTTGCCATGTTTGCCAGCAATCCTTGGAATTCCCTGGCTTATAGACCTATCACTCCATCTCTGCTTCTGTTGTCACATGGCTGTCTTCACTCTTCTTATAAGAACACGAGTCATATTGGATCAAGGGTCCATCTACTGCAGGATTGCTTCATCTTCACTAATTACATCTATTCACAAATAAGGTCACATTCTAAGGTACTGGGCGTTAGGACTTCTTTTGAGAGGAACACAATTCAACCCATTACATGAATAGCGAAAGAGATTATTCAGAAAGGAATTCTGTAGCCAAGTAAGTTTGGGAAACACAGGATTGAACACCATTCCAGTAGGATTCTTTGCTGTAATACTTTGGAAGTGTTTTTAGTTCGTTCATCTGAAGAGGAATCACAAAGCTGGAACTGTTCCAGACAATTTCTCAAACATGTTTGGTTGTGGACTTCCTTTTATAGGTCTATTGCGGGCTACAGTTCTGTGTGACAGCCATTTCTCAGGCCAGTTGTGAGGCACCGGACCTGGTGAGGTCCCTCCTTATGCTTCTGGATCGACCTCTTAACCTTGTAACCTTGAGACAAATGCTTTCTTCTCTGAGCCTGAGTTTCCTTAGAGCTAAGAAAAAGACAGTAACATCATTTCCCCTTGGGTTTCTTGTAAGAACTAAACAAAATGAGGTTTTCTTGTTCATTTTCCTCTTCCTTTCACCGTTTTGTTTTTTATTCCCCTCTTTAGGAGAATGTTTTTGTTTATGGCAATAAAATTTACCTGAGGTAAATATTCAACCCATCTGCTCTCCTATGTTAGCAAAGAATGTTTTTTCTCTCTCTCTCTCTGCAGTTCCTCATTCTCTCTTCCACCCCAGTGAGAGGAAGAGGATGTGATCATGCGATCGCCAGCAGATGGGAAATTGTGAAAGGGACCTCGCTCTAGAAAAGCAGCCCACAACTGCCTCAGCTCTCAGAGGAGGCTGGGCTTCCAACAGGACCTGGCTGTGTTTGTCTTTCTGACATGGAGCCAAAACGGATCAGGGAGGGCTACCTCGTGAAGAGGGTAAGCAGAAGTACCATCTGTATGGGTGTCACTGGGTTGGGGAGGATCGGTGCCCAGCTCTGGACTCTTTGCCTGCTCACTTTAAGAATGTTTTATGCTGAACCTGTCGGGCTGACCCAGGAGAGCACTGTAGGGCTGCAGGGGGTTGGGAAGAAAGCCAGGACACACTCCACTGCATTCTGTTTCTTAAAGGTGAGCTAATCCAGCTCAGGCTTAGCCTAGCTTGGTCTTCTGGGGCCTCAGCAAAATCTAAACCATGATTTAAAGCATTTTTGTCACTAGCTACATGTGTTTATTATGCTAGAAGATTCACACTCTTCTACTGTAAAGGTTACTCAAAGAGATTATTCCTTTGTTACTTAAAGTCACCTCCTCTTCTTATTTGTTTGTTTGTTTGTTTATGGAGGAGAAGAAAAAGAACAGGATTAAAGAAAAGCTGATATAATGACACAGTAACTGTACTTTATTTCTTGGACCATCTTCTAAAAATTTGTGCATAAAAAAACCTTATCTTTTTCTTAAATTAGGCTCAAATCTCTTCATTCACCATTCTGAGTGAATTTGTATAATGTACTGTTAAGGTAGTAGGAAGTAATTTTAAAGATTAGGGAATGGGGACACAAGTTTACTCAAAAACGCTTAGTCTCACTGATATGGCATCAAAAAATGGAATTTTCTTAGCACTGGTTGTTTTTCTCCTAATGCTGGGTGTATGTCATGTCATCATGTGAATTCTCACACAGAATTCTCACACCCGGTGGCATCCTGTGGGCAACACCTCTGTGAATAGATGTTTTCACAATGACCTAAGTGAAATCAGCATGTTAGAAGTGAACTGAATTCACTATGTTTGTTCAGATGCCCAGCTTTCAACTGAATGAGCAGCTAATGTGATTGTTTTAGGTCATTCGTTGATTTAACATTGTGGCCTAAGATGTTCTACTTATGAGGCGGGTAAGCAGCAGTCATTGCTGTCTGATTCTGTTCTGATTTGTAGCTGGAAGGGGGACACACCCGGGTGGCTCAGTTGGTTGGGTGTCTGCCTTTGGCTCAGGTTATGATCCTGGGGTCCTGGGATTCAGCCCTGCATTAGGCTCTCTGCTCAGCGGGAAGCCTGCTTCTCCCTCTCCTCTGCTTCTCCCCCAACTTGTGCTCTCTTTGTCTCTCACTTTCTCAAATAAATAAATAAATAAATAAATCTTAAAAAAAAATTTAAAGCTGGAAGAGACTTTAGACCACCTGGCCTCATTCCCCCATTTCCAGAAGAGGAAACTGAGGCCAGGAAGCTGGGTGACTGTCCAAGGTCACATGGCTGTGACAGTTGAGACCAAAACCTATTCGCTGGCTTTGGTTTCTGACTCAAGGTGCTGAATTCTGTCCAGTACACCAAGATTTTCTTAGAGTCAGTGTAATGTGGGTTGGGGTTTGTGATGTATTTGTGGCAGCGAGAATTATAAGCGGGTGCTGGAGAATAAAGAAGCCCACAGCTCATTTGCTCTCTAGCTAGGATAGCATCTCTAGCTATTTTGAAACATGCTTTGGAAAAGACACACATATACACACACAGAGGTATATGTGGATTCTTTGCAATAGATACCAACACTCTCTTTGATGTTGAGTAATAATTAATGTTGGCATTTCTCTCCGGATTGCTTGGGCTAGTATCTGGAGAAGAGCAAGTGAATGGAAACATTTTGCAGTGAAAATTGCTGTTTTTAAGTTTATATGTTCACATTTTAAACTCCATTAATTATAAAAAATATAGAAGACTAAGACTCTGATAAGTGAGGCTGCCCCATTAGAAAATGGGAAAGAGTTAGGTTTGTCCAGCTTACAGATTTATATTAATAGTTTTTAATCAGTGAGAGTAATTCTCTCAGATTATGGCTTATAAAACCAATTTAGAAAATGTACTTAGAAAAAAATCATAGTGAAATTTCATACTGGTATTTCCACAGTTTCCATCTTCTTAATCTTCATGTCTATAATTTGTATCTTCATGATTTTTGCATTTTCTCTGGTACCTTTTGAACAGCCTTTGTTGTAATGTATTAAGATCCTCTAATTTATCATCTTGAAGGCATGCCTGATTCAGAAATACTCCCTTCATGGTGAACTGCACCTGAAGCCAGAATTTCCCAGTAATGCTTTTAGATGTTAAGTTTCTTTCAGTTACCTCATACATATGGATTAAACACTGCAGATGTTAGGGACCCAGAACACAGTAGGTGCTATATATGTGACTGTGATTATTTATATCAGTATTGACATATAATTCAGTAGGTAAGGCCCTTTTCTAGATGCTAACAGGGAATATGTACTGGTGTCTGGGTTGGTCAAATTAATAGTGAAGAAAGGACCATGGGAATCTCTCTGGCAAGGCTGTTAGTTGCCTTAACTATGGTTATTGATGTTAGAGCATGACAAGCAATAATATATAAATCTCCCTTCATTTACTTTTTTTCCTTACGCAGTTTAAGATAAATGGGTAGTAATAAAGAGTATCTTTCCCCCTATATCTTGTTTTGTAAAATGACTTTATTGGAGATAAGATGTTTTGGGTAGCAAAATATAATATTAGAAATGCTGGTGCAAGGGTTTTGTCAAGTTGGAAATCTTGGGGTCAACAGTCAATGGCATTGATTAGGAAATGTTCCTACTTTTCTTCTGTGCAAGATAACTACATATATTCTATAGTTCTGATTCCCTTCTTTGCCTCCTGCCTAAGGTCTTTAACTAGAAATGATAGCTAGAGAAGGAGGGAAAATACATGATTCTGTCACTTTGCAATTTTTCATTCTTAGTAAGACCTTGATTTCCTTGCCCCAAGGTCTTGTCACTTTTGACTCTAAGGAAAAAAAAAAAAGGGACCCTTTGAGCTGACCATATAGCAGTTAATGACTGTACAACCATGATCTCATTCAATCCTAAACATCCCCTGTGATAGTACCTTATCCCCATCTTACAGATGAGAAAAATGAGGCTTAGAGAGACCATGTGACTTGCCTACAGACAAACTGTTGGTAAGAGCTAAACTCCACCAAGTCATGTCCCAAACCAACCTCATTCCGAGAGGTTTCTGGAGCAAACTGCTGTTGACAGATTGACAAACAACCAGCAGGCACTTGTGCAGCGGGGCAGATCCCAAGAGTGCCTTCAGGCTTGGGGTAGTCTGTGAGGCTGGGCGCAAGCTCAGGAGTTGGAGTAGTAGGAAACAGAAGGATGAGAGTGCTTGGGCAGGAGATAAAAGGACTGCAGAAAGCCGAGGTGGAAAGAAGAAAGCTTAGGGTGCAAGAGAGCGGGAGAGTCAGGAGTCCCAGCCCAGGAATTCTTTCGTACAGTGACCTTGTCTTCTGGACACACTATCACGAAATACATCCCAGCAATTTGCATTTGTTGATTCATCACCATTATAATAGCTAACACAGGTTGTCCTAACCCTGCCGCAAAGACGGAAGCATTGAACGTGTTAAGGCATTTGATATTTATAACTACTCCACAAAGTGGGCGCAACTATTATCCTTACTTTTCAGAAGAGGAAACTGAGGTCCAAGAGAGGCAAAGGGCCTTGCCCAAGGTCACACAGCGATTAAGTGGCAGAGCTGTTCTGCAACCAAGCAGTGTGGCCTCGATGGAAGGGCCATACCTGTGTTACCTGTGGACCTCCTGGGCTCGTTTTGCAGTTCTTTTATTCTCCAGAGCTCTGTTGATATGATGGGTGGTGCCCAGGACAACTTTCTCACTATTGCCTACAAACTGCAATCTTATCTGTGTCTATGTGGTTATCATTTTTTGAGCATCTCCTCTAAGCTAGCCTCTGTGCTAAACCCTTTAGTATATGATCTCATTTAATCTTTGCAACAATGGGAGGTAGGAGCTTTATTACTTTCATTTTACAGGTGAGGAGACAAATGTTTGGAATAATTAAATAACTTGACTAAGGCCATACAGCCTGGAAGAGACAAAGTTGAGATTTGAGTGTGAAGCCCTAAAACTCCAGAAATCATTCCGTCAAGCACTTGGTGCCATTCCTCTATTGTTCATCTCATATGTTTTTATTGAGAAATTGTTTGGGGCGACTGGGTGGCTCAGTGTTAAGCGTCTGCCTTTGGTTCAGGTCATGATCTCGGAGTCCCAGGATCGAGTCCCACATCGGGCTCCCTGCTCCGCGGGAAGCCTGCTTCTCCCTCTCTCACTCCCCCGGCTTGTGTTCCCTCTCTGGCTGTGTTTCTCTCTGTCAAATAAATAAAACCTTAAAAAAAAATCTTAAAAAAAAAAAGAAAGTGTCCAATTTAAAAAGATTTACTTAGGTAAAAAATATGCTCCTGAGCAGATTAGTTTCCTTGGGTTCAAATAATTTAAATAGGTACAAAATGACCATCTATCTGATACAAAATCACCACATTATATGAGTAATTTCAGAGATCAGTATGGAAGGCTAGATGATACAATTTATGAGGGAGCAGAAATCAGGACTTTATTATAACAGCACCTTAAAAATAGCACACCCCATGAGCATGGGAGGATAGATGATCCTTACTCACAGTTCTGTTTTAGTGAGATACATAGTTTTGTTCATAAGATTTCCTTTGAATTCTAGCTAAGTGGCAGTGTATGAAAAGAGAAGTCTGAGGGGAAAAGGAAGGAAGTTAAAGGAGGTGTCTGCACTCTGTGGGCGGTGTTTGGGAGGGGTTCGAAACACCAAATTCAAATTGCCACAACCCGAAGCAGGGAGTGGTGGTCACACTGAGCAGGAGCTGTTGATCGAGGTCCCTCCCCCCTTCCACCTTGCATCCCCCACGCCCATTAGGGTGGGGAGAGTTTTAACAGAGACTGCCTCTTGGTCAGTTTTATACCCCCAGCTCCAGGCCAGTGTCTGAATGAAGCACAGGAGCTGTTTTTGTTTTTTGATTTTGTTTTTTGATTTTTTTTTTTAAGATTTTATTTATTTATTTGACAGAGAGAGAGATCACAAGTAGGCAGAGAGGCAGGCAGAGAGAGAGGGGGAAGCAGGCTCCCTATGGGGCTCGATCCCAGGATCCTGAGATCATGACCCGAGC
>PITA01000014.1:15135-159088 GCA_004023965.1 Spilogale gracilis
TTTTTTTTTTTAAGATTTTATTTATTTGACAGAGAGATCACAGGTAGGCAGAGAGGCAAGCAGAGAGAGAACGGAGGAAACAGGTTCTCCACTGAGCAGAGAGCCCAATGCAGCCTCTATCCCAGGACTTTGAGATCATGACCTGAGCGGAAGGCAGAGGCTTAACCCTCTGAGCCACCCAGGCGCCCCAGGAACTGTTTTATCATAATGTGTTGAATGAACATGTCTCAGAAAAACAAATTTGCCGGGAATGGACCCAAGAAATCAGGGCTCCGTATTATAGTAACCTTTAAAGTATTCGAAAACATTTCCAATGGGGCGCCTGGGTGGCTCAGTTGGTTAAGCGACTGCCTTCGGCTCAGGTCATGATCCCAGAGACCCGGGATCGAGCCCTGCACCGGCGGGAAGCCTGCTTCTCCCTCTCTGACTCCCCTTGCTTGTGTTCCCTTTCTGGCTGTGTTTCTCTCTGTCAAATAAATAAAATAAAAATCTTTAAAAAAAGAAAAGAAAACATTTCCAATAGAGTATTCAGTTTTAGATGATCATGTTAGATGCTTTTAACATGTCTTAATTTTTGACTGGTAGGTGACACCCAAGGCTTGGCAGGGTATTGTAAGTAGAAGACTCAAGGGAGAGATAGGACAATAGGTTTATTTGAATAGGTGTGTAAAATCTGAGGGTTGAAAAGAATATTGAGTATTTAAACAAGTATTTCATTGACCTTTCACACCTGTGGTTTATATTTCTTTCACCAATTAGCTAACAAGCAATTAGAATACCTCTTGTGACAGGGAACTCATTAATTTAAATTTCTCCCTTAAGGGGCACCTGGGTGGCTCAGTTGGTTAAGCGACTGCCTTCGGCTCAGGTCATGATCCCGGAGACCCGGGGTCGATTCCCACATCAGGCTCCCTGCTTGGAGCCTGCTTCTCCCTCTCTCGCTCCCCGCTGCTTGTGTTCCTTCTCTGGCTGTGTTTCTCTCTGTCAAATAAATAAAATCTTTAAAAAAATAAATAAATTTCTCCCTTAAGTTATGCAGCAAACTGGTTTTTTTTTTTTTTCCTGAAACCTACACCTGTTGTGCCTCCAAGCAGTCCATGATAATGTTTCATACCTTTGAAGATAGTCCTCATCTGCTCTGCCTGTCCCCTTTGGGGCCCAAACCTCACTGCTTTCCCCAGTAATTCTCTGAGAGAGAGAGATGCCAACTTGTCACCCTCTTTGAACAGGCCCTGTTTAGCTGCAGCTTTGAGCTTCCCTGAACTCAAGGTCATTCTACAGGTGCAACTTATGAGCATAGAATTACAGGAGAATAAGGAATATTTATTGGGGGCTTACTATGTTCTAGATATTCTCCTAAGCAATTTACATGGAATATTTTATTTAATATCCCAGTAATGCTAAGAAATAGATAGTAGCATTTTCTCCATTAGGCAGATGTCGAAATTGAGGAAAAAACTTGCTCAAGATCACATTACTAGAATGTGGCGGCAAAGCTGGGATTTGAACCTGGGTTTTTCTGCTACAGATCCACGGTCACCTACTGGTTATACTCCATTTAAAGTTAGAATATTACTTTCATCACTTTAGATCCTATGCTTCTATATATCTAAAGCCTAAAATAACCTTAATTTTTTTTAAGATTTTTTATTTATTTATTTGACAGAGAGAGAGAGAGAGAGATCAGGCACAGAGGCAGGCTGAGAGAGAGGAGGAAGCAGGCTCTGCGGGCCTCGATTTCAGGACCCTGAGATCATGACCTGAGCCGAAGGCAGAGGCTTGAACCCACTGAGCCACCCAGGCGCCCGACTTTAATTTTTTTGACAGCCCACATCAAATGGCTGATTCAGAGCTCTTTTTTTTTCCCCACATGCTCATTTCCTTATATCTTCACCAATACAGTTTATATATCTTTTGAAATTTTTTTAACTAAACAATTATATCTTGTTTAATTTTAATTTGCATTTCTTTGACTACTCCTGAAGCAGTGCATTTTCATGTATGTTTATTCAATCCAGGCTTTTCTTTTTCTGAGAATTGCCTGTGTATATCATTTGCCTATTTAAAAAAATGAGGAGTATTTGTATTATATTTCTTATTGACACTAAAGAATTCAAAAAATATATTAAAAATATTAACCTTTGATTATATGAGAACATGTTATAAATATACACACAGTCATATTTGCTTTTTGGTTGCTGTAGGATTTTTTTTTTAATGTATAGAAGTGTAATTTTTTATATGGTCAAATATCTTGTCCTTTAAGATTTCTTCCTTTGTGTCATGCATCATCAGACTCTTGTGTACTACACTATACCAGTCCCAGGATGATGAACAGTTGTTTGCCCAGAAATTTTAAATCCAACTCAACATCTAAAACCTATCCATTGTGACATGAAATTGTTTAGGTTTTGGCCTAAAATGGGAAAAAACAGACATAGGTTTTATATACACATAAGATCATAAAACTTATCTATTATATATCCAGGAAATCATGACCTAATATGATTTAGGTATGATTATTTATGGTATTATTTTTACTTGATTATTTATAAATAAGTCCCTATGTTTGTGATTATATAATATGCATTATATATTATACCTTTATGATATATATTTGTGTGTGTGTGTGTTTATATATTTGAGCTTATATATATGGTTACGTCGCCTGGACATTCTCATTTGGAATCCAGAATTACTCACAGTTATGTAAGAATAGAAATAAGGATGGCATCTGAGGGAAAACGAAAAGAGCATAAAATTGAGAATCAGACCTGGATTCTAGTCACAGTCCACATTGACTGGGCAGGTGGACTAGGCCCAGTCACTTAACTGGGCCTCAACATTTTTGCCAGTATGATGAGTGTTGGTAGATAAGCCTAAATGCCTTTCTGGCATGGACGTTCCCTGATCACACTCCCAGGTGTCATTGAACGGGCATCAAGAAGCTTGGGGACAGAAGGGGTAAATATGGGGGTGGCCGAGGAGAGGTGCTGTCGGGTTACTCCAGGGAGAAGCTGCAGAAATAGCTGAGAGGAGAGAGATCACATATAGTTTCACCACCCTAACCTGATTCACCATTACCATGCCTGGAAGAAAAATTTCAACTTTATATAAACAGTCCGATTTCCTTTGTTTTATGGAACTTTGGCTTCCTCCTGCGCAAGAGCCTGAATCCCAGAAGACACAATCTCTTCTGAGTCAGCTGGCAGAGTCCCTAAGGCTATGCTTGAATGAAGAAAGCCCAGACTCCTTTGGAACAGTTGGCTCTGGGGTAGCTTTGTTTTAATTGTCTACAGAAGAAATGCAGTGTGGACTGACCTCTCCTAATTTCTTTCAGTTCCAAGGTCAAAAGCTCTGAGTGACTATGGCCATTGTAAGTCTTTGTTAGACCTGAGGTAGAATATAAAATTTTGAACTTGAAAAGCATTTTTGCAGTCATCTAGCCCAATTTCTTACTCCCACCTCTGTGAATATATCTTTGATTATTTTTATTCTGCTTTTTTATTAAATAGACTTACCATATTTCTCTAAAAGTACATCCTGAATTTTAATATATAGTAGTGTCATGGATTGTTCATTTATTTATTAATTTTGCTCAATTATTTTGAAAAATTCCAAACCCACAGAGAAATAGGAAAAATAATAGATTACCTAGATTTATCAACTGTTAACGCAAAGATGCATTTGCTTTCTCTCTTCCTACCCTTGTATCTCTATAAGTACACACACACACACACACACACACAGAGGTTTTGTTTTTTTTTTTTTTAAAGATTTTATTTTTTTGACAGCGAGAAACACAGCCAGAGAGGGAACACAAGCAGGGGGAGTGAGAAAGGGAGAAGCAGGCTTCCCGCCGAGCAGGAAGCCCGATGTGGGGCTCGATCCCGGGTCTCCGGGATCATGACCTGAGCCGAAGGCAGTCGCTTAACCAACTGAGCCACCCAGGCGCCCCCCCCCACACACATTTTTATGCTGAGATGTTTGAGAATAAGTTGCAGGCATCATGTTACCTCACACCTAAATACTTAAACATACATCTTCTAAGAATTAGGACATTCTGTACAGTTTTCCAAATTGGGTAAACCATTTTGCATTCTTGCCAACCATGTATGGGAATTCCAGTTACCATCCTTGCCAAATCTTGCTTTTCTTAATCTTTTTAGTTTTAGATACTCTTGTGGGTGGGTAGAGGTATCTCATTTGGTTTTAATCTGTATTTCCCTGGTGAAAAATGATTTTGGACACATTTTCAGAGGCTTTTTGGATAACTTCTTTAATAAGAAGTCTCTTTCAGTCTTTTGCCCATTTAAAATAGATTGTATTTTTCTTACTGATTTATGGGAGCTCTTTATATTTTGAATATGAGTTTCTCTCAGTAGATGTAAAACAGAAAGGTATTATGATTTCATGTGTTGGCATGGGGTCTGACATTGCCTATTTTTTAAACAGAGAAACAATTCAGTGGTAGTATGAATATTTCTTTTGCCTGTGCAGAAAAGAGATAGTGTATTCAAATTTAAAATTATTTTTTCAGGAACTAAAGCAAAGGAAACACTTGGACAAACAAAATGATAGTCCCGCAATTATTTATCTTTGTTGCATAAATAGTCTTCCTTTTGGGCAACTGGACCTTTATATAGAAGCTCTTTGTATTTTAAGATAAGCAGCAGGATCTGCTGGGAACTGGATGATAATTCTGTTTTGTGGTAGTCATGACAAGTGAGTGACACCCTGGGTCCAAAGATGAGAAGCAAAGAATCTCTTCCTTTTCCAAAGTCTTCCCAAAATATAGACAGAAAGAAAGAGACTTTCTTGATGTAGTCAGAATAGTTAATTTATTGCTATAAGTGTGGTTGGCATTAACCCCAACTGAAAACATTTTAAGGATTTTCTTCATTCACATTGTCGTTATAGGGCATTTTGCAAGTGATGTTCATACTACTTATCCAAGCTGCTCTCTGAGTTTCTTCTTGATGTTGATATTCAGATAAAATCTAATTAGGCCAAAGGATGGGAGTAACAGCAGCTAGCATGCCACCACTTATGGCTTCCATGGCTGTGGTCAAAACAAGGATTGGATTATGACACTTTTCCAGTGAGTCTGGCCTCAGACATCAGCTACTATTTAGTCTGAATTGGCACTTGAGATCTACTTGCAATCTCTAAGTGGAATGAACACAGTGGGCAGGGTTGGGAACAGAAAATAAGCTACAGAAAGTTAGCCTGATATGCACAAGAAGGAGAATAGAGAACCATACCATATCCCCTGGGTAATGGCTCATGGGAAGCTTAAGACCTGCTTATAGCTGTATATACATTTTATCTTAAAGATTTTTTTCTTTTTAAATTTCCATCTGAATGGCAGTCCCCTTCTCTCCTGAAGGCTGCTTTTCTATCAGCATCACCTGTATCCACACTGGCTAAAGCTAGGCTATTTGTCAAGTTATATACCATATAAACTAATTTTAGAAGGCAATGTGCACAGCTCCTTTTGTTGTCATTACAGGGAAGTGTGTTCAACACCTGGAAACCTATGTGGGTTGTACTGTTGGAAGATGGGATTGAATTCTATAAGAAGAAAAGTGACAACAGCCCCAAAGGAATGATTCCCCTGAAAGGAAGCACACTGACTAGTCCTTGTCAAGACTTTGGCAAAAGGATGGTGAGTCAACATCACTAGCCACAGTGGACACCATGTCATGCACTGACCTTTAAGCCTATGCATAGTCTACAATGTGAATGATGCTCCCTGGGTCTGTCCCTCTCACCGCCACTCACACTCCACCCCGGGCATTTGGGTTTCTGTTGGCCAAGCACTTCCAGAATGGGATTGACTCAACTGCTATGCTTCATAAAGACCTCAGCCTTTTGAAAGGAATCATTCCTAATGGGATGTGTTTTGATTTTTAGTTTGTATTTAAGATCACTACGACCAAACAGCAGGACCACTTCTTCCAGGCAGCCTTCCTGGAGGAGAGAGATGCCTGGGTTCGGGACATCAAGAAAGCCATTAAATGCATTGAAGGAGGTCAAAAGTTTGCAAGGAAATCCACCAGGAGGTCCATTCGACTGCCAGAAACCGTTGACTTAGGGTGATTTTCTGTGTTTGCTTCACTCCACCTCTTTCTCACCCTCGTCCCCCTGCCCTGTGCCCCCACCTCCACTCGATGGAAATCTCACAACAGATCCTGCTGCAAGGCTTGCTTTGGTCACCTCTGAAGGCTGTATCCATTCTTCCAAGTTGATACCAGCACTTGGTATCGTATACCGAGATGTTTACATGAGTCTGAAGGAGTGATCATAGCCTCTCCAAGGCCTGGCAGCTGAGTATAGGAGGCTAATGGAGTATGAATTCCCTCATTCTGGGTAACCTTGGCAGAGGTGGGGGGGGATGCATAATTGTATTTATGAAGTAGCCACAATAACTTGGTCTTGAAAGTAAGGTTCAGGATCTCTAGATAGGTAGAAAAAGGCAGGGGCTATGTGCCAAAGCAGGTAAGGTTTAAGCTCAATTTCCTGCACTTACACAGTCAATAAGAGCCAGTCAAGGTGAACACCCATTCTGGGAAGAAAGCCATTGATGCCCTGACTTGGTTTAATCATCTCTTATGTTGGCTGGTTTGGAATTGCAGGTGATAGTTGTTGCCTAAAAGTTTCCAGAGACTCACAGGTAAACTGAGTGCTTGATAGGGGTTAAGAACAGGGTTTCTTCTAACCTGCATGTTTTACATCTCTTACTACATGAGTCTCTTTCCCTAGAGTGTCTTCACTTCTTGCTAGTTTTGTTTTTATGTTGAACATATCCTGAAACCAGAGTGCTGCCAGGAAGAATTCCATGTTGGTTGCTTAACATGTCCAACAAGGATTCTGTTTACAAAATGGGGAGGACTTCTGAGATGGGAGTGAAGAAACCCCTTCTACAAGCCCAACACAGGGTTTTAATAAAGTCTGTGCTTTGAGCTTGGTAAGAATAAGCACCTTCACCCATCAAGAAAGCTTTTTGGTAAAAACCCAAGAGGCAATGCCCTGTCCCGGGGTAGTTGCTGGGATGGCTAGTCAAGTGACCATGTTTCTGGCCACAGCTGTTAGTGCTAAGTGGGAATGATGCTTGTGCTCCTTGAAGACACAGGGTACATGAAAGTGGCCTTCAGTTTTGTTGTCTGCAATTCTCTGATATGGCCATCTTTATTATTTAAGATACAAAAATGAAAACCGCCATTGCTCATAATTTTTATAATAAGAGAAAAGCTTAGTCAAAACGTTCACTTTCTTGGAGGCAATTATCAACAATAGATGGGTCTCTTGAGGGACATTTAAAGAACTGAGACACGAGGACTGAGGGTGATTAAGGACTTAGAATGTGTACATACATACATACAGTTGACCCTGAGAACCTCTCATCTTGGCACCTGACTGGGATATCTCTCTATCTCAGGCACTAGAAGTTAAATCACCGAAGAACTTAATGAATGCAAGAGACTTTAAGTACCTTCCCAGTATATTTTGCTCAATGCTGTATAAATCACAGAGTCACCCAAGTATGAACCCAGTCATTTACTTATGATCCCCCAGTAGAAAGAATGGGCTCAGGGGCTACCTGAGGATGGGGGAATCCTGTGGACAAGGCCAGCCTCTCCAAGGTGGCGACCCTCAGAGAGGATTCACCATGCTGAAAAGCTCCTCACTCACATGTCTTTTTTCATTTCTACACAGTGCCTTGTATCTGTCCATGAAAGATACGGAGAAAGGAATAAAAGAACTGAATCTAGAGAAGGACAAGAAGATTTTTAATCACTGCTTCACAGGTAAAAGGCCTTGAAAGTCTGAAATGGGGTGCCCAGGGAAGGCAATATGTTGTTCTCATTCGGCTTCATGCGTGGGAGGGGGTGTGAAGCCTGGTGGGTGAATGGGGTCATAGAACACAGATTGGCGAATGTGAGAATTGAATTTCCCCAGGTTGGAAACAGAAAGAGAGGTGGAAAAGAACTCTGTTGTTGAAGCAGAATTTTGGAAATTCAAGCTAATCAACCAAAGGGTCTCTGCCTCATCCCCACATCCCAAATAAATGGGATTATATTGAAATAGACACAGACTTGAACAAGATAATAAACAGGAATCAAGGTATACAATGTAAGATTTAAGTGGCAATACTAGAGATGTCTAAGGCAGTGCAGGGTCAGGTACTAAGTGTCATGAGTCTAGGTAGATGGCATAGACATTAAAAACATATTCTTTGGAGCCAGACTACCTTAGTTCAAATCCTGGCTCTGCCACTCAATTGCTGTAAAACCTTAGGCCAATAACTTAGCCTCCCTGGGCTTCACTTTCCTTGTCTATAAAATGGGGATAATCATAGTGCACCTACTTTATAGGTTTGCTAAACACATAATGTGCTTAGAACAGTGCTTGGTCACACTCAATACTATATGGTATTAAGAGGTCACATGTCTGCACAGACAATTCTGAGTTCAGAAAAGAGAAAGAACTCAGGGGGTTGTTGGGATGAACAGAAGTAAGAGCCTAAGTTTTACCCAACGAGATGGTGGCATTTATTTACTGAAGTATGCTGAGGACAAAGTTATGGGGCAGAGATAGCCACAATACACATCCAGAGGAAGAAAATCACCAACTTGGTAGAGCTCATGGTTCACTAGGGAGCTAAATGGGACCTGAAGTTTGGGACCAGGTTGTTAGAAGCTGGGCGTGCTTTACTTATGGTGACAGAAGAGATCAAGAGAGGAAAACTCCAAGAAGGTACAACAGGTGTAGAATCTGAAGAGATATGCCATCAACAGATAATTCATGAAAATGGTTCAGGTGAAAGCCAGGAAGGTGGAGGCGTGATCTTCAGTAAGAGGGTATTATCCCATGGAAATCAGCTTCAGAGAGTTAAGATTGTAGCCTAATAGCATCAGAAAGTCAGGGCTGAAATTTGGGATCAAGATACCAAGCTGTGGGCAGTGGTAAGAGAAACTGACAAGAGCAAGGCAGGGTCCTAATTCTAGCAGGAGTAATGTCACTAAGACAGATCCTCTAGCAAAGGAAGGGAACAAGGAAGAGGTTCTGAAATAAGTCTGGGCACAAAGTCCAGGCCATACTCATTCCCTGTGTAATGTGTTACCGTGTCTCAGAGTATAGGGCTAGAACTTCTGAAGTGCTGTCCACCGAAGGTCAGGGTGGGTTCTAAAAATTCTGGTGGAGTCAAGTTTTCTGTGGGTCTCAGTGGAGAAGCAAGACAATGGCAGAGATTGGGACTCAGGCACTGCTGACAAGTAATAGAGGACCTTGAATGTTGGGTGATAGGGAGATAGAACAAACTTGTGTTTCTAAGTGTCAGCATGCCTGACTGAGTAAATATGAACTCTAGGGTTAGAACACTTGAGTGAAGGGCCATTACTGGTATAACTCAGGCCTATACTCTCTGGGCCTTAATTTTCTCACCTTTTTCTTTTTTTTAAAGATTTATTTATTTATTTGACAGAGAGAAACACAGCTAGAGAGGGAACACAAGCAGGAGGAGTGAGAGAGGGAGAAGCAGGCTTCCCGCCGAGCAGGGAGCCCGACGTGGGGTTTGATCTTTCATAGGGTCACTATAAGGATTAAGAGCAGAAATGCAGTATTAATTAGTTTATCCTTCTACAAAAGAAAAGTGGGTAAGAAGCCTTTCATATATGAAATTCATGGAAGTCTCACTAACCAACTCCTATTTCAAAGACAGTATACCCTATTTCTCTTGCTTTATGACTGGGAAATTTGTTGCCTGTTAACTGGACACCCTGGTTGGCTGTATTTGTACAGAATATGCCATTTTTAACACAAAGCTTCACTGTAGCCTGCTAATAATCCAATTGATGGGTCAATTTCCTTTTATCCTCTTTGTAATCCTCTCTTGAGGCAGAAATTTGATTAGATGACTTCTCAAGGTCACTATTAGACCCTGCAAGTGACGTGATCAAATTTTAATTTAGGGCCATGCATGTCTGATCATGTTATTTTCCACTTAAAAACTTGAAATGGATCTTCATTGCCAAATTTCTTAATATGCCTTCAAAGCTCTCCCATTCACCTTTCTTTCGTTTTGCCTTCTTTTCACCAGCTCTGACCTCCACCACCCAAAAGGGGCTGCTTCATTCCTGTATGGCTCTGTTCCCATGCAGCTGCTCCCTCAGCCTGTGCTGGTTCCCCTGTTTTGTGTGCTTGGCAAACATTTACTCCTATTTTAAGTCTGAGCCCTATGCTTCTTCCTTTATAAATCTTTTCCCAACAGTGAACACCAGCCCCCCTACCCTACCACCCTTTTCCACACCTTGCAAATTTGACCCTGTAGCTCACCCACGGCAGAAGGCTTGTTACAATCCTCAAGTATATCCCATCTTTTCCTTTCAGATTCCCCAAGGGAGTGTCCCTAATATCTAACACAACACTTAGCACCCAGTAGATGCACAATAAATTTCTGTTCATTAATGGAGTAAATGAGTAAATTAGTAAAACCTATTTCTTTGATGCATGCATTGCTCCTGAAGGAGCCTGTTGAAGCGTTTAAAAGCCTTTTGCAAGGTGCTTTTTGTTTCCAAATATCTATCCCACTAATCTTATATTTCCTTCTTGGAATAACAGGGAACATGGGACAAGTCAGACATGTGGAGCCTCTTCAGGGGTGACTGTCAGTGGCTTGTTCTTTGGTACTATGATAAGGAGCGTTGACCTTCCTTCTGATGATCCCGTCCAGGTAATTGTGTTATCGACTGGCTGGTGTCCAATAAGTCTGTTCGGAATCGCCAGGAAGGCCTCATGATTGCCTCCTCACTGCTCAGTGAAGGATACCTGCAGCCCGCTGGAGAGCTGTCCAAGAACGCAGCGGATGGAACTGCTGAAGACCCTTTCCTGGACAACGCCGATGCCTTCTACTACTTTGTAAGTGAGAAATGCTACCCACTTACTCTTCCTGTTATGGGGGCTGCCCCACATAGATTCTGTGTCGATTTTAATTTATATCTGAATGGGCAAAAGACAGGAGCCAGCCCTGAGGAGAGTAGTGAGATGTCTCTGACTCGTCTTCCTCTGTAATGCCCACTATATCCAGTGAATCAGTTTAGAGAAAAATGTTGTTTACTTGAATAGTTTTTTTAATTGACTTTTTAAAAAAATACTTTATTTATTTATTTGACAGAGAGAGAGAGATCACAAATAGGCAAAGAAACAGGCAGAGGAAGAGGGGGAAGCAGTCTCCCCGCTGAGCAGAGAGCCCAATGTGGGACTCAATCCCAGGACCCTGAGATTATGACCTGAGCCGAAGGCAGAGGCTTAACCCTCTGAGCCACCCAGGTGCCCTTCAATTGACTTTTAAAACTTTATTCTTATTCTAAGCAGTAATTCATTTATAAAAATTATTGGGCTCTACTACATTCCAGGCACTCTCCTAGACAAAGGAGATAGAACAGTGAAAAAAAAAATGGGCAAGTATTGTGGCCCTCAGGGAGCTCTATAAAATCACAATATGCTTGTTGTGTTTTTCAAATGTGTAGATTGTAATACACTACTCTTTTTTTAAGAAATATTTTATTTATTTATTTGACAGAGTGAAATAGAGCCAGAGAGGGAACACAAGCAGAGGGACTGAGAGAGGGAGAAGCAGGCTTCCCGCTGACCAGGGAGCCGGATGTGGTCTCGATCCCTGGTCTCCGGGATCATGACCTGAGCCGAAAGGAGTCGCTTAACCAACTGAGCCACCCAGGCGCCCCAATAAACTACTCTTAATACAGAATGTGTTCATCCACGTCCTCTCCCCCAATCATCTTGTTTATCTCTCATGTATGCTTACCCCAGATTGGGAAACACAACATTGCACAAAGGACCTAATCTTGCGCCATATGAGAAAGCCAGGAACCATGAGTTTCTAGGGGGATTTTGACAGTTTTGTTTCAATTTGGGGTCTGAGCACAAAAGTTAGGAAGCTACTTAAGAGAACCACCTTCTTACAAAAACGAAGTAAATATCCCCAAGAGAGTTTCATTTCTCTTTGGGGGAAGTTCCACTGTCAGGTTGTGTGTTTTTGGTTTTTATTTTTTCCAGACCTTTGATCTGGTTGTTTATAGTCATTTAAATATGGGATTCTTAAAATACCCACCAGAGTAGGCTCTTCCTTTGTATGATTCATTACATACTGCTTATTGTTGAGTGAGTCCCAGTTCCCTCTTGACCTCAGAACATGAGGCTGGATGGACCCATCATGCTCTTGGTCTTCTCAAAGTAGAAGGGGCTAAGTAGTAAAGCTCCTAATGGAGATTGTGTCTTATAAATGAGCTAACTCTGCTTTCAAGGACATGGCCTTGAGGGGCCAAAAAAAGGAAGGCTTTGAGCAAGGAAGAAATGTGCCTAGTTAGACTTAGAATATGGCTTGGGGAACCCAAGAAAATGAAAGGATATTGACAGGGTCACACTTGAGTAGAGGTGAGAGGAGCATCTAGCCTCACGAAATAAGCAGTTACAGACAAGAAATGAGGAGGGGAAAGGACCTCACCAAAGAAGACCTTTAAAGTTTAGGCTAGGGTATGAACCACAATAGGAAGGAGCAAAGGAGCCTACTCCAGTGGCTGGAGGGGAGAGAGACAGGAAGGAAAAAGTACAAGCAGCCATGTGCCTAAGACTGGTAAACAAACTTGCTGTCTGGTTTCCCAACAGCCAGACAGCGGCTTTTTCTGTGAAGAGAATTCCAGCGATGATGATGTGATTCTGAAAGAAGAATTCAGAGGAATCATTATCAAGCAGGGATGTTTACTGAAGCAGGTGAGTGGCCTCCACTATTCCCCTCTCCTCTTTTCCCCTTATCAAGTCCTTTTAACTTCTGTGTTACCAACCGGTATTTGTTTTGTTTGTCCAATACTCAACGAGAAAATGAACCCCGCAGAGAGAAAGACGAAAAAGCTAAGGAGACAATCCAAGTGGCATTAGGGTGGGAGACTGGGGCAAGTCGAGTACAAGATGCACCTTGAAATCGGGAAAGTCTTCTTTGATCAACACTGTGGGGGAAAAGCGATATTTCAAGGAAAATACTGACCTTTTCATTAGCTGGAAGAAATCCACTGGCGAAAAGGCGCCACCCAGAAGACAGAGGTCTCATGGGGAAAGTACTTCCCCTTGCCTATCCCTCTTTTTTGCAAAAGTGACCAGGAACCAGGAGCAAGCCACACTCAGGAGAGGATTATGTACGCCTGAGAGCAAGAAGTCATATTCCAGATTGCAGGTAGGACACGGGGAGACTGAATCCAGGGCACGCTCAAAGCTAACTCTGCAGGAGCCGCAGCGCACAAAGGTCCAATCCAGCCAGATGGCATCTGGGGGGAAGTCATGAGGAGTTAGATGACAGGTCTCCATAGGCACAGGCCACTGTTAGTCGGCGAGGCAATGGCCGGGGAGGACTGAAGAGTTCTAGTTATTTACCAGAGGCTAAGGCACTGGCTGTCAAGAGGTAGGGGAACGCAAGGGCTGGGGTTGAGTGAAGAAGCCCAGGGCAGCACCAGGTAGCGGCAAAAGCAGTGGAGAGATGGAGAGATGTGGGAATATCCAGGATGAGAAAACTGACACTAGCATATGGTATCATAGAAAGCAAAGCTGCATTCTAAAGCCAGGCTTTTACTTTCCCGGCTGTGCTGTGAGTGGTCTTCTAGGCACTGCTTAGTGTATCAATTATGGGACTGAGATTTAACTTAGCTCATAAAAGGACCCTGAACTTGCAGGGTGAAGAGGAAAGAACCAAAGTTGAGCCTAAATTCACTTTTAAAAAGAACTTTGAACTGATTGAGATGAGGTTTAGATATGGATTTTGAGTTTCACTGGGGGAATTGGGGCATTAGTGTGAAAAACTGACCTTAATATCAGGTCTTGAGAGAACAGGGTCTTAAGAGATACTACAGCAAAGATGTAGAAAAAATTAATTCACAGATGATTCTAACAACCTTTATGACAGAGCTATCACTGACCAGATTAAAGGAAAGTGTAGGAGCAGGATCAGCCTTCCATAGGGAAAGTTCTGGCAATTGTCTGTCTTGCCCATTGCCTTCTCCCTCTGGTTCTACCAAATGTTCACGTGTTGCTGGCTCTTTGCCTATAGGGGCTGGAAGGTGGATGTTAAGACAAGAGGAACTTGGAAAGGAATTTCATTAGTTCCTTATTTTGTTGATTCTGTCTATAATTCTATCTTGTCAGTTGTGACTTTTCTTGACTTAGTTGGTCAGACAAGTGTTAGTTTAGAGTGGAGCCCTGAGAAAACTGAACATGAAGGTTGAAAAGGGTAGACAATGTCTGGGCTGGACTGAAGTCATGTCTGGGCAAATCACCCCAGCAGGTGCCCTGGACGGTTGAAAAAATGACTGAGGGTACTGGTCATCTGAGTGTGTGTTGAAGATACCGTAGACTTGAAGTAGACTTACTTCTGTGTTTTTCTTCCTTTACTTGGCTTTTGATAGGTACAATTTAGCCTTGGCTAGCCCAGTTGTTATACATTTTAATCCTTCAGGGATCTGTTAAAATTGCACCCCAGGCTAGTTAATTCAGTCTCTGGATTTTACAGCTCTGCAAGTGATTCTGATCTGTGGCCGAGGCTGAGAACAATAGAGCTAGCCTTTTTCTTAAAAGCGATTTTTTCCTATTATCAAAATACCACTATTTAAATGGTTATCCCTCTTAGCCTCTTTTTTAACATAAAGAAAAGAGAAATCTATGTGTACTTGGGAATTTTGTTCATTTACAGTATTCTTTTCTCTAATTTTGGGGGGAGGGAGAGGGAAGAGAAACCTCTTCTATTTTGATTGATGGCCCCCTCCTTTAATGTTTCCAACCTCTTAGCTCAGTGGTTTATAACCTGGTTCATATCAGAATCAGCCGAGGGAATTAACACAAAATTTCTTCAAGTGTCACAAAACTAAACCACTCTGTGTCTGCCGCTGGGAGTTAGCCAGGGTTAATGTGCGTAGGAGGATTATCATGAAAAAGGACACCTGTGTCCCAAACCTCACAGGTAAGAAGTAGCAGTGTCAAACTGGAGATCAGTCCTCCCCCTATTCTTCCCACTTTTCCCACTCCAGAGGAAATCTACTTGGGGGACATAGTAAGTTTGAGGATGAATGATACTGAGTTATATTAAAGATAATATAATTATATTCAAGATAATATACTTCATTCTGTTGTGACAATGAATAAAATATCTAATTTCTCAACCATGTGTAGGGTTTTTTTTGTTTTGTTTTAAAGATTTTATTTATTTGACAAAGAGAAACACAGCTAGAATGGGAACACAAGCAGAGGGAGTGAGAGAGGGAGAAGCAGGCTTCCTGCCGAGCAGGGAGCCCAATGCGGGGCTCAATCCCAGGACTCCAGAACCATGACCTGAGCTGAAGGCAGACGCTTAATGACTGAGCCACCCAGGTGACCCCATGTGTAGGTTTTTTGATGAAGAGGGACAATGTATTATACGTGTTTTTTCTCATATCTGTTGCACAGTTCAGCATCTTTGGTCTATAATAGATAATAAAACTTTGTGGATCAAATGAGATTAAATATAAGTAGCTGGCAGATCAGCAACAATTCTTAGAAACCCCAGGCATGCCCACATTGCTTAAAATACCCCAGGAAATACTCATTAAATGAAGGATGACCAGATACCCACCTACTAACTCAAAACTTTTCAACGTGTCACAATCTGATGTCAGTGAGGGCTTAAAGGCAACAGGTAGCTGGTCAGGGTTGACTGATTTTACATCCTCCTGTTACCTTCTTCTTCCATGATTCATTAAGAACTTGTTATTCACCCAGTGGTTTCATGAGAGATCCTGAGATGTGTTTCCAGAGGTCAGGAGGAAATGGTGTAGTGCAGAAACTTGAGTATTCTCAACTAGTGGGCAACATTAGCTAAGGCAAAGAGGAAGAATTCATAAAAAGAATTTTAGAAATTGATGCTTTGCAAAAGCCATTTTAGATATGATATATAGATAGAAATATTCTCTGTTCTCCCTTATGACTACAGGGTTCCTGGCTTCATCCATCAGGCAACTAAAAGCCTCTTTGAAGATGAGCTCCTTGGCCAAATGCTTGGCCAAATAACTTAGACTTATTCTTGAAAGCTCCCTTTAAACTCTGTTGACCTGGCATTATGAAGGAACTGTTTGCTAAAACCATACATGTTTCACTGTTTTCTATATGAGCACAATGAAAAGTATCATAAATGAAATTTTATACATATGCCTGTCAATATTTGGTGCTTTAGAATTAACAAATAATATGCTTTGTATTGGCAAGATAGAAACTCTACATCTTCTAGCCTAATATATATATATTTTTCTTACTGGAGGCATTTGAGTCATTTGAGCTTTCCATGGGAAATAATGAAATCAGTTTTACAATGACATTTAAAAAAATTATTATAAGCTAGTTGAAGAAACTGGATAATTCAAGGCAAAAACAGATATGAAGCAGCTTCTGGGGTGAGATTCTCTATACCAGGCACAGTGCTGGGTATTGGAGGAACAACAAAGGTAAACAAGACACAAATTGTGCCTTCCAAACTCACAGTCTCAGTGACATCATTCTGTTGTGAAAGCCCAGGTCCTATTCGCTTTCATCATGTCAACAGTGTAGATTCCTTCTCATTTCCTTTGCTGCTACCTGGTATTAGTTCCTAGTAATTCTGGGTATGGATTGTTGCAATCATTTCCTAATGACCTTCTTTTTACCTTATTTTCTTTCCCCTGGCTTATCTTTAACCTAGCCAGCTGATCCATCCAATATATGGTCACCATATTAATCTTCCTAAAACGTGATTGTGATCTTTTCCCCTCTAACTCAGAAGCTATCAGCAACGACCCTGACCTTGTATTTTAAGTCTCTTTCCACTTTCCCAAACTGGCCTCTGCTGTTCCTCATGAACGTTGTGTTCTAGCCAGACTGGTCTTATTCACCAATGTCTACGTACATCTGGTATGTTCCCACTGCTGCTTTTTTGTTGTCAACTCTTCCTATCCACCTCTCTCTTACCCATCTGACTCTTGTGTATCCTCTGTGGATAAGTCCAGATCTTTATGAGGCTGTCTTTGACATCCCAAACCCATAAGTACATCTCCACATATTATTCCCTTGAAATCCATTATCCATACCAATTACTTGATTTGGACATTTACTATTTTATATTTCCACATAGGTTACTCTTTGAAGAGTATGGCTATGTCTTAATCTCTTTAATCCCCATGTTACCTAATAACATACAATGTTTGTGCCTTATGTATAATACCATCTTATGTAATACTAAAGCTGGAAGAAAATCTTGGAAATAAGTAATCCGTGGGGCACCTGGGTGGTTTAGTCGGTTAAGCGTTTGACTCTTGGTTTCAGCTCAAGTCATGATCTTCAGGTCCTGGGATTCTGCCCCGCGCTGAGCCCCAAGTCAGGCTCTGCCCTCAGCATTTGGGTCTGCTTTTCTCTCTCTCCTCCTCCTCCTCCTGTGCGCACATGTTCTCTCTCTCTCTCATAAAGAAATAAAATATTTGAAAACAGAAAGAAATAATTAATGCATAATATCATAACATCTGAATTGTTCACTGGCCCTAGTGCTATCTCCCTGACAAAGACCTGGTTTGGGCTCTGATTCTCCTGGAGACAATATTTCATCTTTTTTTTCTTTTCTCAATTCAACAAAGACTTATTATGTGGATACTATATGTACTGAGTGATGTCAAGAACTCATTATTCCTCTTCTTATGTTGATTCTGGATGCAGGGGCACAGGAGGAAAAACTGGAAAGTGAGGAAGTTCATTCTGAGAGAAGACCCCGCCTACCTACACTACTATGATCCCGCTGGGGTGAGAACCCGTGGTCCACAAACCCATTGCGCTCAGAGCCTCTGCTGTATCTGCTCTCTGGGCCTCGCATTCTCCTTTCTGCCTGGTTTCTCTCCCTGTTTTCTCTTCATTCTCCCACTCCTTTTTCTCCTGCCCTCCCCTCCCTTTTCTTCTCCCCTCTCACTGTGAAGATGTGAGGTCTTAGGCCTTGAGACTGGCATAAGCTCAGGGATGAAAGGAAATATCGCTATCTTGTCATTTACTTGGTTAACTCAACATATTTTTTTTGTTTGTCCCAATCTAATAGTTCCAGAGGAATTCAGCCAGTCTAATTCCTTGTTTTTGGTTTAATATGCAAAAAAGTGAGAATTTCTCCTCTGGGCCAGTTTGATGAGAGTACTGAGCAAGTCTAGCCATGTGGGCTATGGCTATTCAGAAGAAGGCCTTTTCTTTAATAAAATGAGCCAGCTCTGAAGTGTAAAGACAGCTCCATCTGGGTTGGGTCCTTAGCCTTCACTTGTGGTGCCGGGCTCTTTGATTCTGTCTTGCGAGGGTTATGTTACTCTCTCAGTGACAGGGGGCCAAAGAACTCTGGAAACGTGCAGCGGTTCTCTCGTGGGACATGGTGAGGCAGAATTTCCACTTTCTGCCACTTTCTTCTAGAATGGAAACTCAGATTGACTCGTGTCTCCTTGTCCAGCCTCCCCAAGTAAAGAGGGGGAATGGATGCTCTGGAAGGGGTTTTCTTCAGTCTCCTCCTGCCCTTACCCATTTGGGTGCCCTAATCTATAGCAAAGAGAGTTTGTGGAGCTTTTGCGCCAAGAGGATAAGATATATTCATATACCGGGAATATAACGAAGGTCTCCTCTCTTCTCTAGGGGGAAGATCCTCTGGGAGCAATTCACTTGAGAGGCTGTGTAGTGACTTCAGTGGAGAGCAACCCAGATGGTAAGAATGAATTTTTTTCGGAGACGTGTGTCTGCTCAGGCTTTCTTCCCACAACTGGGCGTCCTGAGCCAACAGCAATTGGTCAGTTCATCAATCAGGCTAAGCATGAATGAATTTCTGCCTCAACACCCGGGAGATACGAAGCGTTATTTTCTCCCAGATGCTGCCCTGGCTCTTTGGGCTTTGGAGAGGAGGAGTGGCTTTCTAGATGCCTTGAGTAAATCCTAGAGCAATGCTGAGAAAAACCTTCCCCTTGGAACTGGCTTAGGTGGAGAGATGTGTTGCCTCCTGATGCCTGTAACTGAGCCAGGACATTTCTTAAAGGGGACCTGTGGCATATCCAGACCAGGAAACCTCCCACAGCAAATGGAACATTTGTACAGTGAGGCAGTGCAATGAGTGGAAAGTGCATCTGGCTTACAGTTCTGTCTGTGCTAGTCGGTAGTGGCATGGTCGTGAGTGAATCACCTAAGAAATCTGGGCCTCAGCTCCTCCTCTGGCATGAGGGGTCACACCAGTGACCTCTGGGTCCCAGATCACAAGTTGATGATGTGGTGCGTGGAATAACCATACAGGTGTATGCCAACTTCACAGGTGCCGAAATGAGGGGTATTCCAAGGGAGAGGTGGTTTAGACAGCCCAGCCCTCGTTTGGCCATACCATTTTGGGTTTATGATGTTGTAGAGGCTGATGGCAGAACACTACAGCTGCAAAAGCTAGGTTTTTACTACTCCTCAATCTGCTCACTGTCCTCTCCTCAGAGAATGACGAATTTTGATTTGATGTCGATGTTTTAAGTCCCACTATTGGCCAGTTGACTATTTTTTGATCTTTCAGCAGAGACTCTAACTTAGCCCATGACAAAAACAAGTTTAGGCTGTACTAGTGGTATTGGCAGTGTCTGGGTTTTGCTTTTGTTTTTCATTTTAATATTTAGAGTCAACTCTTGGTTCATATTATGAACAGAGGAAAAGTAATCATTAGGCACTGTGTGAGAGGTACTCATTAGACAAAATCGGTGTGCAAAAATGAGAAATTTAGTTTGCTTGTAAACTAGAAAAGAAAATGTTTGTCCTTGGGTATTTTGCTTATTTCTTAAGCGCCCACACTCACACATATTCACAGAATCATACTATGTACCTAGTGATATAAATACTATATATAATTTATACAATAAATATATATGATCATACAATGATGGCAAGTTTGAAAACCACATGTTTAATTTTCTTAGAATGCTAAAAAACTTAAAATTGCATTCCTTGCAAAAGGAGGGTGAATTGGGCGACCTTTCTGGAGCACGTACATGGTTATTCACTTTCTTTTTCAGCAGTCAGAAAGAGTGAAGAAGAGAATCTCTTTGAGATCATCACTGCTGATGAAGTTCACTATTTCTTGCAAGCGGCCACCCCCAAGGAGCGCACTGAGTGGATCAAAGCCGTCCAGGTGGCCTCCCGGACTGGGAAGTGAGACTATTCCTGCCGCACATTGTCACTCTCCCAAGGGAACCCCATGGAGAAGCTCGGTCCGGGACCTGTCCACTTCTGGTGACGCATCAATAAGAAAAGGCCCAGGGTTGGGAAATTTTGGTCTACAAAAGTTCTGAATGTTGCTAACCACACGCCGCGTCCTGTCCACCTGCACCGACCACATTGCTCACTGAAACCTCTTAGTTTCCCCCAAGCAGATATAACAAGCTGTGTGGTCTGGCTTCACTGCTTAAACTCTCCAGGCCCGAGCTTCAGAACCCAATGTCCTATGATTCTAATATCCATGGAATTGAAAATGTCTCTAGTCGCCCAGTAAGTAAGTGTCCCCGCTAGGCTCCACCTTGGCCTTCAGAACCCGATGCATTCTTTCCTTTAAATCTGTTCCCAAGCTGTACTAAGAGGCTAGGCATAAACCTCTTACTCTCGTTTGCCACCTTCTCAGGCTCTTGGCCATTAGATCCTGTATCATGAAGGAGAGCTTTCTTCTTCCTTCCACACTCTGACCAGAATCTTCCTGAAGCGAGTGCCTCAGTGGCAGCTTTTGGGTTGAAGCCTTCCATCACTTACTACATCCTGGGAAGTTCTATCATCTGGGAAAATGACCCAAGAATGCCAGGCAGAGCTGAGGGTCTTCTCTGTGCTCTAAAACTACCCAGAGCAGGCATACTCCACTCCCCCTTGAGGCTGATCTGTATTTTTGCACCTTTCTGGAGCATTTCTCAACCACTGATTATAATTAGGAGGGGGAACTCCAAATTTTTGAAGTTCTGTTTCGACTGAATGTTTGCAGGAAAAAGTTGTCAGATGGGTTCCCTCTGTGGTTGAAGGGCCCAGGGGGCTGGCTGGCTGGTGTGTAACTCTCAGTTGCAGAGGCTGCAGGGACTGGGCTGAAGACTGGCAGACTGGATGATGGGCTTTGACAAGGCACTGAGATGACTTAAGTCTAGGGAGAACCCACGGAGGTGGCCGTCCACACTGCAGTGCCTTCATTTCCCCGGTCGATGATTCTCTGATTGTCCCTGAGCTTTAGGCACAAGCTGTACCTGCCCCTGCTTGGCCTCTGCAGGGCCTCATGAACCCATTACCCATCAGAGTGATTGGACCTAGATTCAAACTGGACACCTGTTTTCAACTTTTGACCCTCTCCACCAACTAGTGATTCTAACCCCAAATTGAGAAAAACCCCAGGTATGCGTGTGAAGGTGCATTTTCCAATTTCAGATTTCTAACTTTAAGGCTCCAGTAAGAAAAGGAGAGCAGAAAACTTTTCCTGGTTTTATCACCTCCTCTCTTTCCCTCCCCCAATTGCGCGTAATAGCCACGAAGCTATTCCTACTCCCAGATTGTTTTCTTACTGGTGTAGGGGTAAAAGCTTACCTTTCCTCTAATTCTTTAGGAAGCTGTCCTCTTAGAGCATGCACATTAGTTATTTCTATATTCAGTGTTAAAAGTATTTATTAATATACAGTCAACTTTATGTTTTGAAATAAACATGACCATGTTCAGCATTTCTTTGGTATGATGGTTCTGATGTTTTGCTTTCCATTGATGACTCTTTTTTTCTAAAACCCACTTTTACTTCCTAAAGATAATACCATCTCTCATTTCTCAAGTCATCTCAATGACTTTAGAACATTTTTTAAAAAAAACAAAATCAGTCTCTTCCAGGGAATAATACAAATATGGGGACAATAAAAAATAAGTATCACCAATTTTTAATTCACGAGACCTTGATTATAACGTTCAGGCAAGCAAAAATGTCTATAAATGGCCATTAACTATTAAATATACAGAAAACTATTTACCTTAGGGGAAAATAAGTTTCCTACTGAAGGGCTGCTATGTACGGTTCAGCAGAATGGGCACTGTTCAGCTCTCAAAGGCCCTATTCACATTGCAGTTTCGATGACTGTCACTCCTTGGGATTTGCATTACACCACCTGCACATGTGTACCTAGTACTATGTAGAGAATTCCAAGTGTCATTATGGCTTCCTAATACGGGTAATTGATTGTTCCTGGTGGAATGGAAGTGTCACTTGCCAAAGTGGATATTTAGAGTTTAAACAGAGATGCTATGTCTGAACCTATTTGGTTAAGAAATCATGCTCAGGTCCTTTCAAGCATAGTAATAGGGAAAACCTCATGAGACTGATGGACATTTCCCTCAGTGATGTGGACAAAGGAATGAACAAACTGACAGTTCCCTCAGAAGAACATTTAAAACTGGAAAGAAAGGCTGCCCCGCATTTACCCAGGATTCCAATTTAGAGCGGGAGAAAAATAAATTGTAAAATAATCAATTGTGGAAGAGTTAAGAAAGTATATATGAAGGGAAGGAAATGCCTTCTTGTATCATGTGACTGGCAGCAAGTCAGAAAAAGAAAGCATTCGATCTGAAAAATCTAACATCCTTTCGGGAAAAAAATGGAACAATACATTTTAAGGTGAGAATCTTGCATGTAGGCGGAGAATACAGTACTGATTTAAGATGTGAAGTGTCTTGTAGACACACACAGACACACACAAACACACCCACAGTGGCTAAAATTCCACCAGCGGAGGCTCATTTTCAAAATGAGGAACTTGCTTAGATTAAAATAATGAACAGTTTCTCAGTGCTCTAATGTCTAATGATAGACATTAGAAAAAGCTAAGGGGCGCCTGGGTGGCTCAGTGGGTTAACTGCCCAACTCCTGATTTCAGCTCAGGCCATGATCTCTGGGTCGGGAAATTAGCCTTGCACAGGGCTCTGGACTCAGTGCAGTCGGCCTGAGATTTTTCTCTCTTCCTCCCCCTCTGCCCCTCCCCCTTTAAATAAATAAATAAAATCTTAAAAAAAAGAAAAGAAAAGAAAAGAAGAGGGTAAACATCCTTTCCTTTGGATTTTGGGGAAGTCTACCATGGACAAAACTTCCCTGTTGCCACCCTGTATCAGCTTTACGGTAAAAGAAAACCACAAATGGAATTATTTAAGATTTCAGGTTCCATTTTGTGTTCTACTCTAAAAATGAAGAGTTTTAAAACTCTGTAGGGTGGATTAGGGGACATAAGAAATGGGAAAGGTAGGAGAAGCCTGCTTTAAAAATAAACTTAGCATGAAATGATAGCCCTCAGGGGTTTGGGCTTAGTTTCCCAACACAGAGAGGATAAAAATTAGACACCACTGGGGGAGAGAAATGAGGATGGGAGGGGTGGTTATGAGCTGCGGTAAGTGTCAAGGGAAAAACGCACTCAGGCGTGTATTGGGAGGTTTATGTGATATGGTGGGAAATACAGTGCAGCCCAGGACCTGTGTTTGCATGCTCAGTCTATGAATTTCTGCATTTGCAACATGTCTGAGCTATCGGCCTTTTTAGGCCTATGAACAATGATGTTCTCCTCACAGGGCTGTTGCTGGGACTAACTGAAATCACAGCTGTGTGGACACTCAACGAATCTTCATTTCCTTTCTTCCGAAGTCACTGCCATGGAAGCTATTCATGGTGGTCCAGGTTGGAAAGGCTTTGCAGCAGAGGGTTTCAGCTTTTGGTCAATGTCGCGGTGGGCTGTGGCTTCTTTCACTGCACACATGCCTGAGCCTCAGCTTCAGGGGTTCTGACTTCATCTGTGTGCAGACGGGGCTCTATATTTGTGCTTCTACTTTTTCTTTAAACTAGATGCACAATTGTTGTTAACATTGAGGTTTAAAACTACCAGTACTGTTTGAATCCCTGCTGCCTACAGTTTAGACACTGGGGCTACCAGCCCTTCACAAATTGGCCCCCACCTATTCCCTATCAGACTTTTCCTTTCTCTTCCCTTCCAGACACATGTTCCCATCACTAGTCCTTGGGACGGCCATCGCACCGGGTAACCCCCTCTTGTCATACCATTCCAAGGCCTAAGGCATTCTGTCCAATGTCTCACCCTCCCTGCAAGAACCAACTTAATGTTTTCACTATTCCCTCTCTTTGTACTTCCCTCCACTACCAGGTAGACCCTATGCCTCAGAAGTTCTCGCCCATCTATTTGTACCATCTAGTCACGGACCGTGTTAGTTGATGTTACTAACCATCCTTTCTCTTTTAGGGTTTGTGGTCTTTGGGGGCAGAAATGTGTTTTTTCAGTGTCACCTTAGCACCTAGTTCAGTGCTCATGCTGGCAGGTGCTCTATAAATAGCTGGCTAGTAAATGAAGTCATGGTTAGTCATAGTAGAGGCCTTCTATACACTGACTTGAGAGATCACTGCAGCTATGAGAGCAAACTCTTCAGGTCTGTCTGCTGTCACCCACCATTCTAAGTACCTTGCAGATAAGAACTGCGCTAATGCAACCCTAGGAGATTTATGCCGTATTATTCTCATTTAATGGAAGAAGAAATTGCAGCACAGAGAGGTGAAGTGACTTGTGCTAAGTGACTTGTCCGAATGGGGATTCTGGCCTGGTTCAGCCCGCCCTGGAGTTCAAGCTCTTAATCCCCACTTTGAACTTTCCCTTTATAGGGCACCTGGGTGGCTCAGTGGGTTAAAGCCTCTGCCTTGGGCTCAGGTCATGATCTCAGAGTCCTGGGATTGAGGCCCGTGTTGGGTTCTCTGCTCCGTGGGGAGCCTGCGTCCTCCTCTCTCTCTGCCTGCCTCTCTGCCTACTTGTGATCTCTCTCTCCCTCAAATAAATAAATAAAATCTTAAAAAACAAACAAACAACACTTTCCCTTTATAATAAGAGACAGAGTTCAATTCGTGCTGACTCTGAGTGCCAGGAACTTTGCTACATACACGCCATCCCCCCACCTCTTAATTTGTACAACAGTAATGAAGTAAGGCAGCTTCATCCTCATTTTGCAAATGAAGAAGATAGGTTTGATCACATTGCCTAAGATCCCCGGAGGCCAGCAGCCCAATAGGATTCAAACCCAGGTCTGAATGGCTTCTGAATTCATGCGCTCCAGCGCTCTGTTCTGTTACTGAGGATATATTTGGCCCTTGCCCCCTTTGGCTACCTGTCTGATTGAAACAGGAACAGCCTGCTTGCCACGCCCACCGCTGGGGCCGTCAGCCATACAAACATTTCCTGTCCGCCACAGCCAGCCACAAAACCGGGCTCTAGGCTTTTCTTTGTTCAAAGGAAAACCTCCCCGGTCAGATGCGGTGATAGAAATATCTCTGCCCTGCTGATATTGGTTTCAAGGTTTTTGAGGATTTTATGCTCTAACACATGCATGTGTGTGTGTGTGTGTGTGTGTGTGTGTGTGTGTACATGAACATGCACTTGTGCACTTGTGTGCATACTTACAACTTTCAAAACTTTGGGGTGACTGGGTAGCAAAGTCGATTAAGTATCTGACTCTTGACTTTGGCTGGGGTTGTGAGATTGAACCCCATATTGGGCTTCATGCTCAGTGCAGAGTCTGCTTACGTTTCTCCCTTTCCCTCTGTCCCTTCCCCCTGCACATTTTTTTCTCTCTCTAAAATAAATAAATAAATAAGTCTTGTAAAAGAAGAAAACCTAACTTTACTAATAGCAATGGATGCATGCACAGGAAAAAAATCTTGCAAAGGGAAGGCCAAAAGCCTATTCTGCAACCCTTCACTCTTCTCTCCTCCAGAAGGTCTAAAAGAGTTGAAGAGATCTGTTGGAAATTAAGGAGATTGTTTCTTTGGGGAAAGCAGTTGCCATGCAATGGGATTTTCCTTTTCACTCCATGGGGGTGGTGTGCTGGTACTTTTCTTCATCCCAAACAGACTGTGAGGGTTTCAAGAAGGTTCTGACCTTGACCTGTACCCAGTGGAATCTATATAGCCCAGAGGCTGGTGGTAGATCATGGCTGGAAAAAGCCTAAAAGCCAGACGTTGTGATTCGCGGGTGCCCCGGTGGCAGAGGCAAGAAGAGGGGGCTGTACTGGAAACGGCCTGTGCTTGTAGACTCCTGGGACAAAGGATGCGGTAGTGCTTCCCAGGGTGGGCCCCAAGGGAAAGAGGGCCTAGTAGGCTTTGAGAAATCCTTCCAAAGAGGACTGCCTGAACAGGGAAGACATGAGCTTGACAAATAGGGACCATTGAATTCCTAGGGGCTGATGGGGAAATTGTAGGCAGCAGCACCACAAGAAGTACATCCTAATGTTGTCCGATGTGGGGAGGGGGATGTCTCTGGAAACCCACCAGAACCTTCCCAAAGAGGCAGCTTTGAACTTGGGGAAGGTGAGAGGAGACCAACCAGGTACCCATGAAATGAAACCTTTCTTGTCCCTTGCCTACTAACTCCTCACTCGACTTCTGGAGGAAGGAAGCAGGGCAGAGAGGCACAGGGCAGGGAAATGGAGAGGGCAACTTTTCCCTTTACAGTCTTCTCCAGCCTCACAGGCCTGAGCTGTGGGAAACAGACTCCCTAACTCTAAATGTGGCTCAGAGTATTACATGGAATGCTACATTTTAATTACTCAGTTGAGATGTTTTTGTGACTTGAAATGACTGAGGACTTTTAATTACTTCAGAGAGACTGGAAAATATGATGGAAATTGCCTGAGGGTCCGTCCAGGGTGGGAAAGACATAGCTACACAGAACTGATTCAAATGCATTAAGGGAGGAAAAAAATAAAGGCTTATTCTGGTTGCCTCCTAGGAGGCTGGCTTTTCAACATAATGGTTACAGCAGCTATTGTTACAACACGGAGATATTATTCCTGGAGGTTTATGTGACAGTCCCGGGGTCCCGGGGGCTGCTCTCCGCATAGTCCCAGCTCGCTCCCAGGAACAAAACTGGATTGCCCTTCCCAGCCCCTGAGGCTGGGTGTCGCCATGTGACCAGTTCCGCACTGAGCATTTCATTATACCTTTAGGACCCTCCTGAGCTCTCTTTTCTCTGCCAATGTCCGCACCCAACCTGTAGCCACTGTGTGCCACCCCCGCTTAGCACTTGAAAATGGCTAGTCCAAACTGAGATTTGCTGTTAGGAGAGAAGACATACCATATTTCAAAGGCTTGGTACCAAAAAAAAATATGCTTATAGGTACTTAATATAATTAAGATAGATGATGTTAATATAGAATATTAATATATTTTTAAATTTATTGCTTGTTGAAAAGATTATTTTGAAAAAAGTGGGCAGAGTAAAAGGCATTATTAAAAGTAATTTCATTATTTCTTTTTACTGTTTATTTTTATTTATTTATTTATTTATTTATTTATTATTTATTTAAAGATTTTATTTATTTGATAGAGAGAAACACAGCCAGAGAGGGAACCAAGCAGGGGGAGTGATAGAGGGAGAAGCAGGCTTCCCGCTGAGCAGGGAGCCCGATGTGGGACTCGATCCTGGGTCTCCGGGATCATGACCTGAGCCGAAGGCAGTCGCTTAACCAACTGAGCCACCCAGGCACCCCTCTTTTTACTGTTTAAAATATGGCTCCTAGAAAATTTAAAATATGTGGCTTACATTACCTTATATTTTTATTGGATGAGGTGGTACCAGAGAGTAGTTCTTCCATCAGTCTGGATGGTTCCTAAAATGAGGGCATCAAAAACCTGGAGTAGATCCTACAGTCAATTCACGATGGACATACAATGTGAGCAAGAAATACATGTTTGCAGTTTAAGGCACTGGGGTAGGGGTTTGCAGTATTAATGCCCTCATTATCCTGACTGGGTCAACATGGAAAAGGAAAGACAACAGAAGAGAACCCCCTGAATAGTCTATCCTCTAAAATCTCCATGAATGTCTCTTGTGCTCCTTTAGACTCTTCATCTCCAATACCAATAACCAGAAATATCAGAATCTTGGGATTTTCCTTATCTTTTTAAATGGACAATGGTCCAGTAGTAATTCAGAAGGAAAACTATAAATCTGGTATTATTGTGGATTTTTCTTCTTCTTTTTTTTAATATCTTGCCACCCAAGAAAGATAACTTTCTGGTTGTCTTGTCTTTGCAGATGGGGCCAACATAGGTCCAGAAGACTCATGCCCTAGTTTGGTCATTTGCTTCCTGTCACAGTGACCCTTGGATAAATAGCCCACTATTTCAGGTAAGCCTCCCTTCGTAGTTCTCTTGCTCCCTGGGCCTCCCTACAAAGTGTTCACGTTAGGTTTTTACAAGTACATTCTGAGGACGGTGTGAAGGATATACAGAACTAGACATCTCTAGGAGAACAATGACAGTCAAGCCTGTGGTCATAATACAGAGAACACATGACAGAATCACACCAGTGAGGGAGAAGCTGGTAAGAGCCCATTTCAATCATGAGTCGAACAAATATTTACAGAAGGTGCATCATATATCAGAAACTGTGCCAGGACAAGAAGTGGCTAAGCCTTGCGCTCTGTCCTCAAAGAGCTCTGAAGGTGATGTCTTCAACCTCCTCTGGTTGCAGGGTGCTACAATGCACAAAGAAGGGGTTCGAAATGGGCTGTACAGTGAAGCCTTCCTAGAAATGCTGACAACTGAGCAAAGTTTTTTGTTTTGCTTTGCTTTTGAGTGAAATCTTGAAGTATATATAGAATTTACCAGGCAAAGAGGGTAGGAGAAGAATTTGAAAGATATTTAAGGGGAAGAATCAACAAGAAGAAAGAATCTCAGATGATTTCCAGTTTACGATTTAGCACCTGAAAGATGGTCACTTCATTGATGAGTGTAAGGAATAAAAGAAGAATAGCCCAGTTAGTGGGGAAAAAGGATGCACTTAGACAAAAAACAAAAAACAAGAACAAAATTCTAGTTAGGAATATGGGAGTGACTGCTCATTCGTGGTTAGGAATCTACAGGACTAGAGCAAAGAAGAAAGGTCAAAGCTTTTAGATTTCAGAGTCAGAGCTTATCTGGGGGTACTTGAAAGTGTAAAAATGGATGAGAATGTCCAGGGAGAGCAAGAGTCCATGCATTCATTCACTCACACATTCAGTATCTACTGAGAGTCCATGATGTGGTAAATGAAGAAATGTGAGATCAATCTGGGTAGATGTCTACTTTTTTTTTTTTTTTAAGATTTTATTTATTTGACAGAGAGAAACACAACCAGAGAGGGAACACAAGCAGGGGGAGTGAGAGAGGGAGAAGCAGGCTTCCTGCCGAGCAGGGAGCCCGATGTGGGACTCGATCCTGGGTCTCCGGAATCATGACCTGAGCCGAAACGAAGACAGTCGCTTAACCAACTGAGCCACCCAGGCGCCCCTAGATGTCTACTTTTGGAAAGAGGAGTGTACTTTTCTTTCAAGAAACTTGATTGTTGGGCCCCTGGGTGGCTCAGTTGGTTAAGCAACAGCCTTTGGCTCAGGTCATGATCCTGGAGCCCTGGGATGGAGTCCTGAATTGGGCTCCCAGCTCCACGGGGAGTCTGTTTTTCCCTGACCTTCTCCCCTCCCATGGTCTCTCTCATGCTCTCTCTCAAAAACAAAACAAAACAAAAAACAAAAAAACCTGATTGTTTAAGGGAAGTGCTCAATAGCTGATAATCAGACAGAATAGAAAACCAAGAGAATGCATTTTAAGTATGAAAGAGACTTTCTGGAGTTGAAAATTTAGTAGAATCTTACCTACGTTTGAGAAAAAGCTTTTCTTCTTTGTTTCTTTGTTTCTTTGTTTCTTTGTTTCTTTCTTTTTAAAAGCTTTTCAGTAATGAGACTATAACAAAAGTTTTGGTTGATTGTACACATAGCTGTTAATATTATTAAACTTTGCAGAAGTTTCAATCATATTTATTGATGTAACCTTTCACTTCTCCCATCTCTTATCTGATTCTTCTGCCCTGCAAACAATGAATCTTCAAAAGAAGTTAATTGGACACACTTTAATTGACAATCTCCTCTTTTATGCAGGCACAGAAAAGTCAAGACTTGATCATGCCCCCTGGGACTAAGCATCTGTATAAAGATTAATGCCCATGAGTCACATTGATGATCACTTGATGAGATTATACTTCCATTTGTAGAAAATCTCTTAAAAAGTAAGAATGTGGAAACATTGAGGAAAGTCTAGAGGCTCTATTTGTGCCAAATGAAAAGCTAAATAATTTGAGCTTTCTTTTTTCATTGTAAGCAATGGCAGGCATTTATTAAAGGGGCCAGGACCGAGGGAGCCTTTAGGACAGTGACTCAGGGGACAGGGTAATCAGTTGGGAACTATTGTAGTTTATCGGGATGGGAAGTAGTTTATACTCTGTAGGTAGTAGAGATAAGGATGAGAACAACTATGTCAAAGGAAGAATCCACATATTGTACAGACTGAATAAGATGGTGAGAACTAAAAGGTACTTGGGGAGGACTATAGTGTTTTGATCCTCTGAGGACAGGAGTTCCTTAACAGAAAAAAGAAAGTCATAGAGTGCGGGCAGATTTTACACCTGAGTTTGAAGATAAGGAGTGACAGGAGATGCAGAGATCTGCTTAGACTCCCGAGCAAAGAAGTAAGAGCTGAAGTCCAAGGAGCTATGCTCACCAAAGGCGAATATATTGTATTAAGACATCGATACAGCTTTATCTAAAACCACTGGAAAGAGCCATGGTAGATACTGGGAGCAGGAAGAGGAGCCAGCACTTTTTAGAAGATGACTGTCTCCCTAGAAGCCTAGGGAGAAGGGTGATTCTACAAGAAAAAGGAAGTGGTCAAAAAGTATCAAATGTATAGAGCTTAAGGCTGTGGCCTCAAAAAGGCAGTTGGGTTTGGTAATTAAAGCACCAGGGTGACCTTCAAGGGTACGGTTTCAGAAGGAGGTCGAGGGGAAAAGTTATAGCATAGAGACATGGGGGTGGGAGGGTGTGAAAGGGGGAAGCAGTGGTTGCAGACTGTTCATTCTAGAAGTTTGCATGACAGTGAATTACAGTGTAGAGAGCCAGTTTCTAGATTCCAGGAATAATAGGTAACTCATTCATTTATTTGCTCAATAGGGCCATACTTATTAGAGCCCACTATCTGTTCCTTGCTAGGTGAATAAGGCAGCCATGATCCCTGGTATTCTGGAGCTTGCTTTCTAGTATGGAGGGACAGTCTGTAAGCAATGAAGACAACTTCACATCTTCAAAGTGCTATTGATGAAAATAAAACAAGGCATGAAACAAGGACATTCCTATTTATGGAAAGAAAAAGTGCATAGACCCTGAAGCAGGACTGAGCACGTATTCAAGGAACAAAAAGCATAATGTGTCTGGTGCTTGATGAACAGTCTCTATGTAGTGCAAGAAGTGAGAAAAGCCCTTGACATCTGTCAGAGTCCTTAGGGACCATAAGGCGAGGATGAGGGACCCAAAGGAATAAGTCAGGCTGGGGTGGCGGCTCCAGTAGTAGGAGCAGGGCACGAGTGGGATACAGAAGGGCACCAGTGTCCTGAAGGGGACTAAGGGGCTAGGTTCCTGGTGTGGGTGGAAGGCTGGGTGTGTTTGCAGCAGCAGAGAAGTGTGGAAGTGCAACTAACAATGGGGTCTCCAGACCATAGGGTCAGCAACCCCTGGGAGTCTATTCCAGAAAGATGGCGTTCCAACCCAGATCTCTGAGTCAGACCGTTAAGGTAGACCGTTAAGGTTAACTAGATTCCTGGGTGATGTCCTATGTGTGTTACAGTTTGTAACGAGCTGTTCTAAGGAATGAGGCTTTCAAAGGTTATACAGTTTCAAATATAAGAATGGTGCATTTCTGCCAAAGATCCGAAGATCTTTCTTACAGATTCATTTAATACATTTTGCTTTGTATGTATCTTTATGTTTTCCTGATTAAAAAAACAAAACAAAACATAGGGGCACCTGGTGGCTCAGGTGGTTGAGCGACTGCCTTCAGCTCAGATCATGATCCTGGAGACCTGGAATCGAGCCCTGCGTCGGGCTTTCTGATTGGCAGGAAGCCTGCTTCTCCCTTTCTCAGTCCCTCTGCTTGTGTTCCCTCTCTGGCTATGTTTCTCTCTGTCAAATAAATAAATAAAATCTTAAAACAAACAAACAAACCATATACACTTGTTTCAGAAGCAAAAATACAGGCATGTTTGAAGAGACTAACGTTCAGCCACGTTGTTAGGGCCTGTTTCAGTCATAGAAGGAACTGAGCCGGCTCCCGAAGGAATATGATAAGGAAGGTCTGAGAGGCTCTCCTGGAGTTCAGTCTCCTCCAGGAGAGTTATCTAGGCACAGAGCATTCTACCTCCTGGATAGATGAATTTCAGCCAGTTACTTAACTTAGCCTCTGTTTCTTTATCAGCAAAATGGGCATGTAAATCCTACTACATAGGGTTAACACAAGGATTACATTAAAAATTCATGTAAATTTGAATTTGAATTAAACAGTTCCTGGAACATAATAAAAGCTTTAAAGATCATTATTATATAATTGTATTAGGGTGAGAAATCACAAAACAAAACAACTTTCAATGCATGTAATATAAAAGTTCTCGTGCTTGGTGGTCTTTAGGCCACTTCAGGTATAGACCACAGTTTTGAAGATCCTTACCAGTGCAACGGTTCAGAAGAAGAACCCCAGAGACTGAGGAGATGAGGTTCACTCCCAATCTGAGGTAAACGATCAGGGAATGGAAGCCCAGGCCTGCGCAAAGGGGGATAAGATGTGGGGTATTAGAAACATCAGAGCAGAAATCCCAGTCCTGGGACAGAATACAAGTTTCTCCTGGGGCTCCTTCCACTTTCTCATTGTGGCTTGTCCACGTAATTAAATAGGCTCTGGTGAGACGTCTGATACACATCGGGGATAATTATGTGGAGGAGTATGTGAGATGTTTAATTTGCCATGTGGCACGTGCAGGGTTGAAGGAGTACATACTTTCTAATGCCTTGGGTATGTCCCTCTTTCCCAAAATTCCCCTAACTACAGGGTCTGCTTGAGTATCTATGTGGGAGGGAATCATGAAGAGCCCTGGTCTTGCTTCTTCTTCTTCTTCTTTTTTTTTTTTAAAGATTTTATTTATTTATTTGACAGAGAGAAACACAGCGAGAGAGGGAACACAAGCAGGGGGAGTGAGAGAGGGAGAAGCAGGCCCCCCGGGGAGCAGGAAGCCCTATGTGGGACTCGATCCCAGGTCTCCAGGATCATGACCTGAGCCGAAAGCAGTCGCTCAACCAACTGAGCCACCCAGGCGCCCCTGGTCTTGCTTCTTTAACAACTTTCCTCTTTCCTGGGGGATGAGTGAGAGACTCAAGTTATCTTATGAACAGTAGATTTGTTTGCAAGAATGAAGATGGTACAATTTGAGGGGCACAGTTTCAACCACATGTTTGCAATTCTTCAGGGGAACAATGCATGCTATCATTTATTCCTTGAGGGGTGACATGTGTGATATGGGAACTTCCTTGGATTAATAAAAGAATAACCAGGAATCAGTAGCCTGGGCCAGGCACTGTGCTAAGGACTGGCCAGCATTGCTTTATTTCAATGTCACCTTAACCCTCTGCAGTAGTTGCTTTTATTATCCCCATTTTACAGATGAGGACACTGAGGCTCAGAAGGGTGAAATAAGTTAGCTAAGCTCACATGACTAGAATAGCAGAGATAGAATTCAAACTCTGATTTTGCACTTTTAATCAATGTTATATTTTCTCTTCTATTCCTCACACTGTTCCTCTGGGTGTCATTTGAATCCATTACTACATTCGCATCTACTGTAGCAGGAATTCTCCAGCCTCCACGATTATCTTTTCTTTTAGCATCCAAACAAGATGACTCTATTCCTGTCTACCTGTATACCTGGGAAATCTGACAACTTTACCAATTTTCCCAAAACTTCCGAAGGGTGGAGTTCTTTCGCCCCTTCTCATTCTGAATTCTTCCTCCTACCCTACTTATCATCGCCTGCCCCTGACATGAAGCAGTTACTATTCGCTCTTTATATATAGTCTCACGTTACACATGTACACAGCACTTCCTCCTCTATTCCCCTGAAAATGACTCCTCTGAAGGGAGAACATGTCAGCTGGGTTCTCTGGAAGGCAGATACTAAGACAGAATTAGGAGTGGAAGAGGTTTATTGAGAAGAGAGGCGGGGGCATTAATCTCATGCAAGATAAAGGAAAAAGGAAGTGGAGTTGGATAGAGAAAGCCGTTAGACTGTGATGCTGATCTGACCGGGGTGGCCTTGGAACACAGTGACAAAGGATAATCCTCTCAATCGACAGAGGTTTGAGCTCTGTGTGGATGAAGAGGTGGCCCAGGATGATAATATATAGGGACTCATGAAGTGGCAAATAGGCTATAAAGAAAACGAGCATAGCCAAGAATTTCTGGAGTAGTGGTATATGGACCTAATGAAAGTGGGCCCCAAGTAGGAAGGTGTTTGTATCATTTGTTATTACCCCACAAAAGGCATTCACCCTAAAAGTTGGTCAGTTTTTGTGAGCGAGTCCTTGGTCTACTACAGAATGGGCACAACAGATGCACGAGGAGAGTGGTCACAGTGGCAGAGATGGAGGCTAGGCCCAGTGCCAACGGTATAGACCTCCACTCTCCAAGGCTTATCTCGCTACTGCCACCTCTGAATGCCTAACCTGTCAGCAGTGGAGACCAATGCTAAGCTCTCTGTATGGCCTTACTCTTCAAGGAGACCAGCCAGTCACTTAGCAAGTTGACTACATTGAACATCTTCCATCCTGGAAGGGCCAGTGATTTATTCTTACAGGAATAGACATCAATTTGGGGTGTGAATTTTCCTTTCCTGTCCATAGAGTCCTCTGCCAACATCACTATCCAAGGGTTTATAGAGTGCCTGATCTAAGGCATGGGATCCTATACAACATAGCACTCAAACAGTCAACCCACTTCACAATGAGAGAGGTGAGGAAATGGGCCTATTACCATGGTATCTACTAGTCATATGACATACTGTATCACCCTGAAACTTCTGGAGTGGTACAATGTTGGAACAGCCTACTGGAAGCATAGCTCAAGTGACAATTTAGAGCAGTAGTCAATTTGATCACCATCAAGGATGCGTGTGTTAACTGAACCAGAGATTTCTATGTGACACTGTGTCTGAGAACCAATGGATGGAAGCAGGGGTAGCCTTACTTACAATCATGCTCAACAACCCACCAGAGGATTTTGGGTTACTGGTCATTGCAACTCTGGACCCTGCAAGTTAGAGGTCCTCATCCCTAAGGAGTATATTCTCACCAGAGGACCCAGCAAAGTTCTCACTAAACTACAAGTTATTGCTGCCACCTGGGCTATTCGAATTCTGTGTGTTATGGGATCAGCAGGTGACAAGTGGAGTCACTAACTTCAAATAGAATTGGTATATATTTTTTGAAAGAAGCCTTTCCTGTATTTTGGAAAGTATCCTTATATATCTTACTTTAATATTTCCCTAGTGTTTAGTTAAATTTTTTTTAAAGATTTTATTTATTTATTCGACAGAGAGAGAGAGAGAGAGAGATCACAAATAGGCAGAGAAAGAAGGGGAAGCAGGCTCCCCACCGAGCAGAGAGCCCGATGTAGGACTTGATCCCAGGACCCTGAGACCATGACCTGAGCCAAAGGCAGAGGCTTAACCTTTGAGTCACCCAGGAGCTCCATGTTTAGTTAACTTTCAAATGAATTCTATCTGAGCCTATAGCTTTGGTTCAACTGAACATAAAATTTCTTTCTTCTCTCAATAAAACTTAGCATTTGCTAATGAAAACATGCGGTTTTGTAACTATCTCTAAAATGGGTATCAAAGCCTAGTTTGGAACTAAAAGTCAAACACTGTTTCCTTTGTTGGTAGCTGAGTTCTGCTCACACTTCTCAAGAGACTAAAGGAGCAATACAAATTGCCAGGAATAAAAAGTACTTCTGATAATATTTCGAAGTATTATCCTGCATAGATATATCTCGTGGATAACCTGAAAAAGAAACCAGCCGTCAAAGAATATAGACTGCATGATTCCAATTATGTGGCTTTTAAGATCCAGCAAAATTAATGTTTTTAAAAGTCAGAATATTAATTATTTTGGGGGACATGGGATATAATCTGGGAAATTTCAGCAAGGAAGCTTGTAGGATGCTAGAATATTCTATTACTTGACTTAGGAGCTGTGGATTAATATGCGGAATGCTAACCTGTTACCTGTAAGATTTATAGCTGTTCGTGTGGCTATCGTGATGCATTCATGCATTGGTACAAAATGTTCTCTCCCTCCATGTGGATGCTTCTTCAGGGCTCAAGGTCTTATCACAAACTGGAAAAATATCTTTCCAGCTGATTCCCTTCCAAGTTCTCCGTCTCCTCGCTCTTCATTTGCATTTGCCTTTGGGGCTGGTTGCTTGCCTTTGTCAAGGGAGTCAGCAAAGATGCAAATGTTCCCTTACTTGATTTGTTTCATGTGTTTCAGTGTAATATCAAAGCAAAGGTGCCAGGGATGCTGGTCCAAAGTGCACAGTGTCTGTGTATATGGTGCACACAAGCGAAGGCGTCCACGTATGGTTTCTATGCCGTCCAGGCACTTGGATGTCTGCTACAAGTACTAATTGGTTGAATGCATTGTGTACTTTGTCTTATTAAGCCTGAAGTTTTTTTTTTTAACTGAAATTTCTAAAGTCAGTAAAAGGGCTAGTTAAAAAGAGAAGCCTCAAAATAAAATGTGGCAATTATAGTTTATTAAAGAGTTAACGTAGGCAATTTATCATTTAAAACACTATGGATATATTGCTATGAACTAAATATGGCCCCATGGCTTAATACCCAGACAGTTCTATGCTCTGCTTAGTAAATTGCTGCACAATGTGGTAGCAGCAATTGAATGACTTAGTTCTGCTAAATGTTGAAGAGATAGCTTGAAATGTGAAAATAAAACAACTGATTTGTTTTATGACATCGGAAAAAAAAAATTCCTGCTTTAGATAACCAGCAAGATCAGATCAAAGACTTGGTCATTTGCTTGACATTTCAATTCATTATAGTGAATATAGCCTTGCATGGGCATTCATACATGATGACATAAACATATCACATGTCATCTACTCATTCTTAGTGAAACTGTAGAGAGGAAATTCAACTGGTGGAAAATAATCTGGCCCACTTTGCTACACTGAAGTCAGTTTCCAAAAATAGAAATCACGATATGAAGTATAATAGTGAAGCTAAGAACTTAAATTTCAGAAATTTCTCTGACTTCAACTTTATGCAAACAAGCTAAGATTATTCTTTTTTATCATCTGAGTATGGATAGTGTGGAAAATTGCTACAAAGGAAAGTTACTGAATGCAGTTAAATAAGAACATTAAAAAAAAGAAATCAAGTGATTTCAGAAGAGCAGAATTTTACAAATATCTTAGGAATGGCTAGTCTAGGTAAAGAAAAATGGTGCAAAGATTGTATCTATATTTTGAAGTACCTACATTACTGATCAGCTGATTTCATTATGAACAAAAATAATAATCTCTCTCACCTATATGATTTAAGACTAAATTCTGCATTGCAAACTATAACAAAAAATATAGCATGGCAGTGACAGCTTAGTGAGGAAGAAAATGAATATTTTAGTTCCAAATTAAAGAAGCAACCAATTAAAAAAGGAAAATGTAACAGTGATGATATTCAGAGAAAAGTATAATTGTCCCTTTCCAAGTATATGACCACTTTCCTGGTTAGTCTTGGAGGAGATTTCGATCTGTTTCAGAAGCGATATGAGAGCAAGAATAAGGTAATACTCCTTTTTTTGACATTCTTTGAGATTTACAGCAAGGCAATATGCTTGAAATCCAGTTAATGGAGAGAGAGAAAGGGCTTATGTTTTTGCAAGACTTAGAAAAACATGAGATCATAGAGTTAATGTAGAGAAGAGACTCCCATTGGGATGGCCAGGTGGGGAAGCCAGAGCCTCCCCAAAGGGGTGATGGTGGTCAACACCTGTCCGTTCTAACTCTGGGGTTGTGGGAAAGGGCAGAGAGAAAGAATCAGGAGGAATACAAGTGTGTTGTGATTGTCCATCTTTGGGCCTTGGTGTAGAGAATGGGAAGAGTCAGATAATGAGAAGGGAGAATTGGATATTCTGGAAAGGACTCTTGGGTAGACTCTCTGTGCCAGTATGGGTGAACCAGCAGAGCCAAGAGAGCTCTTGGGTGTGACCAGGAAGAGAGCAGCTCTCACTTAGACACCAAGCTTCCCTTGGTTCCATACTGAGAGCCAAGGGGCTTGTCATCAGGACTGCCATTGGTAGGAGCAGCATGCACAGCAGAACTGAAGAAAGAGCTACTGGTTATGAGACCAGTGGAGGACCTGGAGGAGAGTCAGGTATATGGCCAAGCAATAGCTAAAGGAAGGCCTGTTAGCATGAGACGGTGGAGAAAAGCCCAGGAAGGTCAGTGGGAGGGCCTAGTAGAAAGCCCAGGACAGTACCAGCCAACTGTGCTTCAGCAGCCATAAGCCCAGATGATCACAGAATAAATGTCATATGACCTCTTCTGGTGCAAAATCACATGTATCCCTCTGCCCCCAGCGCTCTTCACCATTTTGAATGAGAACAAGATAGAGAACAATGGACATACAGGATGGTGAGCATGCCTCTCGAAACTTTGATATTTAATAATACTTTATGTCACTGGATTTGTCTAAGATTTGAAATGGATTTAATTGTAAACCTTTTTTCCTTTGCTGAAACTCCGAGTTTGGAGGCTTGCAAAGAACACCTGATCAATTATGTCAGCTAAATAAAGGAAAAACTCGGGGCGCCTGGGTGGCTCAGTTGGTTAAGCGACTGCCTTCGGCTCAGGTCATGATCCCGAAGACCCGGGATTGAGCCCCACATCGGGCTCCCTGCTCAGCGGGAAGCCTGCTTCTCCCTCTCTCACTCCCCCTGCCTGTGTTCCCTCTCTGGTTGTGTTTCTCTCTGTCAAATAAATAAAATCTAAAATAAATAAATAAATAAATAAATAAATAAATAAATAAATAAATAAATAAAGGAAAAACACCTTTCTATGTGTGTATGTTCATAAGAAAACCTATGACAACATTCAGGATAATCCAATATTTATATTTTTATTTGTATTCCATTTCATCTTCAAATTACAACTTCTAATATTATTTAAATGTGTATGAGAATATGTGCTTAAGCCACAATTCTATAAAAATAAGGCAAATATGATTATCTTTCTGCAGCTGACTTTTCTTTTCTTTTTCTTTTCTTTTTTTTTTTTTTTTAAGGATTTTATTTACTTGAGAGAGAGAGAGCACGCGTGCACAATCAGGGGCTGTGGCAGAGGAAGAAGGAGAAGCAGGTTCTCCATGGAGCAGGAAGATTGGATGAAGGGCTCCATCCCAGGACCTCAGGATCATGACCTGAACTGAAGGCAGACGCATAACTGACTGAGCCACCCAGGTGCCCCTACTTTAGTGATTTTTCTTATATTCAGCTTGCTTCATTCCTGTTTATTGCCAGCTTGACCCCTGAAGGCATTTGAGGTTTATGTATTCCTGTATTTAAAGAAATCAAAGGACTCTTTAGGAACTTCTTGACTCTGAAAGGAACACAAAGGGATGATATAAAAAACTCATATACCAAACTCACACACTGAAAGACTGAAAGGATCTTTTAGTAATTCCATGAAAAATGAACCCAAATCCAATTAAAAATACATAGAAGTAGGCTTGTGTGGAATGGATTTGCCTTATTCCATAGGGATTTAGGGGAAGGTTAAACATTATATGGTTCCTTACAAAAGTAAGCCTTTTTAAAACAAACAAACAAAAAAACAAACAAACAAACAAAAACCCAGGACTGAGCCAAGAATAATTCAGAAAAGTAAAGTAATAAATTTAGTTAAAAAATAAAAAGGAGAGGTGCCCGGGTGGCACACTCAGTTAAGTGTCCAACTCTTGATTTTGGCTCACGTCATGAACTCAGGGTCACGAAATGGAGCCCTGTGTTGGGCTCCGTGCTGGGTGTGGAGCATGCTTAAGATTCTCTCTCCCTCTCCCTTGCGCCTCCCTATCACCTGCTCTCTCTTTCTCTCTCAAAAATAAAAAATAAAATAAAAAGGAAAGAGTAAAAGGGATATAATTAAAAAATTAAAGGAACAAGGATTAAGGGTAAATATTTGAGCTAAATAAAAAAAGATATAAAAAAGGATAAAATATACACTGTAAAGTCAAGAATAGATAGGGTGAAAAGTAAAAACAAAGCTAAATTAAGCTAAAGGATAAATACAGAGAATAAAAATAGAGAGGTGACAAAAGACTAAAGCTGAAAGTGCATAAAATCAAAATGTTAAATCTTACTTAAATTTATTTATTTATTTTTAAGATTTTACTTATATATTTGACCGAGATCACGAGTAGGCCGAGAAGCAGGCAGAGAGAGAGGAGGAAGCAGGCTCCCTGCTGAGCAGAGAGCCCCTTGCTGGCCTCGATCCCAGAACCCTGAGGTCATGACCTGAGCCAAAGGCAGAGGCTTTAACCCACTGAGCCACCCAGGCACCCAAACCTTACTAAATTTAACTCCAAATCCCCAAGTATTTGTGGAATGAAGGTCAGGAAAAATAAGCTCCTATTACTTAAAAAGAAACAAAACTGACAAGTGACATGAGTTACTCACAGTGACCTCTCAGAGTGACCTCTGGCCTTAAGTAACTCCCAGGGGTTGGGGTCCCTGGCAGAGCTTCCTGGGAGCAGAGATGGCCCCAAATGCCAGGGTCTGCGGTCTCTCAAGTGCGTCTTTAATGCCAACAGCAGGCCTATTCGTCAGCAGAAGGGTTCAGCCTGGAGCATCACTGCTAACTAGTGTTAATAGTTGTATTGCTTTACCTCCGTTCCTATTTGTTAGTGTACAAAAGTGTGTAATATGGAAAATACCAGAGGGATAATATCTTGAGTATTAATGTATTATTAAATGCCTTCTGCCACTTTAGTTACAAGAGATATACTCCATGCTGAGGCTGGTAGAAAAGACAGTCCAATCACTCAGAATTCCCCCCTCCCAACCCCAGGAACAGTTTTCTCTCTCCTTCTTTTGGAAAACTCCCCCAGCTAGGATCACATTAAAAAACTGTCCTCCTGAGACTCAGAATAGTCAAAACAATCTTAAAAAAAAAGAACAAAGTTAGGGAGTTGGGGGTGGGGAGGGATAGGTTGGCTGGGTTATGGGGGAAAAAAAAAAGAACAAAGTTAGAGGACTTACACTTCTTGATGGCACTTCATGCAAAGCTACAGTAATCAAGACAAAGGAGCACCGGAGTAAATAGATAGTTCAGTGGAATAGAATTGAGAGTCCAGAATGAACCCGTGTAGCTATGATCAAGTGATTTTCAAGAAGGTTGCCAAAATCATTCAGAGGAAGGAACAGTTTTTTCAACAAACAGTGCTGAGACAAGTAGAGAGCTGCATGCTAAAGATGAACCCTTACCTCACACCACTTATAAAAGTTGACTCAAATGAAAAGAATAGGCAAATATCTGGGGACAGAAAGTAAATAAGCAGTAACTGAGGCTGAGAAAGGGGAAATGAGGAGATGAGACAAGACTGATGAATTTCATGACAGTTCCATAAGATGAATCCTTTTGTAATCATATTACAGATGAAAATTTAAGGCATGGGTAACTTGCACACACAGTTAATAAGGGGAAGATATAGGAATGGACTATCTCCAATGGTTGTTGGAATGGTATCTTGTACATAGTGGACACTCACCTTAGGGTAGCAATTATTATCTATAGGCATTGATCTTGAGTGGTGACCTTTATATCAGAAACATACTGTACTTTAGGCAGGGTCAGTAAAGTAGAATAAAAAACTAACTGATATGAGATAAAATCATATATCACACTTGAGCACATTTTGCTTTCCCTTTTGAGATGTGGATATTATATACATAATAAAATATGTAGTCCAAGAAATGGATTTTAAAATTTATAAGTGACAGGTTTATTTGTACATGAAATAGAATCTTACACATGAATTTCGATTGCCTTGCTCAACTACTTAAGGCCCTTGGCTCACTCTTTCTGCCCAAATGAGTTTCAAAGGGAAACTAAAGACATAATTCTAGAGGAGTCTTCACTGCTGGATGAATTCCTTTTATAGTCTCTTCATATAAGAGAGTAGAATTTATTGACAATGTTGGTAAAAGGGTGAGAAATTTCTTGACATTTAAAGACTGTTAAACCATAAACGTCTAATTCTAAGTCTTGGATGCGGCAGCCTCAGAGCTCACATCTGTCACTTCAGTAGAATATACTCACGCTAACAGCCTAACCTCATGGAACTACAGTCTCCATGGACACTGCACTGAAAATTTGGAGAACAAACCTATAAAAAAAAAGAATATCCCCATGTAAAAACATCTGCACACAATAATGACGTGGACATATTTCTTTGGGGAAAAGCACTGCTAAACTGAATTCATATGTTCTTTATTGTGCTTGTGGAAATCAAGATAGAATCCTACTGGGTGGTCAGGACAGGAGCAGAAGGGCAGAGTGGAATGAGAATTCTTTTCTTTGGCATGTTCTGTTCACTGACATCTTAACTTTCAAGCTAGAAAAACTGCTTGTCATTTTTTAGTTATATCCAGTGTTCTCTTCTGGGAAAAACCAAGAAGATGGGCAGGACTAGTTTCAGTTCTTATTATTTACAGCAAAAAGGTTTGTATAAATTCTGACTTCTGAGATTTTCCATCAGCTAACATGGCTGAAATGAGGACCTCCCTCTTCTCATGCTCAAGCTGTCAGAATTTCAACAGAGACATTGCACCCTCTGCTGGCGGCGAGTTAGCATCTACCAGGTCTCAAGGATGGTGTAGCAGAAGCAGCTTCTGGGCCAGTCCTGGGGTCAGGGTCCCTTCCTCCAAGTACAAGCTGAATCTCAACTTTTGCATCTTTAAAATATTAATGTTAACACACTAGCTTTCAAGACTATTTGATGAGTAAATGGCTATATGAAAGTTAGCCAATGGAAGATATTATTATTACAAGACAATTTGGGGGAAGAAAGCTAGTCTGTTCATCCAGTTTCTCAAGGTTGTAAAACGTGATTTTCAATACTGTTGGTTTTCTGGATATGAGAAAACATGCATGTGTTGTATCAACCTAAGAAGCTATTGCTACAGCATGTAGGATGGTAACATAATAGTGAAGGTCTTAAAAATTCTTAGGTGAGAAATGTCTATAATGTCATAAATGTCAAATAGTCCTTTTATAAAATTCCATATCCATTGTAAATAAAAGTATTAGATAAAATAAAAGTATTAGATTAATTGTGTCCATTAATATAATATATATTATAAATTATAATTATGTGATTAATATAATATATTATAAATTCTGTAATTATTATATATTGTTCTTTAACATTTTATATATATATATATGAGAGACAGAGAAATTGTTGAAACAAACACTGAAAGCAGCCCCATGAAGATAAGGAACAAGGCAAAAATGTCCACAGTCTCCATTACTATCTCACATCATACCGTATGCATTAATTAGTGTACTCATTCAAGGGAATAAAAATAGAGACATAAGATTGGAAGAGAAGTAAAATTCCGCTTGCAGGTGATATGATAATATATCTGGGAAACTCAGTAGAATCAGTGGTAATGCTAATGTGAACAAAAGAATTCAGTGGTTAGCAGGCTACAAAATCAAGGTACAAAAATCAATGGTGAGGTGTGTGTGTGTGTGTGATGATAATTAAAAGATAAAGGAAGAGGGGCGCCGGGGTGGCTCAGTCGTTGGGCATCTGCCTTCCGCTCAGGTCATGATCCCAGAGTCCTGGGATCAAGCCCTGCATCTGGTTCCCTGCCTGCTTCTCCCCCTCTCACTCCCCCTGCTTGTGTTCCCTCTCTAGCTGTGTTTCTCTCTGTCAAATAAATTCATAAAATCTTAAAATAAACAAACAAACAAACAAATAAATAAATAAATCTTTTAAAAAAGGCAAAAACCCCCCCACAAATACTAGAAGAAAACCCAAGTGAATTTATTTATAATTTTGCTGTCAGAAAACCTTTTAAAATATGCTCATCATCCAAAACAATAGCAGAGAAGATAACAAATTTGACTACATTGATAAGAAGGTTTAACAAAAGAAACTTTACAAGCATAATCAAAAGATAAGTGACAAATTGGGAAAATATAATTGCAACATATATCATAGATAAAGCTCTAAGTTTCCCTATTTATGAAGCATTCAAAAACTGAGAAAGGCAAAAATTCATACCCATAAAAAGCATAAGTACCTTTAAATGTACGAACTTCACTTATGATGAGAGAAAAGCAAATTAAATTTGCAGGGAAAAAGTGTCTCCAGATTTTCTGTATGTTTCAAAAAGTTCGTAGTAAATGAGTAGAAATCTATAATTTCTCACTCTCAGGTTGGCAAGCACTCACAAGCTTGAAAGCACACTTTTCTGCAATCAATTGAGTGAAATGTGGGCCTGAGCTGGGTATTAGATGATATCATTAGGGTATGAAGTTTATATTTCCTGGGTGTGATTATTGTGTTGTGGTTATGTAACAGCCTGTCCTTGGGGAATACATACTACAGTATTTGTGGATAAAATACCATGAGACTTCAAAACCTACTTTCGCATACATCAGCTCAACAAAAGTGGTGTGTTTTTATTGTCGACCAGTGGTTCTTAATCAGGGGCATTTGGCAATGTCTGGAGACATTTTTGGTTGTCACAACTTGGGAAGGAGGCTACTGGCACCTCTAATGAGTGGAGGCAAGAGATACTATTAAATACCCATCAAGCTACAGGAAAGCCCCTTAAACTATTCCAAATATCAATAGTGCCATGGTTTAGAAACTTTGTGCAGATAGAGATAAAGCAAACGTGGCAAGGGTTGGGTAAGCTATGAGATCATACAATTATACTATTCTTTCAACTTTGTCGTATGTTTGAAAATTTCAAGACAAAATATTTAGAGAAAAAGTAAATTAAAAAAATATATAATCAGGGGTGCCTGGGTGGCTCAGTTGGTTAAGTGTCTGCTTTCTGCTCGGGTCTTACTCCCAGGGTCCTGGTCTAGCCCAGCTTCCCATCTCCGGTTCAGCCAGGAGCCTGCTTCTCCCTCTCCTGCTCCCCCTGCTTGTGTTTTCTCTTTCTAATAGACTAAATATTTTTTAAAATCCTTAAAAAATAAAAAAATATTTTCTCTTAAGGAGAGAAAAAAGAAGCTGCATTGATAAAAAATAACCCACACATAGGAAGACAATGGTAAAAGTCTTTTTTTTTTAAATCCAAAAATGAAGAAAAGACAGAAAATTTTGCCTTGTCTACCCATTGGCATTAAAACCACAGTCACCACATTAAGTTGAGAGATTTTCAAATGTGATTTTTAGGAAGCTTCTTTTATGATCATATATATTTTAAAAATTTATTTTTAATATTTTGTTTCTTATTTTTTAAAGTAACCTCCATACTGAACGTGGGGCTCAAACTCACAAACCCAAGATCAAGAGTCTCATGCTCTATGGACTGAACCAGCCAGATGCCCACATATACATAAATTTTTTTCCTAAACTAGGCTCTCACTGTGTGATGATCAGATACATAATTTTGTCATATTAAAACTAAATCAAAATGAACAAACTGGGAAACTGACAGCCAGTTTCTTCTCTAGAGGCCTCAGAAGACCCCCCAGCTGAAAAACGAATCTCAGAAAATAGATACTTAAAAAAAAATGTTTCCCTGACAACTTAGTATTTATGGTAACGTAATGTAATTGGAGCGGTTTGCAAAGCTCCTGTTTCATCTGATTTTATCATCCATTCTGCCCTAACTGGGTAGGGACTAGAAGGTGTTGGAAAATGCAAAATGAATTTACTAAAAAAGTGGGTTTCATTTATAGTAGGGCTGAAGATAAGGATACTGGGCTTTTATGAGACCTGACTTGCATCTCTTGCTTTGTGCTATTATTTTCTTCAGTGTCGTTCAATATCTGCCTTTGTTTGTAGTCCCTACTCTTTCTTCCTTGCCCAGCATCATTTTATTGTGCAGGGCATATAGAATAGGTTGGCCTTTTGGTAACATTTCCTATTCTACTTTCTAGCCTCAGCAATTCTTTTTTTAAAAAATTTATTTTGAATTTTTAAAATTAACATATAATGGATTATTTGTTTCAGGAGTACAGGTCTGTGAATCATCATCCTTACACAATTCACAGCACTCACCATAGCACATACCCTTTCCAATGTCCATAACCCAGCCACCCATCCCTCTCCCCCACCCCCCAGCAATCCTCAGTTTGTTTCCTGAGATGAGGAGTCTCTTATGGTTTTTCTCCTTCCCTGGTCCCATCTTGTTTCATTTTTTCCCTCCCTACCCTTCCCGACTCCCTGCCCTGCCCCTCAAGTTCCTCATATCAGAGAGATCATACGATAATTGTCTTTCTCTGATTGACTTACTTTGCTCAGCATAATACCCTCCAGTTCCATCCACGTCATTGCAAATGGCAGGATTTCGTTCTTTTTGATTAATCCCAGTAATTCTTGTTTTCTTTATAGCTCCTCATGCCTGATCATTTTTTATTGGAGGCAGACATTGCATAAGCCCAGCTGTAGAGGCTCCAGGTGATGGTCTCTCCCACCAGAGAGGGTTCACGCTGTCCTCTGCTAAGGTGGAAGGGTCTGCTCACCTTAATTAAATTAGGGTTGTAGCTGAATTGAGGCTGGAGCTCTTTTTGTAAGACCCACCAGGGGCTTAAAATTGAGAACCTAGTGTTTTCACCTTGGCTGCAGGCTCTGCTGGGTCCTCAGCTCTAATCACTGTCTCTGAGCAGAGTGAGACTTCGGGGAAACTCTACTCTTCTTCCCAAAGGCTCTCTTGGCTTAGCTTCTAGCCTCCAATTCAGCAGAGCCCCAGAATTTGGCAAATGTCTTAAGAAGACTAGCCATGTGTCCGACTTCATTCCCCACCTCTCTTCTAGTGAGCTCCCAAGTCTCCAGTTTTGTCTCTCCAGTAACCTCCCCCGCCCCACCCCTGAGACCACCCACAGCTCTTCCCCCACCAAGGCCCTCTGTCTTGACAAAGCTCAGATTCTCAGTTTTTTGTATCACGTCTGAAATTGCCAAATGCTTCCATAGAAAAGAAAAGTGCAGAATATCAGCGTCCATTATTCTCCAGAATCTCGGTCTCTCGAGCCCTGGTTGCCGTTGTGGCTCTCCAAAGCCTTTAGGTAGATGATTTCTGTTTTATTATGTTTTTTCTACTTATTTGAGGCTGTAGCACTGCTCTTGCATAGCCTTACTGTCTTTTATTGTTTGTTTTTCTATCGATTGCTTACAGTGTGATAAAATCTCCCACTATAATTACGGATTCTTTTATTTCATCTTGTAGTCAAATCAGATTTTATTTCCATATGTCCACGCTGTGTTATTAAGTTCATTGACCAAACCACCCATGAACCCCTATTACTAAATTCATATGAATAGAAAAAATTAATCTTCAGGATGAATTGCTTTTTATCCTTGTAGAGTTTTGTAAAAAAATCTCTAGTAGTGCATTTTCCCTCAAAGTTTATTTTTTCTGATATGAGACATACCAACTTTTCTTTTGCTGCTGTTTACATAGTGTATAATTTTCCATTTTTTTTACATTAGACTTTTATATATCCTTATGTTTTGATGTATCTCTTATAAAATGCATATAGTTTTAAAAATGCAGTCTGGTCTCTTTATCTTTTCATTAAAGCATTTAGTGTACTTACTTATATTAACTATGATTATAGGTATATTTGGTTGAAATTTCACATCTTACTACTTATTTTTTGTTTATTCTGCTTATTCTATGTTACTATTTCTGTCTTTTCTTTTGTTAATTGATTTTTGTTTAAAATTATTCCATTTTACCTTGGTATTTACCTATTAGCTTGGTAGTTAATATATTTGTTTACAATTTCTTTGGGGTTTACCATAGAGATTACTTCACATATTTCCAAAGCAGAACAATGATTTTCTTTTTTACTTTCTTCTTAGACAATGCAAGAAATTTGAATTTTAGTCCCATTTATGTCCTCCCTACCTAAATGCTATTGTTATCCTGTATTTTAATTCACTCTATCATTGTCTCTATCATTGTATCTATCATTGTCTCATGCTTGCTCTTCATTGAGATTTGTGCACATATTTACCACTTTCCTTGCTCTCTAGTGTTCCCTATACTTGAACCAGATGAAATCTGGAACATACTCCTTTTACCTTCTGAATAGAAGTCTGTTCATGAAGAGTTCTCTCAAGGTTTTGTGTTCTTGAGCATATCTTTGCTTCACTTTCTTTTTTTTTTTTTTGTAAAGATTTTATTTATTTATTTGACAGAGAGAGAGAGAGAGATCACAAGTAGGCAGATAGGCAGGCAGAGAGAGAGAGAAGGAAGCAGGCTCCCTGCTGAGCAGAGAGCCCTATGTGGGCCTCAATCCCAGGACCCTGAGACCATGACCTGAGCTGAAGGCAGAGGCTTTAACTCACTGAGCACCCAGATGCCCTTCACTTTCTTTTTTGAGAAGTATCTCATCTGGGTACAGAATTCTAGATTGGTGGTTTACTTCTTCTGAAAGTTCTTTGAAGATAACATTTCTTTGTTCTTGTTGGGAAAAAAAAAATCATTCAATTTAATCATTGTTCATCCAGAGGTAGTATTTTCTTTCTCTTTGGTTGTTTTCACTTTTCTCTTGGTCTTTATTTTTTTAGCAGAATTAATGTGCTACAGTTTAGTGAGTATATGATTTATTTATCGTGTTTCCAGAGTGTGTGGCTTCTTGAATCTATGACTTGAGGTTTCTCATCAGTTTTAGAAAGTTTGAAAAAAAAAAAAAAGGAAGTTTGTAGCTGTCACAGTTTCTGCCTCATTCTATCCCTCCTTGTCTTCTTGGACTCTAAGTACACATATATTAGAACTTCTCACTTAATTTATATTTTCCCACCATCTTCTTTTCCTTATTTCTCATTATCTTCCTCTCCTTACTTCATTCTGGATATTTTCTTTGCTCCTATCTTCAGATTCGCGAATGCTTTCCCCTCTCTTCATCTGGGTGCAATCTGCTATTAAATGGCAGATCACTTTTTTAACATTGCTTTTTAAATATGCCGTTCTTTTTAGTTGTAAAATTCCCATTTAGCTCTTTTTTAAAAAAATTATTTTCAGTCCTTTTGCTGAAATTTTCAGCATAGCTTTTCTCTCATTGATTACCTCAAGCTTTGTTATTTTGGAGGCTTCATCTGATAACTCCAACTGTGGGTTTTTCTATTGTGTCTTTCCATTTTTATTCATGTTATCATGACTCCTTATGTATATGTGTGTCTGTATGTGTGTGTGTATACATCAGACACTGATTTTTAAAAATGTTTGCCGATATAATGTGAAGCCTACAATGTTGATCTCTTTCTCCAGGGAGGACTTTTTTTTTTTTTTTCTGCTTCTGCCAGGGGTCTAGGGCATTATTATTTTGGGATCCTCACATGCCAGTTTCAGAGACTGAGGTGTTTTGAAAGCGCATGATTCTCTTCTGAGATTTTATGTACTTCCAGGTCACTCCCATTCCTAGGGTGCAGTCCTCTGGGTCCCAAACTACAAGAGGGTAATTACTAAGGATACAGTTTCCTCATTCTCCTCTTCTTAGTGAGTCCTAGATTCCACTCATTGTCTTCATGGTTTTGAGAGGCTTTTAGAATCTGCTTAATCTCTCAGGTACTCTTGAAGATATTGGCAAATGCTCCATGGAAAGATTAATCTCAATCATGGGCTTGCCTCTCTGGTTCTCTTTCTTTTTCCAGTAACTGGTCCAATAGTTCTTTACTATCTTGTTAGCTCTGTGATGACTTCTGATAGAGTAAATTTTTTGCTTGAGGTTTTTAAGTTGTCCTAAATAGGAAGGCTTAAAATTAACTGTTATATTAGCAGGAATGTTAAGTTCTATGTATCTAATATTGATTTCCTCTGATTTTCTAGATATTTATATGGGAGGTGCTCTCTGTTAGTTTTAGTCCTTCATGTTGCTTCAATGTAGGGACTAAATGTCAACATTATAAAAGGCACTATAGTAGTTCAAAACTTAGTCTCTGAAATTAAAGAGATTTGGGTTTAAATAGTAGCATTACATCTTCTTATTTGGTATTTAGATTAACTTGAAAATAACTTGAAGATGATTTCCTGTGTTCTTTGAATGTCTAATTATGAAGATGAAATAAGAAAATGTTACAAAACATTTAGCATAGGGCTAGTCAAAGGGGAATACTCTAGAAACAGGTTCTTGAAAAAAGAAATTTTGGCTCTATGGGAAAATATCCCTTTGAAAGGAGAGATCTGATGATTACCACCTCAAATAATCAGACTTATTCTGTCACATAGCAAAACAATTAGACATTGTGTCTTTTAATGTGGTATATTAAGAAGCCTATTACATCCACCTATGTATAATTGCTAAATATGTTTTACCTAAATCACATATGAAGAGATGATCAGACAAATAACTTAAAGAACATTTTATAGGAAAATCAACCTGAATTTCTTAAAAAGACCCCAATAAGTCAATATTCTGAAAAACAAAAACAAAGGCAGAGGGATGCTTCTGGTTAAAAAAAGTTAAGGAGACATAAAAAAAATTATATGCACTGGTAAACCTTGTTCAGATCCTGAGTTGGAAAAAAATCTATATATTTTGGGGGCCATTAAAAAATTTAAATAAGGATTGTAAATTCGATTAGATTATTGAATCAATATAAAAAATTAAATGTGATAATAGTATTGCATATCGGATAATACACTTATTCTCAGGAGATGCATGTGGAAGTATCCTCATGTCTGCAACTTAGTTTTCAGTGCTTCAGCAAAAATAGATAATAAATAAAACAAATGTGGAAATATTAACAACTGATATATCTAAGTGAGGATATACATCAGAGTTTTCTGTCATATATTTTTACTTTTCTGTGTGTTTGAAATCTTCCCAAACAAAAAGTTGGAGGAACATTCTTGGATATTTCATTCAAGTTACTCAACCTCAGGTAAGTTTTTAATTCATTCAATACAAATTTATTGAGCACTTACTATGTGTTACATACTCAAGGTGCTGGGGAAATGGATGAGATCATTCTCTAATTTTCAGTTTCCTCATCCACAGAAAGGATGTGGAGTAGCAGTGTCTCCTATACAAGCACTATGCTTGGATCAGAGTAGGCGCTCAACACACGTTGGCTGTTATAATTCATCAGCATTCTCCATTGTTGATCTAATTTCATCTATTTGATGATTTTGGTTTTTCAATTTTACTTTAAATAAAAAATGTATGCTCTTTCTTCTTATGTGTTATTCTTCCCATGATGTTACTAGTCATCTTATTTTTGTTAGGGCATTTGAAGTTTTAGAGAGAATACTATAATGAAATCAAAGCAAGGATGAACTCAAAGTGGTTAGGGGCATATTTTTCAAGTTAGGCTTTTATTTACTTGAGTATTCTAAGGTCTGAAGTTTATATTCATACAGATTTTATTGATGATTATGTTCTGGTCTAAGATTGGGTTGTAGACTAGAGGCCAACTAAAGAAAGGTTTCTAAATTAAGCTGATTAAATATTAAACAACACTGGAAACTCCTTAATGTTCTTTGCCAACAATCTTGCCTCTTTAACAAACTGTGTCTATGTGGCGTGTTATTCTATCTATGAGTAAGAGCACTCCTTCCCTCCATTCTACTCCACCCACTCACGTTCTCAGAGTGGCTTGTTCTGATAAGTGTACAGTTCATTCTAAGCCCTTACCATAAAATTTATCATTAAATTCCCAAACTTTCTTTTCTGTGTAGACTGTGATCATAGCTTATAATTTATTATATAAAGCAATTTTAATGCTATTGTACTAAAAGCAACCAAACTAAAGATTATTCATATAACTTGCAAAATAATACTTAAAACTCATTAGGGTGACCTAATAATTAAAAATAAGTGATGCTGGAGTGCCTGGGTGGCTCAGTTGGTTAAGCAACTGCCTTTGGGTTAAGGCCGTCCCAGGATTGGGTCCTGCATCAGGATCCCTGCTCAGCAGGGAGTCTGCTTCTCCCTCTGCCCTCCCCCTCTCATGCTCGCTCTCTCTCGTTCTCTCTCTTTCAAATAAATAAATCAAATGTTTTAAAAAAATAAGTGATACTTTTGGGTTAAGTTTATTTTCAAGTGTTTACTCCAAAACATAAAACAAAACATTTCTATTTCCTGTATCTCTCTTACAACTTTTGAGAAGACTAAAACAATTATTCATATATTTGCATTAATGGTAAGCATCTCATCTACCTTATGGGTTGTACACTGCATTTCAGTATAGTCGTGTCTGCTAACAATATAGCAAATTATTTTTATTATACAATTGTGTAGGATTAAAATAAATAATATAGAAATAATTTAACAAATCTTTATGGAATACCTACTATATTCCAGGTTTGGGAAACTTAAAAATAAATAAATGGTCCCTGTCTTCAAGAAGCTCACAGTTTAAATAGGGAGACAGACAAATAAAACAGACAATTTAATTTAGTGACAGCTTTAAGAATGGTATGTAAAAAGAACTATGGGAACTCTATCGAAGGTCACTTAATCTAGACTGGTACAATCTAGGGCTTGTTTCCAGGTCAAGAGGATAATTTTTACAAAAAGTTTGCCAAGAAGAGAGTTGGTGGGTGGGAGAGTGTGAGAAATTCTTCTATAAGGTATTGTCAACTAGTCCTAAAGACTGTACTGCCTGATCTTCAAGGCCCCTTCTAGCTGATCCTTACCTGCTTGATCCAACAAGGGGCACTTATACAGAATGAGGCATCTTTTCTGATACTGTATCTCTTTGTCAAATACAGGTTTCCTGGATTCTTCTTTTTTGTGCTATGGAGCACAATTTAAGAAGAAGATACCATACTAACTAAAATGTTTTGTATATACTTTCTTAACTATGGTGCTGACCACAGATTCAGAATGAATAATCTGGTATAGCAAGTACTATACCATCTACTTTTACGAAAAAGAGAACAAAAGTTAAACTGAAGGTTCCTGGAGAGCTATAAACTTAAACAAGTCAGGTATATAGAGTTCTCTAAAATGATACATATATTTTTTCTTTTAAATGTGATGAAAACAAAAAGGATCCTAAGTCCCTTGTCTAGGTTATCTACGAGTAGTACACTAGATGGTGCTCTAAGGCAGTTAGAAAGAAAGCTTTTGCCAAGAAAAGCTGTGGCAGCTCAAGTGTTCCGGAAACTCTCCATTTGTCCCTGAGAGCAGTTCCAGGTCTGTAGGCAAGTAATGGGGATCTTAGTCTCACAAGGTTTAGCTTTCTGGTCAGGTTAATTTTAGACTAACCCTCAAGTTTAACACATATTAAGATGGGCTCAATGTTTGACAATTCAATCTGATTTCACTGAAATGGACATTTTAAAGTTACTGAAATATAAATTATACTCAACATTTAAACCTATTGTGATTAATTTCATTTAGGTAGTCTTCCTAGTGATGTCTACTTCTAGTTATGAGCCCAATTATGTCTACTACTGAATCAATCTCTAATCAGTTTCTTCCTGAATTTTTGAATTAATATTCAGTAGAAAATGCGAATCAAACTCTCTTGTCATTGAAGTACTGAAATATGCTAATATAAATACATGAAGCAATACATTTTGAAATCACTCTATCAGTATATTTCCTACATAGACAACATTTCATGATTTTTCTACAATAAAATCAGAAAAATTTTTATGAAAGTGCAGAATAAAAACAAAGTTTGACTTTCATAATATTTTCTACTTAGTTTTCTTTTAAATGTTAAACATTAAAATGGTAAACAAACAAAAATGAATCTAAGAGTCATTTTAGTTTCAAAGTCTCAAAGTTAGAAGATCTTTGCAATTTTTCAGCTTATCTTTCCAGTTCTGCTTCTAGAATTTCCCCCCACGTATCTACATCCATTGGGTACATGATCTTTTCTGGTAGGCTCAGAGGAGAACATATGTTGCTGTATCTGCCACTTAGCCATTCGTGTTTCACTTTACTCTTCTGGTAATTCCTCAGTAGTATTACCTGAAAGAGGTAAATCATCAGTGTCAGAGAATGTAGTGCGTGGCTGGTCAGTGAGTTTGTTTTAAAACTAGAGGAACTGATTGACAGGGCTGAAAAGAAGATTAAGTATTTACACTGATTAACACATACACCAATAAATGTGTCATGTGTATGTGTGTGTGGGGGCATATGTATACATATGCAAAGTGAGCCACAGAGTTTGCTGTGAGTTTTGGATAGTAGAATGGAGTAGCTAACAGAGGCATATTGCCTAAATTTAGGATTAAAGAAAATGTAAAAGGATGGATGGGATGGTGTTGTTTGTAGGAGAAGAATAATAACTCAGCTTCAACTCCCAAAGCCAACACACTCTGTATGCCACTCTGTCTATGAAATCCTTCCTCCTCATGCAGAAGGTGGAGCTGGCTCAACCCTACCACCATATTGTCCCAAACACTATAGACTATAAAGACTAAACTTACTTTCCAGGAATATCCACTTTCTAGATCATGGTCTATTTCTCTTTGGCACACAGCTCTTAGAGTCAAGCAATGAGGTTTCCACAGGAAGTCACTGTTTCTTACTATGTTATTCCAGCTCTTGCAGGTTACTGAAGCCCTGCACAAACTCCGAATGTCTAGCTGACTGAAAATTTTAAAAGTAACTTCTGGAGGTAGCAGTTCAACAAGGTTATTTTGACTCTCTTTTTTTTCCTTCTCAGAATCCACAGAATTCAATTCTATGCCAGAAACTCTTGAATTATTGTTCCTCTTGGAGTTTTTCTGCATAGCTTGATGTTTTAGCAAATTATCCTCATATGTAACCTAAAAGGCAAAGTTTAAACATGCTCAGTCTCTTCAGATCAGACTATAGAACCTACTCTGAGTTGGATACGTTCTGGGTATGATTTAAAGAACCTTAACTTTCTTGACTTGAGTTTTTCAATCTATAAAATGGGGCCAATGAAGCAGCGCTCCTCTGTGTTCTTAAAAGGATTAACAGAGATTATGTGTAAAGCCTCTAGCTTCACATCTGAATTGCACATGGAAGGCACTCAACACATGTTCCTTCCCTTCTTCCTTTTAAATGTTTTTAGTAAATGGGTTTGTTTCTAAACATTTGTTTTTCTGCTCTCAAAGAACATTAGCTAAAAAAGAGAAGTGATTCTTTACAGACTATAGTTTGAATTTAGTAGTAGAAATGACTATTGTGGGAACATATTTGATTCCAAGCATTTTCCCAAAATACTTCTGAAAATGTGTATGATTCAATTCTCTTAAATTCCTGAAATTCTCTTAAACTTGTCTGTGGGAATTGATGTCTTGTCATTAAGTTCTTCATCTATAATTTGTGACTTAATCATAAACCTGATGGACTTCTGTAGTTATATAATTATTTATCTACTTGTACCTATTGGGTAGGTGCTCACAGTTGACATAAATACTATCTGCAATGGACAAGAGGTTGAAGTCCAGGTTATGATGACACAAGGTCTCAAATATTTAGTTCAGGTATAAGATTAGTGTCTTAGAAATGGGCTCCTGAAGCTATCCTACATGCATAATTATGAACTAAGAACAGAAGTCATTGAGGTCATAAAGCAACAGTAACTAACAACTATAAACAATGTTTATAATTCAGCTTAGGCATAAAATTAAAGATTATATATATTATACATATAAAGAGAATATATATATATATATATAGGATATATATATTCAAAATCATTTGAAAGCACAGAGCTATTTTGCATATAAAAACAGCTCATATTACTTAAAATCAGTTTATTCCATGTTGCACTTCCTTTTATAATGGGGGGGGGGTGACAGTGCAGGAGGAGGGGTTTGTTAAATACTTCTTTTTAACTCAGTTAATGATTATTCCCCTTTCTAGACCTGTTACTCACCTATGTTCCAAGGCCACAGTTGCTCCCACTCATTTGATTGTTTCTGATCCGAATTAGATATGGTGGTTAGAATTTTAATGTCTCTTCTCAACAGAGGACTTCCTCTAGAAGTTTTGGGGAAGTAAGAAAGCAAACTGATAGAAACAAATTCATCAGTCAAGAGCAAGTTTTTGCCAGGGCCCTCATCTCTCTCACCATCAATACAAACCAAGCCAAACTACTATATTCTTGGGGGGGGGGGGAATCTCACATTAAGGGAACATTACCGTGCATTTAAACATTTGTTACTTTTCCCAGAATCTCAGTGGGGAATAAAATGTTTCTTCTCCTTACAGTTCTTCCCCAGGAGGCAAATGAATTTTTTGAATTTAACAGTTGGGGGTGCCTTGGTGAGGTTCCTAAACTCCCACTAGGCATCTTCTTCTAAGTCCAGTTTTGACTGGATACCTGGAAAACTATCCCTCTTCTGCCCCTTCTTTCTGAATCTCAGTATGCTGAATTATCTTTCTAGTTAGGTAAGAGCTCGCCCCTTTTCAGGTGTCACTAGGAGCGAGGGATCGGGAGGCAGCGCAGATGAACCCCGGAGGTCGGAAGGAATGACCCCACAGCCCATTGAGCCACCCTCCTTCAGGGTCTCGCGCAGTCTGTAGCTGCCTGACTCCAAAGAACACGGAGCAATGACAAATAAGCGTCAGCACCGACTGTCACTGCAGTTCCAGAGGGCTGAGCAGAGGCTGAGCTGTCCCGACGTCGGCTAAAGGGAAGACCCTCCTACCTCCAGTGCCGCGGTAGCTCCTTAGACGAATTAAATTCTTTGGAATTCGAATCCTTCGCCATAGTCCCTACAGCCCCGCCCACTATTAGCCCCACCTTGCCGACTCGGATTTCGCACAGGCGTAGAGAGAAGCGCGCGCTGCCTTTAGGGAGTGGTAGTTTTTCCAGGGCGCCTCAGCACGACGAAAGAGGAGAAGGAGGCTCCAAGGACTACAAAGCCCGGCATCCTCCACGGCGGGTGGGCGGTGAGAAAGGGCGGGGGGAGGTTAACCCGGGCTTTTAAAAAATAATTTTGAGGCGGAGTGTTGGAAGAATCCCGGCGCACGTCACTGGACGGAGAGGGGAGGCGGAACTCCCGACGCAGAGCTGGGGCCCCAGATGCGCGAGCCCTGGAGACACTGGAGCAGATCCTGTGCTTCCCCCTCCCCCTGCGTTTTTCTGAGGGCCTCCCTAGGCCCCGCGCGTGTCCATGGAAGGCGGAAACGGCTGCGGGGACCGTCTCCTTGCGAAGGGGTGTAGTCCTCGCCGCCATGTCCGGGGGCTTCGAGCTGCAGCCGCAGGACGGCGGCCCCCGGGTGGCCCTGGTGCCCGGGGAGACGGTGATCGGTCGCGGGCCGCTGCTGGGAGTAAGTGTGGCAGGGGGGCTCTGCCGGAGCCGGAGAGCCGTGCGAGGTCCTCGCTGTTTCCTGAAGCCCTACTCTCCGTCTCTGGCTTCCCCACCACGCCGGCCCTGCATGTCTGGATTTTAGAAGTTTGGGAGCAGCACGTTTTTCAGTCAACTTTAACCAACTCACAACGTTTCCTTAGGTTGCCTTTGAAAAGCACTGACTTGTATTATCATTACTACAGTCTTATCCAGAGGTCGGCAAGCTAATGTCCCTAAGTTCAAATCCAGTCTGTTTTTACGGGCCCACGTAGTAAGAATGGTTCTTAAGTTTTAAAATGTGAAATGTAAACAAACAAAAAGCCTGCTAGCCTTTCAGGGAGAATAATTGGCCCAAGCGTTGAAGATATTGTCTCTTAGTCTGGCAAGCTACAATATTTATAGTAGAATCTGGCCCTTTATAGAAAAAGTTTGCCAACTTTTGGTCTTATCTTTCCTAGAATAATTTCTTTTAAGCTTTCGGCCTCTTTTTGGATTGCATGAGCCTTACTTCTATTGTAATAGTCTTTTTCAGTAATATCAGCAGCTAACCCTTATGTAGTGTGTAATGTTCCTGGCGGTGATCTAAGGACTTTATCTATATCAACTTTTTAACCCATTCAAAATCCTCTGAGTTAGGTGCTCTTACTATCTTCATTGTTCAGATGAGAAAATGGAGCCATAGAGTGGTTATTGAAAGATAGGATACAGTGCCACTGAGTGGAGTATATATTCTCCACCCTCTTTAGGATGTTTAGGAGTTAGAAAATTTTCCTGTTGCATTCTGGAATTTTATAGGTCTCTACCTAAAACATATTATTGTTTTAACATTCAGCGTATCTTGTTTAGTGCCTACTTTGTGTAGCACATTTGCAGGGGGTAGCACTGTGACAGAGATGTGGGTCTCTGCTCTCCAGGAGTTTTCTCTGAGGCCATGGAGACAACCTGGGTCGGTGAGCTAATATCAGAGAGTGAAGAGTGTGGGCTATTCTGGTTAACCTCCAATGGTTAAGTGGAACCATTGGTATTAGCCTTAGGACACTTCTCTGAGCAGGAAAAGGAGTGGTAATTGTGGGTTCTGATGTAGAGCTCAGTCCTAAAGCAGTGTGTGCATATGTGTTTGTGTGCATGTAAGGTATTGAGAAAGTTGAAGTTTAGGTGCCTTTTATTTATTTTTTATTAACATGTAATGTATTATTTATTTCAGGTGTACAGGTCTGATTCATCGGTCTCACACAATTCACAGCATTCCTTACAACACATACCCTCCCCAGTGTCCATCCCCCAACCATCCCATCCCTCCCGCCCCCCTCCACTCCAGCAATCCTCAGTTTGTTTCCTGGTATTAGGAGTCTTTTATGGTGCTGTTTATTTTTTAACTGGACAAGTAATTACTTAAACGTGTAGATAACATTCTGTTACTTTTCTCCATAGTTTAACTATACAGACATTTGAGAGAACTACCTGAGAGGTTTATTTTTTTTTTCCTCCCACTCTCATCTCTTTCTCCACATATATATGAAATTTTTACAGTATATGTGCTTCATCTGGAAATCTTATGTCTGGTGACAGTTGAGTTTGGTTTGCTTAACAAATTGTATCACCATTACAGAGTACTGTGGATCTGGTTAAAAGATAGATGAATTTTAGGTCTATGTTTTATAAACGTGGCAACAGGTTACAGATCCTTTAATTGTTTGTAGCTTGATGTTTGTATTATAGGCTTGCTAAGATGAGATGAACCTAGTTGGTTTCTGTCTTAAAATGGTAAGAGTAGAAAGTTAGTCTATCTGGTCAGAATTTTGCTTCTCCTTTTCAAATAATCCTTCAGTGATGAGATTCTCTTTCCAAGTTTGGCAGCTATTAAAAGTGGTTATGAACAATGTCCTAAATGTGTTGCAAGAGAAAATTTGCAGAACAAACAAATCAATTTGTGGTTTTAAAGATTTTGGAGCTGGCATGTGTCTTCCTTTGCAGTGGTTAAAATTCAACATGAGGGGGCGCCTGGGTGTCTCAGTTGGTAAGGGTCTGCCTTCCACTCAAGTCTGATCTGGGGTGGAAAAAGGGGGGGGGTCCTAGGATTGTGCCCTGCCAGGCTCCCTGCTCAGTGAGGAGTTTGCTTCTTCCTCTACCTCTCCCTCTGTGCCCCCCCCCCAATAAATAAATAAAATCTTAAAAGACAAACAAACAACAATGCTCTATAAAGGCACTGTTTCAAACAGCAGCAATTCCAGTGTGGCTTTTTTTTTTTTTTTTTTTTTTTTTTTTTTGTAGTCTGAGAGAGCAGACTTAGTTAAAGTAGGAAGAATCAGGAAACTCATTGCAAATTATTAATAATATAATGATTCATTATTAATATGTGATGATTAATAATAATGATTTTGGAACTCACTTAAAAAGTCATGTTTTTTGGAGACAAGTTTCACAAGCCTTCATGACCGTACAAGCATAAAGGTTTGTAATGCCAATGTGTAAAATGGGCTTGGTGGTGAAACAAGAATGTAAGAAAATCTAAGAATGTCTTTACAGTGGTAGGAAAACACAAATAACAGAACATGGTGAAATTTAGTTTCTTGTGCCATTTGCTTTAGTGGGAGTCACAGTGAACCCAAGGTCTTTGTTTTCTAGGTTGTAATTGTGTTTTGTGATCTATACTAATTAATGGTTTTACAGCAGAATGAATCTGCATGGAATTATCTTGGGTGAAAACAGCCAATCCCAAAGGTTACATATTGTATGAATTTGTTTACATAAGATTAATGAAATTACAAATTATAAACATGGAGAACAGATTCCTGTTGCCAGGATTTAAAAGAAGGGGAAAAGGAGTAGGGGAGTAGGAGGGAGTTGATAATGGCTATAACACAGCCAACATGAAAGATTTTTGTGGTGATGGAGATGTTTTGTATCTTGACTGTATCAACATCAATATCTGCTTGGGATATTGTATTACAGTGTTGCAAGATGTTACCACTGGGGAAATGGGGATATGGTACAAGAGATTTTGATGTATTGTATCTTCTAATTATATGTGAACCTCCAATTACCTTAAATAAAAAATTTACTTAAAAAAATATTTTACAGTACAGCATCTCAAGCAAGAGAGTACCTTTAGGCCAAATTATTTGCTTTGTGGTTTTTCTAAAATAAAGCTGATTATACTCTTTTTAAAATTTTTTTTTATTTGTTTTATTTATTTATTTATTTATTTATTTTTTAAAAGATTTTATTTATTTGACAGCGAGAAACACAGCGAGAGAGGGAACACAAGCAAGGGGAGTGAGAGAGGGAGAAGCAGGCTTCCCGCCGAGCAGGGAGCTGATGTGGGACTCGATCCCGGGTCTCTGGGATCATGACCTGAGCCGAAGGCAGTCGCTTAACCAACTGAGCCACCCAGGCATCCCTATTTGTTTTATTTTTTAAAGTTTTCTTTTTTTTAAGATTTTATTTATTTGACAGAAAGAAACACAGTCCTAGAGGGAACACAAGCAGGGAGAGTGAGAGAGGGAGAAGCAGGCTTCCCGCGGAGCGGGGAGCCCGATGTGGGACTTGATCCCGGGTCTCCAGGATCATGACCTGAGCCAAAGGCAGTCACTTAACCAACTGAGCCACCCAGGCGTCCCCAAGTTTTTATGTAGACATAAGTTTTTAGTTCATTTGGGTAAAAACACCAAGGAGCTCAATTGCTGGATCATATGGTAAGTGTGTGTTTAGTTTTGTAAGAAGCTGCAGTTGTCTTTTAGTGTGGCTAGACCATTTTGCATTTCCATCATCAATGAATGATTTCCTGTTGTTCCACAACCTCACCAGCATTTTGAGTTGTCAGTGGTTTGGGTTTTGGCCATTCTGATAGATGTGTAGTGAATTGCTTTTCATGTATATATATATTCATATATATTTCATATGTATTTCTAAATCAATCTGTCTAAACTGTCTCCTGGATACAACTCAGCCTGAATATGCCATCTTCTCACATGCCTCTATACCTCTGTTTGAGTTCCTTCCTCTGGTTGTTTGATTCTGTAGGTAGCATTTGGGTATTTTTCAAAACTCTGAAGATGATTCTGTTGCAAGATCAGGGTTGGAAACCACTTCTAGACACACCAAGAATGCTTGAGACAGAGTAATTTTTTAAGAAATGTCTGCTGAACTGAATTTAACTATTCTGAAACTTTAATTTACTGAAGTCTCAAATGGAAATTTAAACCTGGTTGTGTCTTAAGTTCTGCTTCTGTTTTTACTTATTATGTTGACTCATAACATATTCATGAGAAGAATGATTCTCACATTTGTGTAACACTCACTTTGCAAGCAGCATTGCAAGCCAAACAAGTTGGGTGAGTTGAGATTTCAGTGGCATCAGGTCAGTACAGTTGCATCATGTTGGTCTACAATTCAGGAACCTTGACTTAGGACCTCAGAAGAAGGTATTGGATTTTACTTTTAAAAATCTAAGTGATCCATATTTTCCCAATATTGTGGGTTAAGTAGATGTTTTTAAAGTAGCCTGACAACCTCACTTCTATTATATCATTAGTCTTATGGGAAAGTATTTCCCAGGCTTCAAAGACAATTTCGCTTCCAGTATATTAATAACCTTTTAAGGAGAGCTTACTGGAATCTGTCTAGAGAGCCTCTGGCAAAAATCAAGTGTGTTTCCTCAAACTTGCCCTTTGTAATATCACAAAATGAACTTTGGTTAGTTCCAAGTGCAATAATATTAAACACTTTGTATCAACTAACTTTTGCCCTGTTGAGGAATAAGATGGACTTCTCTAATGTTATGACAGAGCCTCAGTTTGATTGAACACTGGAGTTCATCCTGGATCTGATAACTTGGAAGCACTCTGATAAGAATATTTCATGCTTTGTCAGCTGGTTTACAGTAATCAGCCTCCCATCCAAGTACTAACCACACCCCATCCTGGTTAGCCTCTGAGATCAGATGAGATTGGGTGTGTTCAGGGTGGTGCGGCCATAGACTACAGGATCTAGTCCCTACTTAATTCAAGTCTTAATTTTAGATTTTCTTTACTTGCCACATATACAAGTTTGAGGAAAATATTTTATGTAAATTATGTCTGAAATAGATGCTGTACTTCTTTAGATTTGTGCATTTTCTCATAAGACAGAGTCAAATCCCATACCCGAAGGTTTATTTTTCTCCACCTCAAAAGTTTGAATTTGTCACTTTTTTATTTGTCTGTCTATCTGTCATCTGTTGTTGATAGAGCAAACCAGATAATCTTGTGTGACAGCACTGTAAGTTATAAAGTATTGTACAAGAAAGTTTTTAGTATCTTAGCCTTTGGTGTGTTATGTAATTTATATTGAAAAAAACTAATCTTGCCTCTTCTCTGTTCATTTATGTTTATATGAGCCAGGCTACATGGGGACATTGTATTTATGAGATTTATTATACCTGTCTGTGATAATCAGAAATTTCTCTAGGGAAACATTTTAAGAAAAATTAACTGCTGTTGGCTTTTCAATAAATTTATATAGGCAGAAATGAAATGAAAAGTACCATTGTATTCTATTTCAGGATCTAGTAGCTTTTCTGCTTTTGCTTTATTCAGGTTTGTTTTTTATTTTTAGAATGTTGAAAATAATAAATAGGTCAGAGACCTTTATTCAAAACATCCAATCATTTCTGCTAGTAGCATAAGAAAAATCTTCATTTTGTTTGACTTAAGTAAATGCCAAAAATAAACATTTGGCAAACAAATCACAGTTCTTTTATGTTTTCATGTCTTTATCTTGTATTTTAGCCCTTATCCTAATGGACTTGCCCTTATCATAATGCATGAAACAATCAGTTTAGAACCAGAAAATCAGAGATAAGAGATCCACATTTTATTGTTACAAAAGTATACGAAAACAGAATTCTGTCCCCATTCAAGAAACAATATGAAGAATTCAAGTAAAAAGGGTTGGTTTGTTCTGTAGTATCTGAAGAATTGCTATCATTTTATCTGTTGTTAACAAAGGCTAGGGGTGGGTGCTTGGGTGGCTCAGTTGGTTAAGTGTCTGCCTTCAGGGCAGATCATAATCCCAAAGTCCTAGGATGGAGCCCCACGTCACGCTCTCCCTGCTCAGCAGAGTCTGTTTCTTCCTCTGCCTGCCTCTCCCCCTGCTTATACTTGCACTTTCTCTCTTTCTCTGTCAAATAAATAAATAAAATATTAAAAAACAACAACAACAACAAAGGATAGGGGTGATTTCAGTATTACTTGTAGCCTGTGTATTCTTCAGCTCCTGCTGTATGCTATGCAATTTTTTTTTTTAAGATTTTATTTATTTGAGGGGCGCCTGGGTGGCTCAGTTGGTTGAGCGACTGCCTTCGGCTCAGGTCATGATCCCGGAGACCTGGGATCGAGCCCCACATCGGGCTCCCTCCTCGGCGGGAAGCCTGCTTCTCCCTCTCCCACTCCCCCTGCTTGTGTTCCCTCTCTCACTGTGTTTCTCTCTGTCAAATAAATAAAATCTTTAAAAAAAAAAAAAAGATTTTATTTATTTGACAGAGAGAACCAGAGCTAGAGAGGGAAAGCAGGGGAAGTGAGAGAAGAAGCAGGCTTCCTGCTCGGCAGGAAGGGGGCTGGATCCCGGGTCTCCTGAGCCAAGACAGACCATTAACGACTGAGTCACCCAGGTGCCCCCAATTTTTTTTTAATATAAAAAAAATTCTTGGGCTTGAATGTTCAATTTGGTTAGCTTCTCTGTTTTCTAATACTCCTTCTCTGACTAGCTGAATGTAATTTATTATTAGATGTCCAGTCTCAATATAACCATTGTTGGAGTAAAGGATATTAATCATAATTGCTTTTGGCAACAAGTAACAGAAATGTGACAAAAAGCAGCCTAATCACATTGAGTTTTCTTTTGTAAGAGAATTTATGAGGCCGTCAGCCCAGGCCCGTGCAGGTAGTCAAGAAGTGGGCTCTTCTGCGTTCCTCTGTTTTCATCCTTTGCGGGTGGTTTTCATGCATGCAGTCTTGATATGGCTGCTGTACCTGAAAGTGTCCCATTTGTACAGTAAGAAAAGAAAAAGTCAGACGGCAAAAAAGTCCATGCTTGTTGAGCCTGTTCCTTGTTACCATGAAGACCGTAATTTTTCCAGAAGCTCCACTGTTTTAAAATGTAGATTTTGTTGTTTTGTTTAGGAATGGTGAGGCCAACAGATTAGAAGATGATTGGCATTGAAAAGATAATTTATTACTCACAGTTCGCAAGAGAAAGAAAGGCACACAGTGCCATGCGGGCCCACGTGAGAATGGTTGAAGGTAGAAGGCAGAGGTAGAGGAACTACAAGAAAGTCTTCCGTGTGGTTTTCTTAGCAATATATGGGCAAGGGAGAGCAAGGAGGTATAGGATGATCGAGTTTGAATAATTTTATGGGGCTCTGAGCTGTAGCTGTAGGGCCTGTCCCTAGTTATGTGGTGCGTAGCCCATGAGTGATTGGAGCAGCATAAGAGTCAGGTAAAGCCTTAATGGGAGTCCAGGCTTCAGCTGGTTAGTTTGCATGTGAAAGGTATACTTATAGGTGAGTCATTTACTGTCTAAGAAGCCAGCCTATAACCCTGGGGAGGTAGTCCTTCCTTAGTCCAAGGTGTCAAATATCAAAACATTAGATACAGAAACTAGAAAATGCGGTTAATACTCATTCCTACATGTTTTGTTAGAACTTGTCATTTGGCCATCCATAACTACAGGGAGTTTGGAGCATTTGGATATTTTTAAATGGGTACATTGTTATCCTAAATAGAACTGGAATAAATATTAGTACTGAAGAAGAAATGAATAGCTATTGATGAAGCAACTAGTAGCATCTGGGACAAAATGTCACATGTGAAGAAATGGCATCTAAAAGTCTAGGTTTAGTTTGAATTGTAAGGTGCAAATTCATATGCCTGCCGAGGCCAGGTATACAAAAGTGAAATGTGCTCAGTGGAAGATTATGAGAGTGCTGGGGACTATGGTGAGATGGATGGTACATATACTTTTCAAAGCAAAACTTAAAAAAACAAAACAAAACAAAACTTGAATGAAAAATCTGGCTACTGGTTTGTTGTGCCAGTCTAAAACAAATGCATTTAAAAAATTACAACTAAATAGAAAAGAGGCTTATTAATTTTACTGAAGTTACTCTTAATAGGTCTTTTATGTTATTTAGCAATCATACACTCCATTTTCTAGGTTAATTATTTTTATAGAGAGGGCACTTGCATGTGTGAGCCAGGGCGAGGGGCATTGGGAGAGGGAGAGAGAATAATCTTAAGCAGGCTCCACACCCAGTTAGGATCCAGATGCTGAGCCCTATTCTGGACTCATTTCTCACAACTGAGATCGTGACCTGAGCCAAAATCAGGAGTCGGAAGCCTAACTGGCTAAACCACTCAGACACCCTGAAATTGTTATGATGTTGTATGGTCACTTTGGGAAGGTTGTGTCGTCAGACTTCTCCAGTGAAGACATAATTCCTGTTGTGAGTAATTTGTGCAATGATGTTTTAATTTAAGACTTTAGGAATATTCTTTTTCCCATCAAGCACTCACCTGAAAGTTAACATTCGTCGATCCTTTACTGAGTCAATTATAACATTGGTAGTTGCAAGGTAGTGGTTCTCTGGATGGATCATTTCTTCTTCATTAGTGGCATTCTTTTATGAATAAGAGCTTTTCCTCCCAGCCCTAGCCCCAACTCCTTTCTTGAATTCAGTATGAACTCATGGATTACTTTGTATTCAAAGTGTGTTATATTCCATCATTTTCATTATTCATATTGATGCCAAAATTGTTCCCAATTTTGCTGGACCTTTAAGCTGCTGGATATGAGATAGATTTTCATGATTTTCCAATCAAGGTATGACTATTTTGGGGAGTTATCTTTGCCCCATTACCCCTAGCTTCTCATGCCCACTCTTTTTTTCTCCCAGTTGTCACTTGACTTTCTGTTCCAGTATAGTAACATTCGGTTGCATTTGTTGTTTCTTTCCCCTCTTACATGTAAAGTTTGTGGCAATCTCTGTCTCCCAGTTGTGCTTTAGATGTGAATATAGGTGGCTTTATTTGTTCTGTTTGTTGATCTCTGATTTTTTATATGGTGCCACTAGTATTTAGGTGGCTACAGTTATTTGATAGGAAGTTGGAATTCCTCTATTTTAACTATTTTTATGGCTTTCTAAAACGTGAAATATCTCATTTTCAAATGAAGTTTCCTTTAAACAGGATAATCAGCAAGTAAACTCAGTTAAGTATTTAGTACCTTCTGAAGTGTGTTATGCTTTTTGTCCCTTGTCTCAATATCTTCTAGCCAGTGCAGTCTTTTTGAGTCTTTGGGTTTCTTTGCTTTTCTATAGCTTTTGTCTTTCCACTTGTAGACCAACATCAGTCATTTTCCCCCATTGTCGGTCAGTGCACCACCTACTAAGCCCTGTCCATTTTTTGGTCTACTGTGAGTAGAGAATTAGGAATTCAGACAAGATTTGGGTGCATTCAGGGTGATATGGCCATAGATTCTCCGAAATTCAGATAATATATCTTGTTAGACTTGGATGTGCCATTAAATAAATAGGACCAAATGAAAACCCGAAGACCTTCTGGAGCTTTATTTAGGGCTTGATTTTCTCAGAAAATCTGTTTGCTTATTAAATAGTCATTCTGCCTTATTGCCAGTTCTTCAGTATGTTCTAGTTTAGACAGTTAAGCTGATGGTAAATAATGTTAAAAAAAATATTTTATGTAATGAGGGAGGCAATAAAGTGTTAAAAGGGTGATTGTCTCCTTACTTGCGGTGCATGAGCGGTAACCTGGAGGACAGTGGGAGAAGGAAAGTAAATGGGAAGTAGGGTAATCCAGGTAGAAAAACAAAACAACAGAGACTTTAGACACAGAAACAAACTGAGGGACTTGGAGGGATGGGGGTGGTGGGTACTGGGGGCACCTATTGCATGGAGCACTGAGTGTGGGGAGTGGGAAATGAATCTTGGAACACTGGAAAAAAAATTAAGTAAAAATAACAAAAAAATACACACACACACACACACAAAAAGGGTGATTGTCTCTAGAATCAGATTCCTTCTGTTAAACTTCTGGTCCTGCTTATTGGCTGTGCACCTTTTTTTTTTTTTTTTTTTTTAAAGATTTTATTTATTTATTTGACAGAAACACAGTTAGAGAGGAAATACAAGCAGGGGGAGTGAGAGAGGGAGAAGCAGGCTTCCACCAAGCAAGGAGCCCATTGCAGGGCTTGATCCCGGGTCTCCAGGATCACAACCTGAGCAGAAGGCAGATGCTTAACAACTGACCCACCCAGGCACCCTGGCTCTGTACTTTTAAGTAGTTGCTTAATGTCCCTATACTTGCATTTGTCACGTATAAAATAAAGATAATAGTGTATTTGCAGGTTTTGTGAAGATTAAAAGATATAACACATGATAGTAATTGAACAGTGCCTTAGTCTTTTTTTTTTTTGAAAGATTTTATTTATTTGACAGAGAGAAACACAGCTAGAGAGGGAGCACAAGCAGGGGGAGTAAGAGAGGGAGAAGCAGGCTTCCCGCTGAGCAGAGAGCCCAATGTGGGACTCGATCCTGGGTCTCCAGGATCATGACCTGAGCCGAAGGCAGTCACTCAACCAACTGAGTCACCCAGGCGCCCCAGTGCCTTAGTCTTGATAAACAATTATTATAACAGTTAATATAGTAGTAAGAATATATGGATATTTACTCTGTACAAGGAACAGTGATCTTTGTTTAATAAAGCAGGTCATCAGGTCCTTAGGATAATCTATTTATGACCTAGCCTTCACATATCCACTACGTTCTACCCTCCTCACAACCATCCTGAAATTAAAATAAGCTGTAATGATAATTTGTTAAAACTTCAAACTTTCTGTAGAGGGAGCATAAGTTATTATTTTTTAACTTACTCATTATTTAGAGGTACAGTTTAAAAGGCACTATATATATTTTAAATATTTTATTTATTTGACAGAGAGAAATACAGCCAGAGAGGGAACACAAGCAGGGGGAGTGAGAGAGGGAGAAGCAGGCTTCCCGCCATGTGGGGCATAATCCTGGGACTCCGGGATCATGACCTGAGCCGAAGGCAGTCGCTTAACCAACTGAGCCACCGAGGCGCCCTAAAAGGCACTATTAAAGCTAAATGCTCAAATAATATTAATTGTAAAGACTCTTTAAAAAACATTTTTTAAAGATTGTTAGTTTTTTTTGTTTTTGTTTTTGTTTTTTTATTTGACAGAGAGAAACACAGCCAGAGAGGGAACACAAGCAGGGAGAGTGAGAGAGGGAGAAGTAGGCCTCCCTTCCAAGCAGGGAGCCCGATGTTGAGCTCGATCCTGGGACTTCGGGATCATGACCTGAGCCGAAGGCAGTCCCTTAACCAACTGAGCCACCCAGGCGCCCCTAAAAAACGTTAAAAAAAGAAGGGAAAAGAAACCCGCTGTTTTTTTGATATACTATAGAAATGCACAGCTTGCCATGAAATTACATTGTTGTGAAACGATATGCCCACTAGAGGTCATGTTATGCTTTCATATATTTTTTTTCGTGTTGGTGTCAGGAAAGCCTACTTCAAAGAAAGACTGAGATAGGAAAAGTGCATTACTGCTTCCTGCAAACATGGTTTGAAAAAGAAAGAATCCAATGCTGGACTATTACAGGAACCATCATTGCATGCCATGGTTTTCTATTTGACAGTCAGCTACTCAGTTGGTTAGAAAACCAGTTTGTATTATTGAAGTTAGCAATGAGATCTTACTACCCACATTAGAATTAGAAGCTTCTTACTCCCTGACACAGAATACTTTTCATTTCCTGAAAGTTTCTGAATGATTGTATACAGGTAGAGAATTATATATGACTATTTTCCCCACATTTTTTTTTTTTATTAATGAGTATGGATTTGGAGTGCTACCAGCTTGAAGAGTGGCCTAGACAAGTTTCTTCAGTACTCTAGACTTTCAATTTCCAAATTTGTAAAATGTGAATAAACCTATGGCAGTGTTATAGTGAATCTCAACACTTAAGTGAAAGTTCTATGCAAATAATAAAATCTGTGCACATGATAAAGTGGGTTATTAGGTAACTACTGTTGGTTTTGTCCCACAAGGCACACGATGGGGGAGAATATAGGAACCTCCAAATTCCTTCTCTCCTTTCTAATAGAATAGATTATTAGTTTATATTTGCTTTTCTGAAGTAGCCATTGTGGCCAACAGTGTATATATTTTAAATGGGCTACTTTTCAGATACTTTACTTTAGAGAATGTACTCAAAATTAACTGTAGCTGTTGCAAATACACATATATGGAATTCATTCTACCATGAGACTTGATGTGCCTGTTTTTATATAGTCATAGTCTTACATGTGGAACTGCTCTCTGGTTAGAAAAAAATGAATGAATACTGATTCCTGGCGCTTTCACATTTTTGCAAGTTTTTGTAGGACCAATGGGTTTAATTGAATTAGACATTGTTGTAGTCTGTTTTTGCTGATAATTTTGGTTGAGGTGGATAATATCAGAGTTGAAGTGACAGATACTCAGGTGATCAAGAGATGGGCCAAATAATTACGGTGTTAAGTAAAGTTTGTGCATGAAATGTTTTCATAATGTATCTGCCACAAATGACAAAGGCAGTCTTAACTATTGTGTTTATAGCCTTGCAGGGAAGGCTCAATTGGCAATTTCAACATTTAAAGTGCAAATGCTTTTTAAGCTTTAGTATGCAGAAGTGTTGTGAGTGCAAGTAGAACATTATGGGCTCAAAATAGGAAGCAGATATATTCATTATGTTATTATATGATATTAATATGTGTATATATGTGTATATATTGTATATATATACACACACATAAATGATCATCTCTTCTTCACTGTAAATATTTGGTTTTCATCACTCCCCCACCGACCTCCTGTTCTCTTAACTACTGTGATGGCCCTAGAGCTCCAGTGCAGGTCTGCCTGACCTTAAAACTTGTAGTCACCCCTTTATATTTACCAGACTGCTGCTCTTTAAGTCCTTTTGTTATTATAACATACTATATATTGAAAGGTTTCCTAGTAAGTACACCATATATAGATTTTTTTCTCATTTTATGAATTTTATTGGTAAGAATCCTCACAAAATGTCTTTTTTTTTTTTTTTTTAAATTTTGTTTAGTTATTTGACAGAGGAAACACAGCTAGAGAGGGAACACAAGCAGGGGTAGTAAGAGAGTGAGAAGCAGGCTTCCTGTCGAGCAGGGAGCCCAATTCAGGGCTCAGTCCAGGGACTCATGACCTGAGCCCAAGGCAGACGCCTAAAGACTAAGCCACCCAGGTGCCCCACAAAATGTCTGTCTTCAATGGAAACAGTCATGGAAGGTTGTGAGATGTGTTAGAATCCAAGTTTGAGTCTCTGCTCTGCCCTTTATTCTTCTTATGACCTTAGGCATGTTCCTTAATCTCACAATTGTTTCATTATCTGTTCAAGGAGGACAATCATTTTAATACACATTTGCTGAGTGACTGTTTCATATCTAACCTTCCAATTTCAGAAACATTGCTATTGGTTTTGTTGTTATTGTCACTGTTGTTTTTTATGGAGGTAGCTGTATTTGAAATGTTTATTTCTTTCCCCTCTGTAGATAACAGATAAGAGAGTGTCCAGAAGACATGCCATTCTTGAGGTGGTCGGTGGTCAGCTTCGAATCAAACCGGTATATATGTTATTCATGACCTGTTTTTAACTTTTTGCCTCTCACCTTTTTCCAGTTCCTGATTAAAGTGGCTTATCTTCTAAGGTTATGGAAATAGGGAATGATGTCAAAATATATCCTTCTTATTTCCAGAGGATAATTGGGAGATAAAGATCTAAAATATTTATTTATTTTCCCATAAGGCAGTGCTACATTTACCTAGTTAGAATTTTAGTGAAAAATGATGACCAGTTCATGTATACATTATGACTGGGTATTACAAATAAGATTTTATAAGAAAGCCTATAGCTATATAATGGTTTGTTTGAGGGAGGCGAGGTAGTGACTGAAGTCACTTAAATGTTACAGGGTGGTATCTTAATAGATTTCTGTACCTCTGTGTGTAGAATAATACTAAAATTTAGACCTTGTTCAACTTTAGGGTTACATAAGTAATTTTAATTTGAAAATTCTTGTTGAGGGCTAAAATTTTAATTGGTTTATAGTTTAAGCACTGATGTATTATAGGGATATCACTTTCTGAGGATGTTCTGTGATTATTCCTTTCATTTGCACAACGTGTAGCATAAAATATGTGTATGAGGGTCCGTGTGTTTTAGATTAGAAGCCATGAAAATTGTTATGGAACGAAATTCATTAATTTGTAGCATTTTTAAGCCTATAGGTATTTTTATCTTATATGTACAACTGCCTTTGGTATTATTAGTTCTTTGTTTTACACATAGAGTATTAATTCTTTCTTTTACACATAGAGTACTTTTATTATCCTATGTTGAGCTTTTCCAAATTTGAGAAGTATCCTTTTAATTTTCATATCGGCAAAGTTTGAATAAAGCTGAATTTACCCCATCTCAACATTGAATAAATACTTTAAGACAGGTTCGTATATCATTCTGCATTGTCATCATATCTTGAAAAGTGCTGATAGCTATAGTCAGCTCTCCTGTGAGAGCCCCTTTATTTACCATCATCTGTTCATCTCTGAATTCTAATAAGACTTATTAGATCATAAGCTTATTGAGTATAGGAACACTGACCCATCTTTGTATCTTTAGTATCCAGCATAATGCTGAGCACACAGAAGGTACTTAATTCATATTTGTGAACGCATGAAGAAATGCTTCCCTGAGAACTATACGTAGCACTTTTGAAAGTGGAGATATTATGAATTTTTACAAAATTATGTTAGCTCTAGCACCTAATTTCTAACACTACTTCAGTGAACAACTATGGCCTAAAATTAAGTTATTGTTACTGAAGCATATTAAGGTAGAGAATATAGGAGGGCGCCTGGGTGGCTCAGTGGGTTAAAGCCTCTGCTTTCGGCTCCAGTCATGATCTCAGGGTCCAGGGATTGAGGCCCACATTGGGCTCTCTGCTTGGCAAGGGAGCCCGTTTCCTCCTCTCTCTCTGCCTGCCTCTCTGCCTGCTTGTGATCTCTCTCCCTGTCAAATAATAAAAATAAAATCTTTTAAAAAAAAAAGGTAGAAAATATAGGAATCTCTAAATTCCCATCCTGCCTTTTCTGATAGAGCATATCATTGCTTTATATTTACTTTTTTTCAAATAGTAATTATGGCAAATAATACACATGACTCCTCAAGTGGAATACCTACAACTTAATACTTACTACGTTATTTAGATTTACCACTGGGTCATTCATGTTAATGAAATAGAGAACTTCTAGTGAGTACTTACTTTTTGGAAAAGTGTAACTTCTGAATAGTCCTTGATGATTAGTTTTTTAGTTATTTTTTGATACAAAAGCAGTGACTATCAGCTCCTGCAAGTAGGTTTATAGACTTTTCTAGATTTGCATTATTAGCATTCAAATCCTACTATGTATACATATATCACAGAAATCATTCAATAAGCCAAGAATATTCTTTATGCAACTTGTAAAGACATATCCTTGGTCAATACCTGTAATTCCTGATGTTTTTGAAGCTTTGCTTTTGTTTCAAACAATATCTGAAAAATTTGTAGTAGCAGAAGAATTGTAGACAGTGACATGATCCATTTTGAGAACTCAGCACATTTGTTTATAAGCAGATTAATCAACTGAATTGTGAACAATTGAATAACTATTAGATTTTCTTTTCACATTTTTATTGACTCATTGCTAAGAAGAAACCCTTCTTATAACAAAAGTTCCACAAGATTAAATTTTTTATGTATCAAAGGTAGGCCATTTGGGAAACTATCATTTTTACTAATGCATAACTATTGGAAAACTCACTTATATTTTTCTCAGTGTTAATCAAGGACATTTATATTTTAAAAACTAGAATGTTTTCCAAATTGGCTCAATAAAGATCCTTAACTGGAGTTGTGTCCATACTTGGATGAAAGTATTCAGATTTTGAACTTCTATGACCATTCAAAGAAGTAGTAATAATATAAAATATGTATACTTAATTTAAATTTTGTTAATGGAAAATTCTTTCTTTGAGTTAAAATTTATTTTTTGTGAAATGGGTCAAATTTCAACATGGGAATTTAGCAATTTTTCATTAAAAGAAGATATCTTTTAGAAAACACCTTTCTCCTTTACTTGGTCTTTAATTAGATTGTACTCATATAAAACAACTATATGATGTCAACAAGAATCTTTTGAGTGAGTATCAAACTGTGATAGACACAAAATTAGACGCTAGAGCCAAAATTTCTCTTGAGATTATAGATATGAAACTAAAATTTGGTATAATATTATTTATTTATACCTTTGTTTATATTTATCTTTTAAATATTATTTAGTATAATTTATGACCTTTCTAGTAAATGTAACATTATATACTTGGGAGAAAGATAAATATTTTTTACCCTTTTCTTGGAAGCATTATTTTTAACAGCATAGAATATCAAGGCCCTCTGAAGAATGCATAATTTTACATAGTCGGCAAGTTTTCAAATGGGAATTAGAACTCAAGTTTTTGAAACCATAATTTGAAGTATTTTGAAATAGTTACAGTGTTGTTTTTTTTTTCCATTATATTTTCCGAGTCAGGATTCTTTTGCCATTTGGTATTCTCTCTCTCTCTCTTTTTTTTTTAATAATTTATTTATTTGACAGAGAGAAACATAGCTAGAGAGGGAACACAAACAGGGGGAGTGGGAGAGGGAGAAGCAGGCTTCTCGCCAATCGGAGCCCGATGTAGGGCTTGATCCCGGGACTCCAAGATCATGACCTGAGCCAAAGGCAGATGCTTAATGACTGAGCCACCCAGGCGCCCCTGGTATTCTCTTCTTTAAAAAAAAAATCTTGAAGCTAAAAGTGACTTAATTTTGCTTCACAAGAAGTTTTGGTACCTTCAGTTAATAGAATTTTACAACTGAAAGCAGTCTTAGATTCAGTCTTTATGTATATGGAAATTTGATTTGGACCAGAGCTGGCATTGTTTATTATTGGACAAGAGAACTTTTCATCAACAAATAGTACTGGAAGAGTTTGTTATTTGTCTGAGGGGAAAAAAATTAGATCCCTACCTCAAACCATATATACAAATCAGTTTTAGGTGGTTTATTTTTTTCTTTTTTTTTTTTTTTAAAGATTTTTATTTATTTATTTGACAGAGAGAAACTCAGTGAGAGAGGGAACACAAGCAGGAGTGAGAGAGGGAGAAACAGGCTTCCCGTGGAGCAGGGAGCCCGATGTGGGGCTCGATCCTGGGTCTCCGGGATCATGACCTGAGCCAAAGGCAGTTGCTTAACCAACTGAGCCACCCAGGCGCCCCTAGTTTTAGGTGGTTTAAATGTGAAAGTCAAAACTATAAAACAGTTAGATTATATGGGAAAAAAAATCTTTCTGACCTTAGAGTAGGGAAGGATTTCAAAATAAGCTATAAAAAGAAAGACTGAAAGTAAAATCCAATTACAGGGGTGCCTATACAGGGTGGCTCAGTCAGTTAAACATCTGCCTTCAGCTCAGGTCAAGATCCTGAGGTCCTGGGATCAAGCACCGCATCAGGCTCCCTGCTCAGTGGAGAGCCCACTTCTCCTTCTCTCTACCTGCTGCTCCCCTTGCTTGTGCTCTCTCTTTCTCTCTCTCTGTCAAATAAATAAATAAAATCTTTAAACAAAAATCCAGTTACTTTAAAATTAAGCACCTTTGCTTATTATACATTATAATGAAAATGAAAAATGTAACAGGAAGAAGTTGTTTAAAACACATATAATTGATAAAGGAATTATATCCAAAATAAATAGCAAATGCCTTCAAGCAATGAGAAAAAGATAAACAATGCAATAGAAAAATGGGCTGAAGACTTGAGTGGCACATTATAGAATAGGAAATCTGAATGTTTAGTAAACATGAGAAAGGGGCTCAGCCCTCTTATTAAGTAGAGAAATGTAAGTGAAACTGCAGTGAGATACTAAAACTCAGCCGATCGCAAAAATGAAAAGTCTAACAATTTCAAGTGTTGATGAGGATGTAGAACAAGTAGAATCCTTATAAAGTTTGGGTGGGATCTTAAATCTTACAGTCACTTTGGAAAACAGCTTGACATTATTTCCTAAAGATAAAGTCATGCATTCCCTACAAGCCAGACCTCCCCCACACACATATACCAATATATGTGTACAGGAACCTGAGGGGCAAAATTGCTTATATCATAGGAAAAAACTGGACACAAGATTAATTTCCATCAACAATGGAATTGATAAATATATTGTGATATATTCATTTAATGAAATATCTTACAACAGTAAAGATAAATTACAGTGAAAGCATAAAAAATATGGATTAGAGTCAGGAACATGATAATGATAAAAACAACCTTAGAATAGGGGCGCCTGGGTGGCTCAGTTGGTTAAGCCACTGCCTTCGGCTCAGGTCATGATCCCAGAGTCCCAGGATCGAGTCCCACATTGGGCTCCCTGCCCCGCGGGGAGTCTGCTTCTCCCTCTGACCTTCTCTCCTCTCATGCTTTCTCTCACTCACTTTCTCAATAAATAAATAAAATATTTTAAAAAAACAACCTTAGAATATACACAGTATAGCTTCATTTGTATAAAGTTAAAAAAAAAACTCTACTAAATAAAACATTATATTCACTGTCATAAGCTTAGGTGATATAACCATGAAGAAAATTTCCTAAGGAAGTGATAAACACAATTGGTATAGTAATTACCTCTAAGGAAACTGAGAAGAGACTGGGATAGGGAAAGACTCAAAAAGGACATCAAAAGTTAATATACTTTTCCTGAAACTGTGTGATGGGTCCATACATAGTATCTAACATGTATTATGTTTTCAAAAAATTACTGTGGAATCCTTAGGACCTGAAAAAGATGTAGAGAATAGTCCAGAGTGGTGCAGTTCCTTCTGTAGTGCCAAACTACCAAACACTGGAAGACATGAAAAAGTGTATTTATTTTTAAGGAAAGAACAATATTTAATTGGGTTTCGAATTTTGTTCCACGAATTATTTATGTCATATCAATTGAAGGAAAACTGCTTCTTGGACTTGATGTGTATGCATAGGCCCTTTGCTTTATGTAATGCTTGATTTCTTGTTTATGTTAATGTAGTTTCAACAAAATGCCTCTCTCGAAGTAGATACATTTATTTATTCTGCTACATATTGTAGCTGTACCTTCAAGGTGCGATTTGAGAAATATAGAAAAATTCTAAACTGACTTTTTAATTGTGAATTGAAATGCAAGGTCTTGAAAATACTGAGACAGACAAGTGACTTCTAGCTCATTCATTTTTCCTTAATGTGTGCTAAATATCATTTACTGTCTGTACTCTAATCAGTCACAAATAAACTGATCTGCTAAAGCAAGTTATGTATATAACTGTGATAAAATTTTAAGACTTTTATTTTTAAAAGTTTTTATAAAATTATTTAAATGAATTAAGGCAAATGTTTCATTACAATCCCTTCTGTGGATTGTGTATTTCTTCCAAAATTATGTTTAAGTAATTAAATATTCTGCTTTCCTTCAAATTAGAAATCCAATCAAATAGAAATGTAACTTTGACAATGATTGATGATTGCAATTAGGGTATTTGCTAATTTGTACTTTTAAATTGGATGAATTTGTCTTTTTTTCCTCCACTATTTCCTTTTAAAAAAGGCTCTAGCTCTCAGCAGTTCTTGGAAATAGTGCATGAGGAGATAATGTTAGCTCATGAGGAGATGATGTTAGCTTTTGTGTGTGTCATTTAAATTTAATCTAGTGTCTGGTATCAGCAGGGAGAAAATGTATTATGAAGGCAAAGCAACAGCGTTGTCTGTAAATCATTGCATCCCCAGTGGTTAGTTATGTCCGTTGGGTAAATTCATAGCTGTCAGTGCTTTTATTTCATTTTAAGAAAATCTCATTCTTTTTGTTTCTTGGGTGATTGAGGGAGTAGTTCTATAACTACATATAAATTGCAAAGGATTAGATATGGTTTTTTTGCCACTTGGTGTTAATCTTCAAAATATACGTCTTTTAGTGACTGTTCTTTTCTTTGGCATAATAAAATTCCTGAGTTGTGATTGTTTTTCTTCCTAAGAAATTATGAGTGCACTTGGAAAACAGCTATAAAGTACTCAAATAGCTCTTTCACAGCTCATTTTGTAAAAGAAAGAAGGAAAGAAAGAAAAAGAAGGAGAGAAAGAAAGAAAACATTGAAAATAAGAGGAACTTTTTGGGGTGGTGCATATCAAACCTTAATGTTTATGATAATTACAAGAGAAAGCTGTGGAAAACTAATTTGTATTTTAGTTCCATTTCTTCAGGAATAATGCATCCTTTGCACCACTTCTAAAACTATAGCATAATATATTTAAGTTTGCAGTTATAATCCTGTGGATATGTTAAAAGGCACTTCCCAAAAATATGCTTCTTATATAGGTGGAACATATCTTTCATTCACTGTGAGTTTGGGCTTGCCAGTATTTTGCCTGTCCTTATCTGCTTTTAGAATCAAAGTTAACTTAGCCTTATTGAAGGAACTGGAGAACTTTCCATCTTTTTCTGGTCTTAGGAAGACTTTGAATATTCAGAAAAAATTTAAATCTGTTTAGGTCTGGTTGGAGAGAGATTAGAAGGATTTTTAATTACTGATTGTATTTTTAAAATATAGGTCTGAGGGGGCGCCTGGGTGGCTCAGTTGGTTAAGCGACTGCCTTCGGCTCAGGTCATGATCCTGGAGACCCGGGATCGAGCCCCACATCAGGCTTCCTGCTTGGCGGGAAGCCTGCTTCTCCTTCTTTCAGTCCCTCTGCTTGTGTTCCCTCTCTGACTGTTTCTCTCTGTCAAATAAATAAATAAAATCTTTTAAAAAAAAATATAGGTCTGATTAAAAAAGACACTTTTTTTTTTTTTTAAGTCAGTTTGGTGTATATTTAATATCATTGTCAGTTTGGGCCATATTTACAAATACCTTTCCATGAAGTATTTATAGTATTCTGCCAAGTTTTTTGTGTACTTATGTCATTGTTTTCATTCCAAAATGTGGTGTGTGTGTGTGTGTGTGTATGTATATCTTTTCTCTCTTTGTTTATTCATATTGCTAGATTTTTGCCTACTTCATAACTTTTTAGAAAACTACCCTTTGTTTTGGTCTTCATGTCTGTGTAGCTTTGTAGTTGAAGTGTATATAGTTGCTTTTGTTTTTGTTTTTGTTTCTTTAGAGAGGGAGGGAGTAGGAAGCAGAGAAAGAGGGAGAGAGAAAATCTACGGCAGGCTCCACACTCAGCGTGGAGCCCAACACGGGGTTTGATCTCATGACTCTGAGATCAGGACCTGAGCTGAAATCAAGAGTCGGATGTTTAACCGACTGAGCCACCCAGGTGCCCTGAATATATAGTTTAACATAGATTTTAAAAACTTATTCAATGAGTAATACTTACTTAGGTTTAAGTTATAGGATCAAATATTAGATTAGTTATAGGAATGTCATTTGCTCTTGGTTCTGGAATCCCCTGTGTGAACAATTTTAGGAAGATGATCATGGGCCACATACAATGATTCCTTTCTCTTTGGATTTGCTAAATACCTAATATTTTACCACTTAAAATTTAAATGTTAAGTACATTCAACTGAGTAAAAAATCCTGAAAAATGAATGTTTCTTTGACTTTGGGTTTGTGATGCCTTATTAAAGAATGTAATTAGTTTCCTTTTTAAAAAGTATTGTGTGTTTTCTACCCTTAGAATATTATGCCTTTGTATTTAACATCTGGCCTTTGAAAATTTAGGATATTGTTATTTAATGTTGTTTAGAGGTTCATCTGAATCTTTAAATTACTTATAAATAAGAACATGATCTAATCTTGATCTTATCTTAGCCTAATAGAAACAAACTTCATTTGTAGAACGTTCAAGGTTCAGGCAGAAGCTATGGATATTTCTGTCCTGACTCTTGCCCCTCCTGCTACTCAACATTCCTGACTCTGATGTTGTGGTATACTCGAGGAAGAGAGGCTTCATTTAAAAGTCCAAGGAATAACCGAACAATTTCCAAGCCCAGCAGTGCTCACAAGCTCAGAATCTGATGGTTTGTCCTGGCTCAGAAACTCTAACCATGAGCCAGAATCACTCTGAGAGATAAATTAGGGGTGGTTGATAGCATAATGAAGAGTTTCTAGACATTGTTTAAATTATAACTTGATTTTTAAAAATCACACATTCACAGTTCTTAACAATATGGTGTTACATAAATACAGTATTCTATTGCATGTCTGTTCTTATGAAGTCTTGTATGTAGTTTGTAAAATAACTCTGAACTATAAGATAATTGCCTACCCAATTTGTATAGTCTCTTTTTAACTTCTATTTCTACTCTTTATCTCCAAATTTTACTTCATTCCTTTCTCTTAACAGATTTAAAGGAAATAGAAATGTTTTCAATTGCAGATACACATAGGAAGGATATATGGTCAGATCTTCATGAAATTAAATTGCCAGAACTGGATAGATTATATTCATTATACCTTTCTTCAATATTGTTTTTTTTTTTTCTTAATTTGGGCATGTAGGCAACAATGCTTATTTTGTATTGGCAGCTTTTCTTTTAATGCTCCCTTTTCTTTATTAGTCTATGTTAGAAAACTCAGTGAAGAGCAAAACAATCCAAACAAACTACTATATTGTTTGCTTGAGAGATTTGATCAAAGTCTCTCTTCCTATAATATCTCATTTTTTAATCATAGTAAGAATTTACTAGGAGAAAATAAGTGTAAAAGAAGGTAGCCATCTCCAAGGAACCAGTGAATTATGGATATGAAAGTTGGAGGACTCAGTTTCCATACTGAGAATTATTTTTTGTGTTTCTCTTTCCAATGTCTGATTGTCCCTCTTAAGCAAAGCAGAAATGTCTTTTAACTAGTTAATTGATAACTTTGCTTTTTTCTTCAATTCCTACAGAAGTGGGAGTATATTTTAGCTCTTTCTCCTTTTTTCTGTCTAGGTAATAATTATTGAGCTTATAAGTACCAGGCTTATTAGATTTTTAATCTAAATTTGTAATGAAGTTGTTTTGATACCCAAATTTTGGATCAGTTCATGTTTAGTTGTATTTTTCTCATAATTTGGAATTACATCACTATTTTTTTATTGTTGTTAGATACACACAAATCCATGTTTTTATCAGTCTTCTGAGAGGAGCCAGCTCATACCATTGAAGAGAAATATATGGCGCTGGTTGAATCCTGGAGACAGTTTTTCTTTGCTAGTCGACAAATACATTTTCTGTGTTTTCTCTACACACTCTGAAACAGAAATGGAATGTACTTTAAGGTAAGATTGTCTGATATGAAATTAGATTAAATAATAATAATTGTAACCCAGGGGTACCTGGGTGGCTCAGTTGGTTTAAGTTGGCTGCCTCTGGGTCAGGTCATGATCCCAGGGTCCTGGGATCAAGCCTCATGTTTAGCTTCCTGCCCAATGGGGAGTTTGCATCTCCTTCTGTCTCTGCGGTTACCTCTGCTTGTGCTCTCTCTCTCTCTGTCAAATAAATAAAATCTTCAAAACAATTTTTTTATATAAAAAATTTTTTAAAAATGGTAATTGTAACGAATTTCTCAGCTATCCACAAATGCTTCAGTCGAAACCATTCTAGGATTAAACTATGTTGGCAAGAGTTACAGGGCTTCGTATGGTATATGTGTTTGTGTGTGTTTCTCTAGAAAACATTTGACATTGGAAACCTACACCTCAGTAGTGATTGCTCACATATGTGGTGTCTTTTTTTTTTTTTTTTTTTAAGATTTTATTTATTTGACAGAGAGAAACACAGCCAGAGAGGGAACACAAGCAGGGGGAGTGAGAGAGGGAGAAGCAGGCTTCCTGCCCAGCAGGAAGCCCGATGTGGGTCCCCGGAGACTATGACCTGAGCCGAAGGCAGTCGCTCAACCAACTGAGCCACCCAGGCGCCGCATATGTGGTATCTTTTACCATTGTGTTGAGAATGTACTTTCCATCTAATAGTAACCAGGATAGGTAATTTGAAACCAATGACATTTTTCTTAATCTTTTCTTTTAGCTTTAAATTTTTTTTTAATTTAATTTATTTATTTGATAGAGAGAGAGATCACAAGTAAGCAGAGAGGCAGGCAGAGCGAGAGGAGGAAGCAGGCTCCCTTGCCAAGCAGAGAGCCCGATGTGGTGGGCCTCGATCCCAGGACCCTAAGATCATGAGCTGAAAGCAGAGGTTTTAACCCACTGAGCCACCCAGGTGCCCTAGCTTTTTAAATTTTATTAAGATATTAACCCCTTTGGCGTAGACTACACTCATATAACTCCTATAAAATTAACAGAAAATATAGAATTGGGAAGCCGAGGAAATGAAGTAGTACAATAAACATCTAATGTAAGATTAATACACTAGTTTTGTTGAGGCAGTCATTAGCAGATTATTTGCCATTGTTTCAGCTTTTAATTTTTTTTTAAAGATTTATTTGAGAGAGAGCAGGAGAGGGTGAGAGAAGGAGCAAGGGAAGGGCCAGAATGAGAAGCAGACTCCCTGCTGAGCAAAGAGCCCTATGGGGGACTTGATCCCAGAACCCTGGGATCATGACTTGAGTCAGAGGCAGACGCTTAACCAACTGAGCCACCCAGTGCCCTCAGTTTTTAAATTATAGTCTACAGGGGCGCCTGGGTGGCTCAGTTGGTTAAACGACTGCCTTCAGCTGAGGTCATGATCCCGGAGACCCGGGATCGAGTCCCACATCGGGCTCCCTGCTCGGCAGGAAGCCTGCTTCTCCCTCTCTCACTCCCCCTGCTTGTGTTCCCTCTCTCACCGTGTTTCTCTCTGTCAAATAAATAAAATCTTAATAAATAAATAAATAAATAAATAAATAAATAAATAATAGTCTACATAAACTGAACTTATAGAAGTAGATGGACATAAGTATACAGAATGTATTCTATGATTAGTATTAAATTAGTATTAAATTAAAAATCAGTAACAATAGGGGTGCCTGACTGGCTCAGTTGGTAGACCATGCAACTCTTGATCTTGGGGTTGTGAGTTTAAGCTCCATGTTGGGCAGAGAGGTTACTTAAAAAATAACGATAAAATAGAAAAATCTTCAAAAAATTTGAAATTAAGCAGCACATGTCTAAATAACTCTTAGGTCAAAGAGAATCACAAGAGAAATTAAAAAACATTTTGAAAAAATAGTACTGAAAACAACACAAATATTTGTGAGATAAAGCTAAAGTAGTTCTAAGAGGGAGATTTATATGAAATGCCTGTATTAGAAGAGAAGGAAGTTATAAAACCAATGATCTATGTTTCTACTTTAAGAAGATAGACAGAAACAAATTAATCCCAAAGCAGGTAGAAAAAAGGAAATAAGAATAAGACTAGAAAGAAGTGAAATAGAAAATAGACAAATAACAAAGAAAATCAACAAAGCCAAAAGTTGGTTCTTTGGAAAGATTAATTAAATTGGTAAACTTAATAAGGCTTACCAAAGAAAAACAAACAAAATTAAAAAATACAAATTATCAGTATCAGGAATGAAAGAGAGTATTGATTTTACAAACCTGAAAAGAATAATGAAGAAATATTATTTAAAGTTTTATGCCAGCAAACTTGACAGTCTAAATGATGGATACATTCGTGGGAAAACATAATTTACCAAAACTAATATAGGAAGAAATAAAAAATCTGGTGAATTTTATATTAAAGAATTGAGGTCACAATTTAAGAATTTTCCATAAGGAACTTCACTAGTGAGTTCTATTAACTTTCAGGAAAAAAATAACAATATTGTATCTTTTTCCCCAAATAGAAAAAGAAACTTCCATAATCCTCATACCCAAAACAGACAGTAACATTACAAGAGAACTAGACTAATATTCTCATATAAATGTTTATAAGACAAATTCAGCAATTGGTAGGAAGGATAATACACTTTAAGTGGAATTTGAGGAATGCAAGGTGGATTTCTGAGATAAAAATCAATGCAACTTGCTATAGCAGACTGAAGAACTGTCATTTCAGTAGATGCATAAAATAGTTTTGACAAAATTCAACGCCTGTTTTTGATAGAAAGGAAGTTTCCTTCTTTTTCTAGATTTCTCAGAGGTATTCTTTTTTTAAAATCACAAACAGTCAAGTTTTAGACGTATTCTTCCTAAGATTGGGAACAAAACAAAGATGCCATTTTGCACAACTTCTATTCAACATTTATCGGAGGTCTTAGCCAGTCTAGGAAGGCAAGACAAAGAAGTAAGATGCATCAGCTTGGAAAGGAAGAAGTAAAACTGTCTTTATTTGCAGATGATCTGATTGTGAATTTAGAAAATCCTGAAGTATCTACCTAAGAAGCAAGGCAGAAAACAGCACCTATTGTGTGATTACATTTATATTACGTTCTGTAATAAGTAAACAGATCTGTACAGTAGAAATCCAGTCAGTGGTTATTTCTAGAGACACAGGAAATAACCTGTGGTGATGGACATATTCTATGTCTCAATAAGGGTGTAGGTTACATATTTGTCAAAATTGACCAAATCATGCACTTCAGATCTGTATTTCAGTAAATACAAATCACATCTACAATTTTTTAATTAGTTTAATTTTTTAATTTTAAACTAGTAAATGAAAAATTATGTGAGAAAATGGTTTTTGATTTCACTTAAATGGAATGACTGGGCGCCTGGGTGGCTCAGTGCGTTGGGGCCTCTGCCTTCGGCTCAGGTCATGATCTCAGGGTCCTGGGATCCAGGCCTGCATCAGGCTCTCTGCTCAGCGGGGAGCCTGCTTCCTCCTCTCTGCCTGCCTCTCTGCCTACTTGTGATCTCTCTCTCTCTCTCTATCAAATAAATAAATAAATAAATGAATAATCTTAAAAAAACAAAAAAGAATGACTGTTGCTTACAACTTTACATATCTTCCTCTTCTTTTTTCTCTTACCACACATGTTGAAAGAATGCTGGGGTTTTTTTGTTACAGTAAATTTCCACAGTGGCATTATATAGCTTTTTTTTAAAATCAAAAATATTGCACATCCCTATAAAACAAAATACAGCGATTGCCTCATATTTAAAGTATTATATGTCAACTTTATATTTAAAAAATTTTTTTATATCCATTCAAACAAGCTTGTGCCCTTAACATGAAAGACTAGTGCTGAACCTTAAATAAATGAGATTGTGTATTGACTGAATTTTGAGTGTTTTTAGTATTGATAAAAGTAAGCATACAACCCACTTCAGCAGCACTGTGCTTTTTTTAGGCTATTATGAGTAAAATTATTTGGTGTATGCTGTGAAGTTATATATTGAAAGATGCAGTAAATATTTTGCACGTTTTTTTAAGTGTGTGGCTGAGTTAAGGTAACCAAATTTAATTGTGTTCTTTTATATTTAAAAAACCTATGTGCTTTGTGTCAGTGATTGGGTCTCTGATGCCATTAAAATTTTTTTCTTCCAACCAGTTGTGAATATAAGAAAAGATTTGAACAACAAAACAACAAAAAAAAATGGAGAAAACAAAGCCTCTCATTTCTTTCATTTTCCATTTTACTTATATCATAATGTTTTCATGTAGTAGTTAGATTCTGTATCAGAAGTCCCATTTAAAAAATAAATAAATAAATAAAATTAAAAAGAAAAAAAGAAGTCCCATTTATGGGGCGCCTTGGTGTCTCAGTCGGTTAAGTGTTTGCCTTTGGCTCAGGTCATGATCCTAGGGTCCTGGGATTGAGCCCCACTTTGGGCTCCCTGCTCAGTGGAGAGCCTGCTTGTGACTCTCCCTCTGCTTCTCCCCCTGCTCATGCTTGCTCTCTTTCTCTCTCAAATGAATAAATAAAATCTTTAAGAAAAAAGAATAAAGAAGCCCCATTTATAAGCAACCCTGTAAGAGCATGTGAGTCTATTCACATCAGCTCTCATTAGTTTGTTCATTTTTCACTCTTTTATGTGTATATTTCTGTGAAATTATTCTGCTAGAAATACCAAGACCCATACTTTTTTGAGAAATCAAAGTAAGAGAAAACCAAATTAAAAACATAAAACGCATAGTTTTATATTTTACTTAATTAAATCATGACATTCCATTCAGAAGCACCAACATTTTCTATTTTTTTAAAAAAAAGATTTTATTTATTTATTTGACAGAGAGAAACACAGTGAGAGAGGGAACACAAGCAGAGGGACTGAGAGAGGGAGAAGCAGGCCTCTCGCCGAGCAGGAAGCCCGATGTGGGGCTCGATCCCGGGTCTCCAGGATCATGACCTGAGCCGAAAGCAGTCGCTTAACCAACTGAGCCACCCAGACGCCCCTAATTTTGCATTCTTACTGCTTCCCCAGTAGTTGGTGCTCAGCAACTGTTGGGTTCTTAAATACATGAATGAAATACTGTATAACATTTTGTTTTTGTATCTGAATTTCACTGATGAAGAAGTTCAACATTGTCTCTCTAGGGAGAGTATTTCCTTTTAGACACTTGAGAAAAATACAGTAAACTTATGTCATATAAGGTTATTTTTTTCAAATTGTTAAAGTTCCTTCATTTCTAGGTTTCATGTAAAAAGCTTAATCACTTTAATTTTGAACAAAACAATAAAATGATCAAAATGCCATTATAATATGATAACATGCATGTTTACAATTCATTTATGAATTTATGAATTATTTCTAGATCCAGTTCATTTATATTAGTAGCATACTTTAAATATTAAAATATACAATTTATATTTAAATTTAATTTGGCGTATGTTTTTAAGATATAAAAATAACTTAATTGCTAAAACAGTCTTTAAAAAGAAGAAAAGAGTTTTCTGCATTACCCAGGGAGTGGTCCCTATGGCATTCTGCATGAATGCCCTGTGGGGTACCTAGCACCCCCCCAAAGCCACCATAACAAGCCTCCTGCTAGACTGAGGGATTCCTGTCATAACTTAAGGGGAAACTTTCACAATGTCTGGAGCCCCTGATGTCCTACAAATGAAAGAGGAGGAGGTCCTCAAATTCCTTGCAGCGGGAACCTACTTTATTGACACCGACCTTGACTTCTAAGTGGAACAGTCCATGTAAAAAGGAAGAGTGATAGCGTCTACATCATAAATCTGAAGAGAACCTGGGAGAAATTTCTTCTGGCAGCTTGTGTCCTTGTTGCTGGTGGAGGTCAGTGTCCTATCGTTCAGGAATACTGCCCAGCGAGCTGTGCTGAAGTTTACTCCCGCAACTGGAGCCACTCCTGTTGCTGGCTGCTTCACTCCTGAAACCTTCACTAACCAGATCCAGGCATCTTCTGGTGATCACTGATCCAAGAGCTGGTCCTCTCACAGAGGTGTCTCATGTTAACCTGCCTACCTGTGCACTATGTGGACATTGCCATGCCTTGCAATAAGGGAGCTCGATAGTGGGTCTGATGTGGCGGATGCTAGCATGAGAAGATCCATGCATACATGGTACCATTTCCTGTGAACACCCTGGGAAGGTCGTGCCTGATCTCTGCTTCTACAGAGATCCTCAAGAGATTCAAAAGGGAGAGCCGGCTGTTATTGAAAAGGCTTATGACGAGGAATTTTAGGGTGAATGGACTGCTCCAGCTCCTGAGTTCACTGCTACTCACTGTGAAGTTGCAGACTAGTCCGAAGACGTGTAGGTGCTCTCTGTGTCTGTTCAGCAGTTCTGTGCTGAAGACTGAAGCACTCAGCCTGCCAATGAAGATTGCAGCTCCCCTACTCAGGCCACTAATAGGTCGGAACAATCACTGAGTGGTCTTAAGGTGCTGTTCCACAAACGCAAACAAAATGGAAATAAGGTTGATAGAAAATAAACAGTTTCTAAAAGTTGGATAAAAATAAAAGAGTTGGAGGATTTAAACTTCCCAATTTTAAAACCTACTACAAAGCTACAGTAATGAAGACAGTATGGTACTAGCATAAAGAAAGACATATAGATCAGTGAAATAGAATCGAGGGTACCGAAATAAAGCCCTTACATTATGGCCAACTGATTTTTGATAAGATTGCCAGGACAATTAAGTGGGAGAAACAATAGTCTTTTCAACAAATGGTGTTGGGACAACTGGATATCCACTTGCAAAAGAATTAAGTTAGACTCCTTCCTCACTCTATATAAAAATGGACTTAAAGTGGATCAGAGACCTAACTATTAGAGCTAAAACTGTGGAATTAGGAAAAAGTACAGGTATAAATCTTTGTGACTTTGTATTAGGCAGTGGTTTCTTAGATATAACACCAAAAGCACAGACTGTGGTATGAATGGAATTACATGATTTGTAGGCTTCTGTGTTTGGCTTCTTTGAGAGTCATCCATGTTGTTGTATATCAGTGGATTATTCCTTTTTATTTCTGAATGTATTTCCATCTATATTTTCAAATGTTCAAAGAAGTACATTTGTTGGATTGCCTTTATGTATGTGTAATGATTAATAATCCCTCAACTTTGGATGATCTTACTGTGCTTGGCAGCGAGGGGAGGTAGTTGGTTCTGCTAAGTGTGTTCCACTTGTGACCGTGGATGTTCCTTTGTCAGAACACCTAGCTTCTGATTGGACTACAGGTTCGGGGAGAGTTCACAAATGGCTATACTGGCCAGAACTCCAGTGGCAGCTATGTGTGAACATGACATCAGGATTTTATCTTTTTCTTCAAAAGCCATGCTTATTCTCGCAGTTTACTTATTTCTCTTTGGGTGCTGGGTGGCGATCTTAACTTTCATGGGCTATCTGGACAAATACTGAGTAAGGACCTAGCTCTTAAGCCTTAGGAGAGATGGCTACTACCCATTTCTTAAATAGCTAGTGGTTTCTAGGCTGATGATTTGGAAAGATAAATGTATTTTATTCTATGCTATCTGCTTTTTTGTCTTGTGAAGGCCAAGAAAAGGAGCACAATTCATTAGTTAGATGTGCTTGGGAGAATCAGATTTATAATGACATGGCATAATAGAAGCGTTTTAAATGATTTTTTATTTTATTTTAATAGAAATAGTCAGATACTTGATGAAGATAATATACTGAGTGAAACACCAAAATCTTCCTCAGTTCACTGGCCTGATGAGACGACTGGTGCCCCACAGCTGGAAAAAAGCACAGAAATAGCTAAGACCCATACTGCTTCTGCAAATAGTGAGGTAAGATATTTAAGATCTCATCCATTTGTAACATACTCCTTATTTCAAGGAGAGAAAAGACAATTGAAATTAACTATATTATGACAATATCACAGGCATTGCTTTTTTAGGTTAAGCTGTACAGAATATCACACTAGTCCACCGTGTCAACTAATAGAGATAATGAATTTCTTTCTTTGAGAAATTTGAGTAATTCAGCCCATACTTGTAGATAGGTTTTTCTTTCTTTTTTTTTTTAAAGATTTTATTTATTTATTTGACAGAGAGAAACACAGCTAGAGAGGGAACACAACAGGGGAAGTGAAAGAGGGAGGAGCAGGCTTCCTGCCGAGCAGGGAGCCCGATGTGGGGCTCGACCCTGGGACTCCGGGATCATGACCTGAACCGAAGGCAGTCGCTTAACCAGGTGCCCTGCAGATAGGTTTTTTAAAATGGTAGTTCCCTGCAAAGCAAATAATTTTAAAATTTCATTAAGGCTGCATGATTATTTTTAGTAATTAATATATAGGTGTCTTTTTAGTGTTTCCTAGGTGAATGTAGAGACCGCAGTAAGCAACAGTCAAATCCTGCACAGAGGAGAAGAATCCTTCCTGCATGGATGTTAACAGAAAATCTCGATGATCAAAACCTTTCGGCACCAGTCAGCAGTGGGGGTAGGTTTTGTTTCGAAAACATTAAGCAGAATTTGGAAGTTTTTCTGAACAAATGGAGATAGCCTAGTGGTTGTGTAAGTGTATCACTTAGCCTAACATACAGACGTGTATGTGAAGTCTAACTTAAAATATAAGCTATTGTGTTATGTCATTTATTTTACCCCATCCTGCTAATAACCTTTTGATTTATGTGCTGGACTTATATTAATGTAGATTTTCAGACACACCTGTTGGTGTCATGTCAGTGATAAAAGGTCAGCACAGTAAGAGCTTTCTAAATTAATTTAATTAAATAAAAAACTGCCAGGCACACACTATTATGTGATCGAGGAGTCAAAGAAGAGGACCTCTGTCCCAGCATAGCTCACTGTCATGGCTGATACCACAGTGATTTATGCCAGCTGCTGGGCATTCCCATTGATTCAAGATCATGAAAATATTTACTGCATTGTCTTAGTCTTTTATTTGCAACTTTGTAGCAAATAAGACTTTATTTGCAATTTTGAGCCATGTTGGGTTTAGTTTCTATTGACTGTTTTCTTTTATATGGGTCACATTTTCCTGTTTATTCTCAAATTTAGTAACTTTCTGTGGGATATTGGATATTATGAATGATATAGAGGTTTTTTTTATTTTATGTTCCTCCGAATAAATATTTTTGTTTTAATAACAATTAATTTGGCCTACTAGGCAATCTGCTAATAGGCAACTAATTCGGACCCTGACCCCTCTTTCCCCTGTTGTGGTCAGGAGCCACAGCCTGTGCTTAGCCTAGCAGCTTCCAGGTGCTGTTTGTCCTTCCACGGGTGGCTCAGCAGCCGGTGAAGGCTTTGGCTCAGTTTTATATGTATACTTTGGTTCATGGCCCTCTGAGCCTTCCTGACTTTCTGCCTGCTCTACCAAGACTCAAAGTCTGTCCTCTGACCAGGTGAACCAATAAATCTGCTTTCTAACACCTGTGGATCGGGAGATGCCCTGGGTGGGTGGGGAGTGGGGGGCCACAAATTCACAGCTTACACTTAATTTTTCCAGTTCTGCCTTTTCCATCACTCTGCGGTGCCTTCAAATAGTTGTTCTTTAATATTTTGTCCAAAGTTGATACTGGTTTTATTTGGGATGATTAGTTCAGTCACACTACTCTGCCATTGTACCCTGAGCGCAGTTGAAGATGTACTGCCCTTGAATGTTAGTGCTCTCACTGCTTCTCATATTCAGCATAGTGGTCATAAAAGCAGTCTCGAGATTTGGATCACACATGCTATATACAAAATGTTCTTTATTTAATTCTAGTTTTGAATTTAGTAGGGTCAGAGTGACCTCTTGGAAACAGTAGGTTATATATTGTATATTGTGAGAGATGTGACCTGGAGAATTTTCATATATAAACCCAGGATTTCCCAGTAAGAGTTTATTCCAGTGTAGTGGTTTTTAAACCTGGATCCACCACCCGCCATTACATGTGCAACATTTTTATCAGTAACGTTTCTCCTTAAGTGCAGTAATTTTCTCAGTTTGCAGGAAGGAGTGGTGAATGGTTGTGGAGAGGTGGCAGGCAGTTTTTCTCCACAGACCAGTTTCGCTAATAGAGAAAGAGCAACTTTAATTGACCAAAAATTGGACCGATGTCAACTGCCTCCCTGAAAGCAAGTCCTTTTCTTTCAGAGTTGTTCTGCACCATAACTGCTTCTGCGCTACAACTATTAGATTGCTTATAATCGTCCAAAATACATTTTGCTTCAAATTAAAAATAACTATTAACTTTTACTAGCCAGAAGTACCCTGTAAAATATGAAATACCTTTTTAAGTACTTCACCTTAAAAATGCAAAGGAGAACAAATTGACATTGATTTGGACAAGAATATTATATAATACATGATGTACCTAAAAGGCTAAAGCTTCAAAATAAAAATCTTTGGATTTAGGATGTCTTCTTTCTCATAAGATGACTTTGGGGGTACTTATAAGAGCAAACTTAGGTTACTTGATTCCTTTAGATAGAAACAGTTAGAAATACACAAAGGACAGGTTAGGACTTGAATCCAGCTAATTAAAAATCAAAATAATTTGACTTTTTCTGCTGTGTACTCTATTATTATTGTTGTTGTTTTATTTGCTTGTTTAAGTAGTAAATCATCCAGGTCAATAGACCAATGCTAGAGATTTTAAAAGATCAATTTCTAGGATGCATTTTAGACTCATTTAGAAGTAGGTTACTTTCTTACATCTTTTGCGACTTTAATACTATACTTTGTTCGTTGATATCTATTTAGATTATCTGATTGACTTGATACCTTGGAGCCTTTAGTGTCACTAGGAACAGAACAGAGAACATGAACTGATGTTAAATGACTTATCCAGGATCATGTAATAAAGGCCAGAGCTGTAACTGAGACCTAGCTAGGAGCTCTGTCTGACTTTGAAGCCCACCTGCTGAGTTGTGTCTCTACATAGCCACCTAAATTTACCCTTTCTATGTTGTGGTGTTTTTATTTTTTCTGTTTTTTTTTTTTAAGATTTTATTTATTTATTTGACAGAGAGAAACACAGCGAGAGAGGAAACACAAGCAGGAGGAGTGAGAGAGGGAGAAGCAGGCTTCCTGCCGAGCAGGAAGCCCTATGTGGGGCTCGATCCCAGGTCACTGGGATCATGACCTGAGCCGAAGGCAATTGCTTAACCAACTGAGCCACCCAGGCGCCCCTCTTTTCTGGTTTTTTTTTTTTTTCCTCTTTTCTGTTTTAATATGCCCTTGCATTCTCTCCTAGATCTTCTCTCACTTTAACTCTTGGTTTAATCCTTAAATGTATCTGAATGTTTGCTGTGATTGGGATGTCCTTTTTGGTTTTTCAGCCAGTATAGTTCTAGTTTATTTTCTGGGTCCCCGGATACTAGCCCTTGGATGTTATCATGAGTTTCTAAGGCCTGGGCTAAAATTTTCTCCGTGTCCCTTAGTGATTCACAAGTGAATATATTTGGGGATGGGCTTTCAGAGCGTCTCTTCTCTTCTCTTGGCTTCCAGTCATCTCTGTGCCCTTAGCCTTCTGGGCTCTAGGACAAGTCATAATTTCTGGGCTATGACACTTGTGCTAGATTGCAAAAAGAGCTTTTAAATTTTTAAATCATTCTACTCTGTAGTACACTTCTTCTCCCATCTTCAAATCCTCCGACATGGAGCCATGAAAAGTGGCACGTGCTGAAAAAGATTGACGTAGTCCCCAAATCATTTGGTTTGCATTTAATTTTATACTCTGAATATTTTCCACATGATCACTCAACGCAGAGGATAAATGTTGAATTGACATTCTATTAATGTATCTGTAGCTTAAATTTTACTTAAAGTGCTAGTGATTCTGTTTACTTTATTTCCAGCAACCCTGCTAAATTATCTAAGTAATTCTAATAGTTTTTAAGTGTCTCAGATTATCTAGCTGTACAGCCATATCTATAAAATTATGATAATTCTGGCTTTTCTGCTCCATCAAATGCCTTTAAAAAATTTTGTTTCATGAGCTAGACCCTATAAATTTTAAATAAAAAATGGATAAAATTGGCAGTTCTGTCTTCCTTATTTTAATAGGGATTCTATTAGTATTTCAGCATTAAAATGGTACTCAGTTATGATACTCTTACCATGTTTAGGGTGTTTTCTTTTTTCTTTTTCTTATTTTTCCCTCAGGAATAACTTGAATTCTCAGATGGAGGTTGAGGCAGGGGAGGGCTTAGGCAAGCAGTGGGGTGGGAATGGGGCTAAAAAAGAAAAAAGGGAAAAAAGAAAGACTCCTCATTTTCATGTGTTGGTGTAATTAATTATGTTGGTGGATTTCCTAATGTACCGTGCTTGGGTTCCTGGAGTAAGTCTAATTTGTCATGATGGCTTGTTATTTTTAAGCTCTGTTAGATCAGAGTCGCTGAGACTTAGTTTAGAACTTTTTCATTTGTATTCATAAGTGTGGTTAGTATTTTCTTCCATGTGTGCCATCTATGTCAGATTTTAGCATTGGGCTATGTGGGTGTATGTATGCAATGAATTAGGAGATTTTTCCACATGTGCTCAAGGACAGTTTGAAAAGCAGGAATATCTGTTCCTTTAGAGAATCTTTTTATATCATATTCTGGGCCTGGTTCCTGCTTTTAGTAATTGATAGTTCTAGCATAGGAAGAGGTAAGTTAGACCAGTAAAAAAATGAATGAAACCCCCAGAAAAAGATCAAATAAACACACAGTTAATAAATTAAAAACTATCAGTTCAAATTGATAGAGAATGGGTATGTTATTATTATAAATGATGTTGGGAAAATTAACTTTCCATTTGAAAGAAAACAGTATTAGAGCACTATGTCATACCATATTCTTAAATTTTTATTGAATTAATAATCTTATTGTAGAAATTATAAAACTATTAAAGTATTTGAAGAAAATATGGGAAACAATATTTTTATTACTTCTAGGAGGCTTTCTTAAGATGAGAGGGAGCCAGGAACCATCAGGGGGAAATTGACACGTGCATTTAGGTTAAAAATGAAAAACAACAACAACAACAAAAAGCTTTGTACGGAAGATACTATAAACAAAGCCAGAGGCATGTAGCAGACTGGCAAACCTACTTGGAGAGATTATCTGTCACATTTATAAAACATAGAAGGTTGATAATTATTTACTTAGTAACAAAAAGGAAGGTAAAACTCAGAAATTTTGGAACTAGTGTATGACACACTACAGAAGAATAAGTACACCTGGGCAATAAATATATGACTCCTTTCCCGGTCTTTTTTGTGTATTTAAATATGTAACCCTCTTTGATCTACAAATTCTAATTTTATGTATTTATCCCACAAAAATAATAGCATTTATAGTTTTAGTCCTGTGGGTGTTTACATATATGTATTTGTAGATATGTTTGGTTAACCTTAGCAAGTCGGGAAGGATATACTTCAAATCGTTAGGGTGGCTCTTTTGGAAGATGAAATTGGATGGATGTGATTATAATGATGTGTATAGTTGGGCTATCTGTCATTCATATACTGTTAGTGTAATAGCTCATATAAGTAAATGCAACTAGAAATATTAAAAAGAAATGATTTGTTTTAACAGATTTTCTTTTATACCGCAGTCATGTAACTGTACCTATTTTGGATTTAGAAAAATATTTGATATGCCAGATTTGAAGATTATTATGGACTAATTAAGCTATTTTATTTACTCTTTGTAAAGAACATTTTTTTTTTAAGATTTTATTTATTTGACAGAGAGAAACACAGCTGGAGAGGGAATACGAACAGGGGGAATGAGAGAGGGAGAAGCAGGCTTCCCACTGAGCAGGCAGTCCAATGCAGGGCTCGATCCCGAGACTCCGGGATCATGACCTGAGCCAAAGGGAGATGCTTAATGACTGAGCCACCCAGGCACCCCTGTAAAGAGCATTTTTACAACATTATCAAAATGGCTTCTTCCTATGCAAAGGAAATTAGCTCTGGTCCTTAGAAGGAATATTTGTAGTGGAGAACGTGGAATTTTGAAGAAGATTTTAAATACATAGTTTTAATTTTATGACTTAAAAAAGATTTTATTTATTTTAGAGAGAGAACAAGAGAGCATGCTGGGCAGGGAAGGGGCAGAGGGAGAGAATCTCAAGCAGACTCTGTACTGAGCGCAGAGCCTGAGTTGGGGCTCAGTCTTACGACCCCAAGATCTTGACCTGAGCCAAGACCAAAGTCCAATGCTTACCTGACTAAGCCACGGAACACCCCTAATTTTATGATTTTATGTACATGTGTGACACGTGGAATATGGTAAACTGCCATTTGGGCAGATTCTGTGTCTTAATTTACATTTTTAATTCTTAGTATAGTAAGCAGTACCATTAGTTGATTATTTCTCTTGATTTGACTAATTCATACCTGTTGTAACATCTGGACATTTGCTGCATGAAGCTGTATAGTCCTGACAGTTTCTAAAGTGATATGAAATCTTCCTAATTTAGATTAAAAGCAAATATTTAAGTAATTAGGCAAAGTTTAATTATTGAATAGTTTATTCATTAGTTTCTTATGTACATACATTGTGTTTATATTGGTTCAATTGATTTTTCTATTAAGTAATGTGGACAGTGTTTCTTCCTAACTTTAATGAAGGACTATTATTTCAGACCACTTGAATATCCTTTAGTACAAAGCCGAGTAAACTACAGCCCATGAGCCAAATCCAGCATGCTGCCTGTTTTTGCTGGAATGCAGCTATGCTCATCTCTGTATGTATTGTCTGTGGCTGCTTTTACACCATAAAGGCAGAGTTGGGTGGTTACAACAGACACTATATGGCCAACAGAATTTAAAATATTTACACTCTGGCTTTTTGTAGAAAAATTTGCCAAACCTTACTTTAGAATGTTAGTGATTATGGATTGCCTTACATACCTATATTCAGGCTCTCAAAGGAATCTTTGGACCAATTCTGTTGATGTTCACAATTCATTTAGTCAGACATTTATTGAGCACCAGTTTTATGCTGTACAGATTTCTAGATGCTAAAAACACCAGGAGAGAACAGTGAACAAGACACATAAAGTTCCTGTCCTTGGGAAGTTGTCATTTGAGTGTAAGGGAGACAGATAATTAAACATGAAGATTGTCCTCTTAAAAAGTGTAGGTTTTTTTTTCTGATTAGAGGGATCATAGATTTATTAAGAAAATATGGGGGTGCCTGGGTGGCTCAGTTGGTTAAGCAACTGCCTTCAGCTCAGGTCATGATCCCGGAGATCTGGGATCGAGCCCCACACTGGGCTCCCTGCTGGACGGGAAGCCTGCTTCTCCCTCTCTCACTCCCCCTGCTTGTGTTCCCTCTCTAGCTGTGTTTCTCTCTGTCAAATAAATAAATACAATCTTTAAAAAAAAAAGAAAAGAAAATATGATACTGACTTAGGTTTGCTGTGTATGTTGAACCTTGGGTGACTATCATGTGGGGTACAGTGTTCACTTATTGAGACTTATTTTCTAAATTAGTGAAGTTTGTGGAGATCACTCTTGCTTTTGGGTTATTTTGAGTTCTAAATCTGTTATTAAGTTGAATTCCTCACTATGGATGATAGGACCTCAATAATTCTATGTGAAATTCATTGGATAGCTATATGTTAAATTTTCTGTTAGAGAAATTCAATGCTAAAATAAAAAATGCATATTTAACACATATAAAATATTATATAGTTTATATATTGTACCTTGTTTACTCCTAGTAACTCTCTGAGTTATTATTATAATTGTTTTCATTGGGATGATAAAGCCAGGGTGCAGAGAGAGGCAAGGTGAAGCAGTTCAAGGATGGTACCTGTTCATGTTAGCATATTGGTGTTGCTCTCTCCAGGGCTGGAGCTCCCAGCCAAAGCGCTGCTTAATACTTTTTTCAGATATTCAAATAAGTATTTTCTTTTTTTTCTTTTTTTTTTTCTTTTACAAATAAGTATTTTCAAGTTAGCATTAATCTAAATGGAACTTTACTTTTAATTGCCCGTTAATCCTTTTTTTTCTTCTTTCAAAGGGTTATTGGCATTTGAAGATACGGGAGATAATTTTTTTCTTCTTTTTTATTGTGTGTTTAAGATAATAGTATAATCCAGGAAAGTGGAAAAGAAGGAATCTGCAAAGATAAAACTCAAATAAACATAACACAGCAAGGAAGAAAACGATTAATTTCATCAGAAAGTTCAGAAAGTATATCAGCAGAACAAGACACAGGGAAAAAGTACAAAAATGCTGACCAGGAAGAGTCTATCACTTCATCCAAGGTGATTTTTTTTTTTAATGTGTTATTTGGGGGTGCCGGGCTGGCTCAGTTGGTAGAGTGTGTCTCTTGACCTGGGGATTGTGGATTTGAGCCCCACATTGGCTGTAGAAATTACTTAAAAGTAAAATTTTTAAAATATTTGATCATTTGTTTTCATAAGAATTGATTATATGTTGTATACAAGCAAGAATAAAACCAAAGCTGTTATTTATTACTGAGTTTATGAAGATAAAAACTACTTCGGATTTTTTTGGCTTACTAAAATTAATATAGTTTTGCTTTGTAGAAAATAAATCTTTTTTAACACAGAAATTTTCAGACCGGAAAAAAAGTGGAGACCACTTGAAGGTTGTACTTGGTACCTCTATTCTGAAAACCTGATTTCTTTTATTGGTCTTTCTCCGATTACATGTAACCACCTTTTTCTTGATACCTATGAAGAACACAACCGGTAGGCTAGTTCTTAATAGCCTGTTGCAGGATTACTTCTGGGCTAATTTACAGTGTTTGAAAAACTTCTCTTTCCTCTTTCAGTTTTTGCTAACTCACTAGAATGGATTGGCTGACTTAAGCATTCTTTAACACTGGGTACTTAATGAAAATGGGGCCTATTATTGGATACCTTTAAAAAAAAGAATTACAGGGGCGCCTGGGTGGCTCAGTTGTTTAAGCGACTGCCCTCAGCTCAGGTCATGATCCTGGAGACCTGGGATCAAGCCCCACATCGGGCTCTCTGCTCAGCCGGAAGCCTGCTTCTCCCTCTCTCACTCCCCCTGCTGTGTTCCCTCTCTCGCTGTGTTTCTCTCTGTCAAATAAATAAATAAAATCTTAAAAAAAAAAAAAAGAACTACAGAGAGAGATCGCACAAACAAGTGAGCAATCCCAGGACAGAAAGTTCAGGTATTTTTCCTCTTTAGAGAGGGATGGCTTTAGGTAATAGTTTTCATAATTATTACAGACCTATGGCTAAGCTCCATGGGTCTCCATCTTTTTAGTGTCAGTGGAGGCCAAAGGAATAGATTGCTTTTAGAATAGTGTACACAGGGATGATTGAAATGCTGTCTGCTCTTCCAGAGGATTGGACCTTTTATAAGTACTCGCTTTGCTCCTGCCTCCTCTCCCATTAGAAAAGAAAAGCTTCTCGCTGGATCCTTTCTTCTATGTAGGAAATTGGGGTCTAATCCCCAGGTCAACTCCTTGACTTACTTATGGAGTCAGGTTTAATAAATGAAAATAAAACATTTTCTGACTCAAATGTATTGACCATAACAAATTATTAAGATAAAACTTATTTAACTTTGAGCCCTAATATGCTCTGTTCTCTGAATATGCTAGTATGACTGATTTTTTTTTCCAAAAAGATGTTTTCTGTGGTTTTTTTTTTTTTCCAGGAGAAAATCCATAGTATATGTATTTTGCTATGTTTATCCCAACCCATTACCCAAGTTTGGCAACAAGAAGTAAAACTTAAGAAACACTTTTCTTAACTGATAGATTGCAGAGAGGAGCAGTAAACAGATCCAAGATATTCGAGGTATTTCTGAGATTTTGATGACACACAGATTAGACTGCCTACAATTTTGTGACTCTACTAATGTCTGGTCATGAAGATAATTGCTCTGAAATTGTCTATATTTCTCATTAATTCTCTTGCGTCCTTCTGCAGCTCCTTATGGGTTATATAATTGTCCAGTTTGGGAGTGAACATGAGGGTGCTTGAATCTACTAACTTTAAAGAAATAATCTACATAACTTATCTAATTAAGTCTCTTTTAAAACTGACAGAAGAAGGCCTACCTGAAACAACTGAAGCAAATAGTGTTATAAGGCACATTAGCTGTTGCTGGGAAGCCAGCTACCCTAACATTTAGTGACTTAACTATGTTTCATTCTTATACTTCTGTGGGTTGGCTAGGCTCAGTTGGGCATTTCTTTTTTTTTTTTTTTGTATTTATTTATTTATTAGAGAGAATGAGAGAGCATGAGAGCAGAGAGGTCAGAGGGAGAACCAGATACCCTGCTGAGCAGGGAGCCCAGTGCAAGACTTGATCCCAGGACTCCAGGATCACGAGCTGAAGGCATTCGCTTAACCAGCTGAGCCACCCAGGCGCCTGCAGTTGGGCCTTTCTTTTGTGACATCTTTTTGGTGTTGAGCGGGGCTGTATTCATTTGGAAACTCAGCAGAAGCTGGAACATCCAAAATGGCTTCACTTACTTGAATAGTGCCTCCATGAGGATTGATTAAATGGCTGGCGGCTGGCTGGGCCTCCCTTTCTCCACTTAACCTGTAAGTAGTCTAGACCAAACATCTTTACCTGACAGCTGGATTCCAAGGGTGTCAAAGTAGAAGCAACTCTTGTCTTAAGACCTACAATTGGAACTGTACAGTGTCATTTCTGCTGCATTCTTTTGGTTAGAACAAGTTACCAGGCCAGCCTAGATTCAAGGGGAGGAGATAAGAACTCCACTGCTCGATGGCAGGACTAATTTGTACATAAAGGGATGGGAGGAATTGTTGGCCATCGTCTTTGATAATCATCACACAAAGATAGAGGAATAATTCAGTTTCCAGAATGGAAAGGAAAACAGCAGGGACTATAGATCATAGAGACCAGCTGGGACAAGGGACTTGATCAAAATCATGTTGGTCTGTGGTTCAACCTAACAAATGGTTGGAAACACTTGGGCTGTACCATCAGGTGAAAGAGCTGATGTGAGGAAGAAGAGACTTTCAGAATTTCATGCATCTAGAGGGGATTTCTCTTGTTTTGACTTGGCCTCTGTTGAGCAATCGGGTGTCAAGGTGGTTGGTTAAGACAGAGAGTCAAATTGAAAGTAACTCAAGCCTTTCTTCACTTAGTGTGACAGTGCAAGCAAAAGAGGAAATGATTTGTTGGCTCCCCCGTGTTCCATTTTGTCCTATGGAACAGCGCTTGGCAAGAGTCAGCAGCATAGGTGTGGAGAATCCTCTGGCTGCTGAGGAGCCCCGGACCAAAGGGATCCTTTATACATAAGGTCGAAGGAGAAGAGGAAAAGCTAGGAGTGAAAGATACTGAGTCGAAGTACAGAACAGTGCCTCAGCCAAAGCCCCCCATAGGGAGATCGCTGGGAAGGGCCTAAGCCAGTCGAACACCCCTCCCCATACCTACCAAAGAGGCCTCTGGATGGAGGCACCTAGGCTAGGAATGTTCCATAAACATGGCTAGCCCACTGAGACTTGAGTCCTCGATTGCAGCTCCCTCCAGAAAACTGTAACACACTGGCTGTGTACCATGTCTGATGTGGGGAGGGCAGTTATCCCCACGAGGCATGCCAGCCAAAGCCTTGTGATTGTCTGAGCTTGGGCCTGAAGGATCATATATAGGATTTTGGCCTAGAGCCAGACTCCTCAGTCTGCACCTTGCTCGGCTGACTGCTGTTCCACATCAGTTCCAGACGGACCAAGTATCCTTCTGAGTATCCTGCAGCCAGCCACTGTGTATTCCTTTTAATCTGAGTTAGAGTCCCTCTACCTTGGATCCCATTTGCATTTTTTTTTTGGACTGTATAGCATTTTATTTTGCTTTCCTTTTTTAAAATTTCAGTTCAATTAATATATGGTATATTATTAGTTTCAGAGATAGAGTTCAGTGATTCATCAGTCTTATATAATACCAGTTTGTTTCCTAGGATTAGGAGTCTACTGGGGCACGTGGGTGGCTCAGTCAGTTAAGTGTCTGTCTTCAGCTCAGGTCATGATCCCAGGGTCTTGGGATTAAGCCCTGCATTGGGCTGTCTGCTCAGCAGGGAGTCTACTTTTCCCTCTTGCTCTCCCTCTGTGCTCTTTCTTTCTGTCTCTCAAATAAATACATAAAATCATTAAAAAAAAAAAGTTTCTTATTGTTTGTCTCCCTCTCTGATTTTGGGTTTTGTTTTTCCCTTCCTTCCCCTATGATGCTCTGTTTATTTCTTAAATTCCACATATGAGTGAGATCATATGATAATTGTCTTTCTCTGCTTGACTTATTTCGCTTAACATAATACCCTGTAGTTCCAGCCATGTCATTGCAAATGGCAAGATTTAATTTTTGAATGGCTGAGTAGTATTACACTGTATGTATATAACACATCTTCTTTTTTATATTTATTTATTTAATATTTTATTTTCCTTTTTTCAGTGTTCCAAGATACATTGTTTATGCACCACATCCAAATGCTCCATGCAATACATGCCCTCCTTAATACCCACCACCAGGCTGACCCATCCCCCCACCCCCTCCCTTCCAGAATCCTCAGTTTGTTTCTCAGAGTCCAAAGTCCCTCATGCTTTGTCTCCCCCTCCGATTTGCCCCAATTCACTTTTTCTTTCATTCTCCTAAGGTCCTCTATGTTAATCCTTATGCTCCACAAGTAAGTGAAACCATATGATATTTGACTTTCTGTGCTTGGCTTATTTCACTCATCATAATCTCCTCCAGTTCCATTCATGTTGATACAAAAGTTGGGTATTCATCCTTTCTGATGGAGGCGTAATATTCCATTGCATATATGAACCATATCTTCTTTATCCATTTGTCTGTTGAAGGGCACCTTGGCTCTTTCCAAAAGTTTGGCAATTGTGGCCATTGCTGCTATGAACATTGGGCTTCATATGGTCCTTCTTTGCACTACATCTGCATCTTTGGGGTAAATACCCAGTAGTGCAATTGCAGGGTCATAGGGAAGCTCTATTTTTAATTTTTAAAGGAATCTCCACACACTGTTTTCCAAAGTTCCTGCACCAACTTGCATTCCTACCAACAGTGTAAGAGGGTTCCCCTTTCTCCACATTGTCTCCAACACTTGTTGTTTCCTGTCCTGTTAATTTTGGCCATTCTAGACTGGCGTAAGGTGGTATCTCAATGTGGTTTTGATTTGAATTTCCCTGGTGGCTAATGATGATGAAATTTTTTTCACATGTATATAACACAGCTTTACCAATTCATCTGTCGATGGACATCTGGGCTTTTTCCAGAGTTTGGCTGTTGTGGACATTGTTGCTATAAACATTGGGGTGTAGGTGCCCCTTTGGATCACATTTGTATCTTTGGGGTAAATACCTATTAGTGTAAGTGCTGGGTTATAAGGTAGTTCTATATTTAAGTTTTTGTGGAACCTCCATACTGTTTTCCAGAGTGGCTGCACCAACATGCATTCCCACCAACAATGTAGGAGAATTCTCCTTTCTAAACATTTCTCATTTTCTGACTTGTTATTTTTAGCCATTCTGACCGGTGTAAGGTGGTATCTCATTGTGGTATTGATTTGTATTTCCCTGATGGCTAGTGATGTTCAGCACTTTCTCATGTGTCTGCGGGCCATTGCAGAAATGTCTGTTCATGTCTTCTGCCCATTTCTTGATTGGATTATTTGTTCTTTGGGTGTTGAGTTTGATAAGTGCTTTATAGATTTTGGATACTAGCCCTTTATCTGATAAGACATTTGCAAATACCTTCTCCCATTTTGTTGGTTGTCTTTTGGTTTTGTTGACTATTTTGCTTTGCTCTGTAGAAGCTTTTTATCCTGATGAAGTCCCAGTAGTTCGTTTCTCCCTTTGTTTCCCTTGCTTTGGAGATGTGTCTAGCAAGGAGTTGCTGTGGCTGAGGTCAGAGATGTTACTGCCTGTGTTCACCTTTAGGATTCCTTTGTCACATTGAGGTCTTTCATCCATTTTGAGTCTATTTTTGTGTGTGGTGTAAGGAGGTGGTCCAGTTTTATTCTTCTGCATGTGGCTGTCTCATTTTCCCAACACCATTTGTTGAAGAGACTTTTTTTCCATTGGACATTCTTTCCTGCTCTGTCAAAGATTAGTTGACCATAGAGTTGAGGGTCCATTTCTGGGTCCTCTATTCTGTTCCACTGATCTATGTGTCTGTTTTTGTGTCACTACTGTACTGTCTTGATGATTATAGCTTTGTAATAGAGCTTGAAGTCTGGAATTGTGATGCAGCCAACTTTAGTTTTCTTTTTCAACATTCCTCTGGCTATTCAGGGGTCTTTTCTAGTTCCATATAAATTTTAGGATTATTTGTTCCAGCTCTGTGAAAAAAGTTGACAGTATTTTGATAGGGATTGCATTGAATGTATAGGTCGCTCTAGGTAGCATACACATTTTAACAATATTTGTCCTTACAATCTATGAGGATGGAACTAAGGTCTCCTACTCTGCTGTCTTGGAAAGTTAATCTTGCTCTTCCATTTTGATAGGCTTGACTAGACATTGTAGAAGGTGGTATAGTAAGCTAACAACTTATAATAATGTAATCTTTCCTCCATTTCCATTCCTCCATATTTGTCTGACCCATATCTAAATTTCATGTTTAAGTCTTTGAGTTCTTATATTAATATGTCCTTATTTGAGCTTGGGACTGATTTATAGATGATAGGGGAGGTGAAATGATCTTGACCTCTAGTTCTAGCTACAGAGGTCATGAGTCCCTAAGTCACAGTGAGAGTCTCCTTTAGTTAACTCTGAGCAGCCCAGAAGTCCATTCAGGTGGTAAGATATTAAAGAGATATAAAGAGGAGAAAAACACCCAATTTAGAGTATCCCAAACATAAAGGTTACTCCGCCTTATCAGGTGCTGTAGTGATTTATTTGGCAAGACCAATAATTTAGCAAGCGTTTATCTCAGGAAATATGAATCTAAAGAACTGATTTTTGAGTGTCATGCACCCCTGTTGGTTGTTTGGATATATCATTTTTTTTCTTCCAACTTAAAGACTGTAATCAGGGTTATTCAGAAAGATTTTTTTAAGTCATCCAGGATATGAAAAGGTCCAGGTGTTCAATAAAGTTTTTAAGGCATTACCAAAAATGTTTATTCCTGAAAGCTGATTGGGGTGGGATGATATTTTGAGAGTACCTTCATTGTCTTAAGCACACTAGATACCTTGACTTGGCTGTTTATATTACATTATTATTTGGTGGAAGGTATGTATTTGAGAGGAGGGGAAAGATGCTTATTTAATCTCTTTGAAGAAGATTTTTGTGTTAGATGTTGGAAGATGGCTGGTGTGCTAGCAAATGGGGTTAGTGAAGAGGAGAACTGTCAGTGAGCAGCACAGTGTAAGCGGAGGCATGGAGGCAGGAGAGTGTATGTGGCTCGTGGATGTCATCTGCTCTGGAGTGTCATGCATGTGCTCACGTGGATGGGTGTGTGGATGTGGGTGGGTGGGACAAGGGGAGGAAGCTACTGCAGGAGACTGGGGAACAACTCAGGATGGCACTTGATGCCAGACTATACAGAAATCATGACTGTACTTTATGGCCTCAGAGACTTTTTAAAGGGTTTTGGGAAGGAGCATAAGTGGACAGGAAGATGGCTGTAGCAACCATATGTAAGATAGAGGCAGGAACTGCCTAAGAAGCTGCTATGGAAGGCCACAGGGAATGAAGGCCTGAGCTAGACAGTGACACTGGGCCAGAAAGAAGTAGGAGGGTATGAGAGACATTTTGAAGATAGAACTAACAGAACCTGATGACTAACAGCATTTTGAGGGGAGGTATTGAAAATGTTCTTTAGGGGCGTCTGGGTAGCTCAGTAGGTTAAGCGTCCAACTCTTGATTTGATCTCAGGGTTGTGGGATCAAGCCCAGTGTAGGGCTTTGGGCTAAGTGTGGGACTTGCTTAGGATTCTCTCTCTTCTATTCCCTCTCCCCGCCCCTGCCTCCCCAACTCCCTTGCACACATGCACACATGTGCACACACACACTCTCAAAAAAAAAAAAAAACAAAACATTAGGAGTAAAGAGAGAGTTCTGTTATATCTGCATTATTTGGAAGCAAACTTGCATACAGTGCATTTAGAGTGTGGGAGTATTTGGAGGTGGAGGCTTTAGCTGCGAGTCATTTCCAGTTTTGCTGCCTGTACTATATGTATGTGCTAATAATTGCTGATGTGAGTGTGCTGGCTGTGAGGCATCTCATTTCTCTCTGTACACATGCTGGCTATGAATTCTTACTCATATTTCTTTATGAAAATAGCAGGGGAGATGAAGAATATAACTCTTATTGCACAGCCATCTCTTAAGTAAGACTATATTTCCCTAGAGCTCCGCAATATTGGTTTACTACATCAAAGAATCCTGTATCCTTTGCTTTTCTGATTGGCCACTTAATACCATTTATGGCATGGCTCTCATCAGCCCCACAGAAACATCTTTTCATTCATTCATTTATTTAGCAGGCATTCATTAAGCAAGTAGTAACGATATAATGGCATTGATAGTACTATTAACTAAAACAACTTAAACACACACACATACACATACACACACACAACCATTTATTGAGCTCTTATTATGGGCTAGACCCACAACTGAGATATACTTATTTCATTTAATTTTTAGAAAATCCTGAAAAGTTGATTGATAATATCCCCAGTTTACCGATCGAGAGACCTGAGACTCTGAAAGTTGGAATCAGCTTGTTCAAAGTGAAAAGTTAGGAAATGGCTAAACTAATATTCAAGAGATGATTTTTTTTTTACTTCAGAGACCATTCTAATTATCATTACACTAAGCAGTCTTTCTGTTACATGCAAGGCAGTGTGCTAGAATCTGGGATAAAGCGTGAAAAAGAGATAGCTGATTAAGGGGGACTTGATTCAAAATCATGAAATAATGTTGACACCACCTTGATCTTTCTGGGGGCTTTGGAGACTGTCTAATCCAACTCCTAGGGAAGGGATCCTCAAAGAACTGATCTGAGCTGAACCTTAATGGAAGAGGAGTAGGCATGAACCAGGTGAAGAAGACGTAGAAGTACGAATCCATCTAGGTAGATGGACAGCAGGTACAGGTACATGGAAGGGGTACAGATAGCTGCTGGGAACTGTTGTTCTTAGAATTCATGGTGTAAAGTCAGGTGCGGATGGAGCTGGCCGTCGGGACCAGTCTTAGAGGGAGGGCTTTGAAAGGATTTTGGCCACAGAGATAATCCTGGCAGCTCTTTAGAGAGACTGAAAGAGAACAAAATAAGAGACAAGGGAATGAGAGAGGAAATGAAGACTTCTCCATCAAGAAATAAACAGAATATGGGGGCGCCTGGGTGGCTCAGTTGGTTAAGTGACTGCCTTCAGCTCGGGTCATGATCCCAGAGACCTGGGATCGAGTCCCACATCGGGCTCCCTGCTAGACGGGAAGCCTGCTTCTCCCTCTCTCACTCTCCCTGCTTGTGTTCCCTCTCTCACTGCGTTTCTCTCTGTCAAATAAATAAAATCTTTAAAAAAAAGAGAGAGAGAGAATCTGATCCAGGTTGGTGGCATTAAGGATGGCACAGAGGCATTGGGTCAGAGAAATATTTAAGAAACAAAACTGCAGGACTTGTTGCTTGGATCTGAGCAGAGTGAGGGAAAAGAAGGAGTGAAAGACTTCCAAGTTTCTGACCAGAATGAATGGAGAAGCTATGTTGGTAGAAACTTTGGTATAGAATACAAGAGGAGGATTTTAGTTTTCACATTTTGAGTTTGAGGTGTGTAGGATATTGAAAAAATGTCTAGTTAGTGGTTGACTGTACGTTTGAAGCTCAAGAGTGAAGGTGGGGCTGGAGGTTGGGATTTTTTAATCCTCAGTATGTGAGTGCTAATGAGACTAATGTAGGACTTTTTTTTTTTTTTAAAGATTTTATTTATTTATTTGATAGAGAGAAACACAGCCAGAGAGGGAACACAAGCAGGGGGAGTGAGAGAGGGAGAAGCAGGCCTCCCGCCGAGCAGGGAGCCCCATGTGGGGCTCGATCCCGGGTCTCCGGGATCATGACCTGAGCCGAAGGCAGTCGCTTAACCAGCTGAGCCACCCAGGCGCCCCTAATACAGGACTTTTAAGGCATCTTATTAGTACAGACATTCTGTCCAGGGGCAGCAAATTACCTCAGTGAATTTGTATTGGGCAGAAGTTCTGTAGCCTGTCCCTTGTGGTACATTAAAACTTCAGGTGGTTAAAGGGCAAGGGAGGGCTTGCTGGGCAAATTAACAGACGATTTAATACTCGTAGTACTAGTACATTCCAGCCATTGCCAAGCACGAAGGTCACCTTACACCAAGTCCGTGCTCTGTGATCCCTGAAGCCTCTAGCATATGTTTTGATGATATAGGGAACCCTGTTTCTCTGTCATGAATCTTCACCCTTCCACATCTCATTCTTCACCTTTTCATCAAAGCAGTGTGGGTGCTTATCAAACATGGACCTCTCTGCCTTTCTCCTGCTTCTTCCAAGTACACAGCACCCTCCATCCTTTCTGTTCCCTCACTTGCCAGGTCACTGACTTGCTCTGGCTCATGAGCTTTGTAATTGGCACAGGATAAATTTATGTCTCAGCAAACTTACAAATTACTGCATGTAATGGATTTTTGGGATCCTTTATAAATAATTGAAACCATGAATGTTAAATTCTTGAATGCCAAGGGTCTACTGAGTGTCAATATTTCATGAAGTTCCATAAAGGACATTATGAATTCCAGCTTTTGTGCCTCTTAAAATATATTTGAGAACACCTGATCCACAGTATTGATATCTGTGACTATCATTCCTTTCTCTTTTAGAATAAATTAGTGTGTTAAACATATTCTTTTTGAAGATTTGAAAAAAAAAAACAGTAGAGGGAGTTGAAATAATGTTAAACATTTATTTTCTTCGGTCTGTTTTCTATTTTTTTAAATGGCAAAAAAATGCATGCTGTTATCAAAAAATAGAATATTAGAGCATATGGAGTATAAAGTAGAAATCTTGATTTGCCTTATTCTTCAATCCCATTGGCCTTACCAATATTTTGGTTTGTAGCCTTCTAAACCTTTTTATTTGAATGTATACACAGATCCGCAAATAGGGATTTTTTTAAAAAAGCTAAATGGCATCATAGTATGAGTGTGTTTATGTGTGTGTGTGTGTATATATATATAAAATAATTGTTTAATTAAAAAATTTTATATATAGAGAGAGATATATTCATTTTCAACCTTTGCATAGTGTTTCATGGTAAGAATGGATTCTAATTTATTGCTTCCCTAGTTGTGTCCCTTTTTTCCCTATAATAATTGAGAGTTGACTAAGATTTTTTTTAAGATTTTATTTATTTATTTGACAGAGAGAAACACAGCTAGAGAGGGAACACAAGCAGGGGGACTGAGAGAGGGAGAAGCAGGCTTCCCGCCGAGCAGAAGCCCGATGTGGGGCTCGATCCTGGGTCTCCAGGATCATGACCTGAGCCGAAAGCAGTTGCTTAACCAACTGAGCCACCCAGGCGTCCCGACTAGGATTTTTTTTATCCTATCATCCCCAAACTGCTATTGAGGCCCAAAGCTGGGGGCAAAAGTACTAAGTATGAGGATCTCATGATTGAAAGAACCCCCCAGCAGTAAGAGTCAAGCCTTTCCCTGTGAGGCTTATTGAAAGGTATGAGAAGGGTTCATCATCCTACTGCTACCACCACCCTCCCAGCTTTATACAAAGAAACCTGAGGGACCAGAAGATTTTAAGTTTTGGGGGAGTGCTCTGTTTGTGGGGTGATGTTATGTTCTCTCTCCTTTTAAAACCAAGAGAGAGGCACTCAAAACAATTCACTGTGGAGTTTAGAGATGCCAACAGGAACAAGAGAATGTCATTTTATTGGACATTTACTTAGGCAAGGGATTGCTAACCTGCCGTGTTTCTACATAAACAGGGGGAAAAAATTGATGGGTTGACTCAGTGGGGAACTGCCAAGAAGGGAGATGGGTCGGGATTGCCCCATTCTCATCCAAGAGTTCCAGTCCCTGACATATGTCAGTTGGTCCTGTAGTGGAGGGAGAGGAGATCAGGGTGTAATTGAGCAGCTTGGAAGAAAAGAGTATGTGTTTTAGAGAGGTATGACATGAATACCACCAGCGGAGGGTTAGCTCCAAAAGGTAGCCAAATTGCTTTTCCCATAGGTTGTTTATTACCATCCGACAAACATGATAAGAACTAGGTTCCTTTTGCCAGGTCTTTAGTTAGTTTGGATAGCCTTTTAAACTTATATACTATGTAACTTAGAAGACTATCAGGGGCACTTGGGTGGCTCAATTGATAAAGTGTCTGCCTTCAGCTCAGGTCATGATCCCAGGGTCCTGGGATTGAGCCCCACTTTGGGCTCCCTGTTCAGCAGGGGGTCTGCTTGTCTGTATCCCTCTCCTTCCCCAATGCTCCCCTCTCCATGCTCTCTTTCTTGCTCACTCTCAAATAAGTAAATAAATAAAATCTTGAAAAAAAAATAAAAAAGAAAAGACTCTCAAAACATTTAAGTAATTAGACTCAAATAAGTCATGCTAATTAGTATCTTCTCAGGAAAGGTGAGCCAGTGGATCTTAAGAGTTATCAAAACCAGTTTTCTCCAGATGGCAGCCAGCATACACGAATCCTTGGTTATAAATGGGTCTGAACCTTCATATAAACATTCATGTATACCTGCTATGTTGTCAGCACATCCTAGTACTGGTTACTAGGAGGACTGGGTTTTATCTGAGCTATGTTTCCATTCCACAGGAAGTTAAGTAATCAAGAAGTCATTTTTAGGGGTGCCTGGGTGGCTCAGTTGGTTAAGCAACTGCCTTCGGCTTCGTGATCCCGGAGACCCGGGATCGAGTCCCACATTGGGCTCCCTGCTCTGCAGGAAGCCTGCTTCTCCCTCTTTCACTCCCCCTGCTTGTGTTCCCTCTCTGGCTGTGTTTCTCTCTGTCAAATAAATAAAATCTTTAAAAAAAAAAGTCATTTTTAATAGGATACAAATAAGCTTACTATTTGCCATGGTGGTAAATACAGATAAAAAGGTTCTGCGGTGCTAATGAGAATGTTTGCTTGATTTAAAACACCTTTTTGGTTAAACTGAAACTTTCATTCAGACCACTTCAAATGAATCATATTTATGTTCTGAGTTTGTCATAACATAGCTTCATCCAAGTTGTTCTATGTGAGGGAGGAGCAATTTTACCATTCAACTAAAGGGGAAAAAAGTCATGATTATATAAAAGACTAGTAGTTTTTTGGGAAAGATATTCAAATGGAAGCAAAGTTGTATTCTCTTATGTTTCATTTGTATTTTTCTGGTTCTTTTTTAGTGAACGTTTGATGTGATTATAAAGGTTTGATATTGCTGTATATTTTCTTTTTTTCTTATTTTCTTTCTATATTTCTTTCTTACAAATTTTCTTTTCTTTTCTTTTCTTTTCTTTTCTTTTCTTTTTTTTTTTAAGGTACTCTCTACACTCAGTGTGGGGCTTGAACTCACAGCCCTGAGATCAAGAGTCACATGCTCTTCTGACTGAGCCAGCCAGGCACCCCTGTGCATTCCTTTTCTAATTGTAGATTGTTTTAAAGTAACCAAATTACAGACATGAAAAATGGCATTTTTAATAACTTTAAAATGTGAATCTTAAAAAAGTTTTAAAAATATACATATTGAATGAATCTTACAGTTTTATGCATTTTTGTTTAAGTTTATATATTTCTTTTAAAACATACTTCATTTATTTTTAGTATCTTTTTTCTGATTTGTCTTTTAGGCAACGCCAAGGTCATGTTCTGCAATCACATTAAGTAATGCAGAGGTGAATGATATGAAGGCTGGTACACAGAGAAATGAAATCCCAATGGAGGAACTTGGTAAGGTTGCTGAACATAAAAGTATTGTGAAAGAAACACGAAGCAAGGAAGGGGAGGTGATGAGCTGTTCCAAGAGTCACTTGAGTGCCCAGGACAAGTCCTTCTGTGAGGAGTCTCAAGGACCTCCTCCTGAGTCTGGCTCCAATCTATCCAATCCTGAAACCTCATATGCAGAGGCAACTGACTCAATTGCACAAGGTTCTGAAGAAAACAAGATCAAGAGGACATCCTGCATGTATGGGGCAAACTGCTACAGGTAAAGTAAAATTACAGGTAGCCCAGAATTCTGTTATTTCCATAGCAGGTGGCTGTGTCATATATGTGTATTAAAAGCCTACTAAAACACATTGACCTAAAGGTCAGGAGCTTTATCATGTTTCTCCTGGTTTACACTTTCTCAGTATTCAGTCCTGCAAACTTTGCTAAAGGCTTTCAAGATACAGTGGGAGAATTAAATGTTTCATATGTGGACATGCTGATTAATGCAAGGACATGAACTAAGGAATCCAGATATAAGAATTGAATCACCCAGACCTAAATGCCTGCTGTCTTATTTAGATATTAGAAATATGGCCTCATAAATAGTTGTAGTATATAATATAACCCTCAAGAGAATTGTAAATTCTGTTTAAGGTGTCTTACCATACTTGTGCTTTTTCTTTATATTTTTTTAATTGTGCTTCTGGATCATTCCGATGCTTTTATTTTGCTACCCTAAGGGTTCTGTACTGACCAGATGTCATGAGCTTTATTTTTAGCAATGTAGCACATTGGTTCACTTTTTGGAGTAATTAGATGTGTATTGCTTGGTTTCCTGATATATCCTATTAATTATTTTTTGTAGTGTATCTAGAACTCTAGTGTACCCTCTTATTTTTTCTGACAGTGTATTTGCCACCCTTATAGGAAAAATCCTGTTCATTTCCAACACTTCAGTCACCCTGGTGATAGCGATTATGGAGATGTACAAGTTATGTGTCAGGATGAGGCTGATGACCGGCCTGAATGTCCCTATGGAGCATCTTGTTATAGGTATGTACACCTGAAATGTTAGGTTGTACTCTTTCTCTCCTTAATCTCTGTAGTATATTCAGAAGAAATTGCAGGCCACTTCTTATTTCAAGCCTTTTAGTCTTTAAACTTCCATAGATGGTAGGTTTTCATTTTGTTAATAGGTAGGACTATAATATTTCTTAGATAATTATAAATTATGTTGAAGTCATTAACCTTGTAAATGCCTGAAATTGTTCCTCATTTCTAACTTTCTAAAATGCAAATCAGATAATTGAAAAGCTGTCGATGCTACCCTGTCATACACTCTATCCAGACTCCTTGGGGCGACATTCAGGATGTTATCTCTGTGTTCCTCAACTCCTCCCACTCTGCCATTCTTCCCAACACATGAAACTTGATCCTAAAGGAAGAGCACCTTCTCTTTCCTTTCATAGCACATCTGTATCATTCACAGAATTTATCTGGAATCATTTTCTTAGGCCTAGGAACTTCTTTTAGTATTTCTTAAGTAAAAAACTTATGGGAAGGGATTCTTTCAGTTTTTGTGTGTCTGAATGTGTCCTGATTGATTGATTGACTGATGGCTGTTTTCCCTGGGTATAGAATTCTAGCCTGGCACCTTTGCTTTTTTCCCCATCACTTTAAAGATGTTCTGTTGACTCATGCATCCATAGTTTCTGTTGAAAGTTACTTTTTTTCTTTCTGTTGCTTTGAAATTAACATGCCTTTCCTCTAGTCATTTTTAATATTTTTAAGTAAAATCTACCCTCAATGTGTGGTTCAAATGCATGACCCAAGATTAAGAATCTCGTGTTCTACCAACTGAGCCAGCCAGGTGCCCCTCATTGCTTTTACTTTCAACAGTTTAACTAACATGTGTTTAGGTATGATTTTGTTTGACAGTCATCGTTTTGGGTTTTGCTGAACTTTTTTGCACGTTGTTTGTCTTTGTTAGTTTGAGGAGATTGCTTAGCTATTATCTCATCTCTCAGATATTGTTCTGCCCCATTCTATGTCTTCCCTCATTCTTCTACTCCTATTAACCATGTTATATCTTTTGACCATGTCCCATATGTCTCTTATACACTGTTTTATTCTTTCCATTCTTTTTTTTCCCCTCTGTACCTCAGATTAGATATTTATTGTTGCTTGTCTTAGAGCTTAGTAATTCTCTCTTCTCATGTGTCTAGGCTGCTGATAAACCTATCCACAGAGTTCATAATTTCAGGTATTGCATTTTATTCCTGTTATTTTCCATCAGTGAGGGCTCCCCCACCTCCATTTGGCAGAGAGGGGCTAGTCATCTCTGTCCAGTCAGAGATTTGGATAAGTAATACCTAAACTGTTATTTTACTTAAACTCAATCTACCTTTGGTTTGTCCGTGTTCCTTTGGCATGACTTGTCTAGACTTTTAACAGAAAAGCAGGTCTCTGTCTTCTTAGCTCTGAAACTTCCCTTTGGATATTCTGAGCTTAGCCAATTAGGCTACCACCATGCATCCTAAAATCTGACACATTTCTTAAGAGGAGACTAGTTATGTGTTTGTCGCAGATACTTTCTCCTTAGTGGGACTTTATCTCTGAACCACGACATGAATTAGAGATTAAATTCTACCATTTTGAAGTTTCAGACACAGACCTTAAACTTCTCATACTTCCCAGGAACTCAGCAGGTATTTCTTAGGAAGAATCAACCTTGTGTTTGGGGTTCTTTTAGTTTTCAAATTGTCATTACAACCCCATGAGACCATGAAAAGCTCTATAAGTTTCTCTTTCCTCGACTAGAGTTCCTCCAGGTGACTCAAATCTTATTCTTCAGCCCACACCAAGAATTGGCAAAGACCTCTAGGGAAGAAAACAGCCACTGAATGTCAGCTAACCTAGGAAGGGCTTTTTCTTTGTGGAATTTTAGATAATCCAAAATTCTCATTGCTCCCACAGTTCTGTTATAAAAGTAATTTTTACAGTTTATCAGAGTTTTTTCCCTAGCTTATTAAGATATTGGCCCAGCCATGATGTTTTGTGCCCTTCCTAGAAGCAAAATCCAAATGTGCCTATTCTTGAGAAAAATGAATGTGAAATACAAAACCTTCCAAAGAATAATCAAATGTCAAATACTATCAAAATAATGTCAAAATGTGCTGCCTCCATGTTGTCAGTCTCTTTAAGAGAGGTCAGAGGGGTGAGTAGTCAAGAGAAATTACTCCAATGCCAGTGATCCACATATACTAATAGAAACTTTCAGATCTAGGGGCGCCTGGGAGGCTCAGTTGGTTAAGCGATTGCTTTCGGTTCAGGTCATGGTCCCGGAGACCTGGGATCAAGCCCTGCATCGGGCTCCCTGCTAAGCGGGAAGCCTGCTTCTCCCTCTCTCCTGCTTCTTGTGTTCCCTCTCTCGCTGTGTTTCTCTCTGTCAAATAAATAAATAAAATCTTTTTTTAAAAAAAAATGTAAACATCTACATTTTAAAAAAAAAGAAACTTTCAGATCTAGATCTAAATATATATATATATATATACATAGAGTGTATTGTTCTCATCTGTTGAGCTGCTTGGTGTCTTGGTTCACTTGGAGATAAAAATCTGAAGGCTTTTTTTCCCTTGTTAATTTTAATTACAGTTCAGAGAGACTCTTGGAGAATGTTAGATATGATTGCTTACACTGGCTACTGTTTTACAAATAAAGGAATGGGAACAAGAAAGGTTAATAGGTTGCCTAAGACCCTAAAACCAGTGAGATGAAAACCAAGGCTCATCCCTCCTCCATTCCAGCATTTCTCTGTGGCAGGGCCTGACTCCACCGTTGTTATTTATGGCTGGTGGGCTGGCTGGCTGGCTGGCTTCCTTCCTTTCTTTATTTTTTTAAGATTTTGTTTATTTGAGAGAGAGAACACAAGCACGGAGGAGGGGCAGAGAGAGAGAGGGAGAAGCAGACCACTGAGCAGGGAGCCCAACGCGGGGCTCAATCCCAGGACTTGGAGATCATGACCGGAGCCAAAGGCAGATGGTTCAGTGACTGAACCACCCAGGTGCCCCTATTCAAGGCTTTCTAAAATATTAGAGTATTTTTTTTTTTATTCAGTTGGTAAAGTAATATTTTGAAGTTAAAAAAAAAAAGTCTAGGTAAGTTACTTTGAAGAAATTGTGAATTTTTCAGATCAACAAAACAAGAAACCCTAGTTATGGAAGCATGATATATATTTATAAGCCCTTTCTTAACACATCATCATTATTATTATTTAGGCAAAAAACATGATCTATTAGATATGTCATTGATCATAATATACTATCACTTTAGTAGTTTTAGCAATTTACTCTTTAACAATCTTTATTTGCAAGAATATATCATTTTTTTAAAAAGATTTTATTTGTTTGCGAGAGCGAGCATGAATGCATACCCTGTGCAAGCAGTAGGAGGGGCAGAAGCAGCCCCTGCTGAGCTGGAAGCCCATACTAGGCTCCATTCCAGAATGCAGAATGGGTCGGAAGTTGGGAAACTTTTAGAAGATAAATAATAAAGAACAAGGAAGAGAAAAATAGAAAATATCTGATTAGCTGGAGCCACAGAATCAACCTTATTTGAGGTGAGGGGAAATAAGGAAATAAGTGTACAGCCCAGAATTGGTATGGCATTTGGGGATTGGCAGACTGGATATATTGTGTTTTTGGTCAAAGAGAGCATTTATAGGGACTTGAAAGTTATCTCAGAGTTGGTTTGCTGACATGGCATCCAAGGTAGGAGCAACTCCATCTTAGGACTAGATTTTTTATCTAGAATATAAGCCTACTGTATCAGAATGATAAAATGTTCTAATTTGGTTTGCTTAAAATCAAGATTTTATGTAAATGCATGGTAGATTTTTCCTATAGCCACAGAAGAAAAATACTAAAGTCTCACAGATCATAAAATAACCCACAAAAATCAGCCAGAAATGATTATATTTATAAAAGTAAAAAACTATATGTATTCAAAAAGTAGAGCTGTGATAAGCCTGTTTTCCTTGATGGTTGTTGGCATGTTTGGAAGGGAGATGAAATTTATTGCTGAAATATTTTTGTTTGCTTTTTTCTTTGAAAATTTGCCTTCACAAAACAGGATGAGAATTATTCTCAAGTAAAAACCATCTCTCAAGTGAACCACTGAGTTAGTTTTTTGTTTTTGGGGTGTGGGTTTTTTTTTTTTTTTTTTCTTTCCGGTTTTACCTTCTAATCCCTTGAATGTGTGCAACTCAGTTTCTCTTTTTGAAATATATAGGTGATCTCAGCTGTGTATAGTACACTAAATAATCTTAGTTTTATACTAGGTCAGCTACCTAAATTTATATGATATTGTATTTCCAAGTATTGCTGTCTATAGTCAAAGTTTTTATCACGATAGAGCAAATATGAAAATACCAAAGTACACATATATGGATATATTTCCTTTTCAGCCATTCATTCCCATGAGTAAAACAGAAAAACAGATATGAATCACATATTAAATGCATACTATAGTAAAAATAAAGGTTCCTAAGGCCTATATAATAGGTTGATGTTTTTAAAAGATATTATTAAATTTTATTCTTTTCTAGACTACAAGCATTACTAAAATTTTCTGACATTATACTTTTTTAAACCTTACAAACTTAAATCAACCTGAAAAATGGTAGTATGAAAAAACTAGTTAATGTCATCATTTTAAGTACCTTGCCCATTAATAAATCTGATTTATCCCTTTTGTGCTGTACACTGTAGTCTGTCAGAAGACATGCTCAGTTTAATGCATTTGATTAGCTGAAGGTACTTGTCTGAATTAGAACATTAGACACTTAATGTCAAATATAACCTAGTGATTGCTGTGCCTGCCTCTGACTCATTCACTTCCTCTGGTATTTTATGCAGTGCATTACTCCTGCTCTTGTTTGTTAAATTAGGCACTAACTTTAGAATATATATATACACTAAAATGAGTGGAATCCATCTTCAACCAACCGTTTAGTGTAAACATGAAGTCAAACTCATATACATTGCCTCGGACTTAAAAATGTAAGGGAAGTATGTGTTATGCTAATGAAATGTTGGTGCCTTGATGTGTTTTGGAAGCCAATGACCTACTTTTTATTTTTTTAATTATAATACCTTCTCAGAGGGATGACGGAAGGAAGTGTATTGTCAAGTGTAAGTGCTCTCACTGTAATGAATCTGCAACGTGATCTGTATAGTTGAAAGAACACAGTGTTTTGCAACAAGCATAACTCATTTTAAAAAAAGTATATTTGATAGTAAGTGAATTCATTATCTTTTGGTATTTGTTGACCCAAATTTATAGCTATGATCTAAAATTTTTTGTGATTTCATCTTTTATTTATTAATTTATATATTTTATTTAGAGAATGCACATGTATGTGCTCATGAGAGGGGGACGGGGGAGAAGGAGAGGGAGAGAGAGAACCTCAAGTAGGCTCCACATCCAGGTTGGAGCCCGACATGGGGCTCCATCTCAGGACTCTGAAATCATTACATAAGCCAAAACCAAGTGTCAGTTGCTTAGTTGATTGAGCCATCCAGGCACCTCTCCTCTTCTAAAAATTTTTGAAAAGGGTTCCAAATTATTGCAGTATTATCTTAATTGATCATATGTGCATATGTACACTTCATACCAGAAGATACTGATTTTTGAGAGCTGCTTCATAAAAATTAGGAATGTATGTTCAACATAAATCCATATTATTTTAGTTGAGGCAAAATAAATAGGTTTTAATAGGGAAACTCCTTGTCTGGTAGTTGAGATTCCCACAGTCAATCATGTGAGGCCATCAATTTTTTTTTTTTTAAGATTTTATTTATTTATCAGAGAGAGAGCAAGAGAGCGAGAGAGCACAAGCAGGCAGAGGGAGAAGCATGCTCCCTGCTTAGCAGGGAGCCCCATGTGCGGCTCAATCCCAGGACGCTGGGATCATGACCTGAGCCTAAGGCAGCCGCTTAACCGACTGAGCCACCCAGGCATCGCAATCATTTTATTTATAGTTAAGAATAATCAAAGTTGTAAGATCTGCATATAGAGGCAGTAACTATCATTGTCTGCCATGCTTGCAGTTCTTTAATCATATGTAAGAGTATCATCATATGTAAGAGTATCTACATGCACAGGCTTAGCTATGCAGTTTTACATAAGACTTGGCTATAATTTTTTTTTTAACTTCATTTAGAAATGTAGTAAAGACATCAATTATGTTTATGTAGCCTTGAAAAAGTGTATTGGAATGTCTTTTGTTGTTTTGTTTTTCTTACTCCTTTATTTGGATATGCATCTATTTTCATAATGAGAAATTTGATTTTTTTTGTTATATTTAGTATTAATTGGCATGTATATAAGGATTTTCAGAGTTTTTTGGCATGGATAGTAAACGTAATGATGTTCAAGTAACAAATTGGCTACTTTCTATTATCTTATGCTGGTTTACACTTTTTTTATTTAATATAGACCATATTAACTAACTCTTCTTTTCCTCTAAATTTTGAGACTTAGATATTGAATAACATAGGATTCATGTTTTTGCTTTAGGTTTTAAAATAGATGTTGACTTTAAACAATGCAAGATAAATTATTTTGGAATAAAAACAAAAATGTAGTGTGATCACGTATTTACTGCGTAGGTATTGAGCATCCAGCATGCTAGTAGCCACTCTCATAGGAGTTGATGTGAAATAGTACTACAGGCTCATTTAAATTTGGGGTGTCAAGTTTTGGCATTAAACTACTAAATCTTGGGTGCCTGGGTGGTTCAGTTGGTTGGGCGACTGCCTTCGGCTCAGGTCATGATCCCAGACACACGGGATCGAGTCCCACATCCGGCTCCCTGCTCGCTAGGAGGCCTGCTTCTCCCTCTCTCACTCCCCCTGCTTGTGCTCCCTCTCTGGCTCTGTTTCTCTCTGTCAAGTAAATAAAATCTTAAAAAAAAAAAAATTACTAAATCTTTGGAAGTAAACAAAAATAAAAAGTATGATTCTGTTCTTCTTACCATTGCCTAGTTAATCTTTAGGTAGCTCTTTATGGTGGAGAGATCATGCGTTTCTAAGTCAGCAGACTTGGGTTCTAGATGGCCGTACCAACTCTGTAGCATAACTTTACTTGAAAGTAAAGTTTGACTTTTTTTTTCAAGTTTACTTGAAAGTTTGACTTTCCTAGGCTTCAATTCCTCATGAAAACATGGGAAACGCAGAGGTTAGATCCTCTGTGTTCCAGGGTCCTATAGTCTGCAATGGCAATATCCAGAGCAGAGAGCTATTTATTCATGTTCCTAAAGCCAGACTGGTCATATTTCTGGCCCATTCTTCCTTAGCCTTCTTTGCTACCTCTTCTTTTCCCGTACCTGTAATTATCACTGAGCCACAGGGCTCAGTTCCCTGAATGAGGCACTTCTCTATTCTTACTCCTGAGGACATCTGATTCAATTAAATGGCTCCAGACTCACACACTTGATTGTAAAATAGGTAGTTCAAACTCATTACATCTGAAAAACAACTCTGGATTTTTATTATGAAAACAACTCTTTCCCTACCTGTGTACATGACTTTGCCATTCCCACAATGTTTAGGCTCTAAACCTAGAAACAGCCTTAATTTTTCTCTTTTCTTCACATCCTCTCATTCAGTCCATTGGCGGTTCTTGCCATTTCATCCTTGAAAATATATTAGGACCCTAAGCACTTCTCTCTTCCCCTCCCTCTGCCATTTTAGTTATAACTACCACCTCTCATACTGTAGTAGCTTCTTAACTGATACCCTTATTTCTCCTCTTACCCTCCTGTGGTTCACTTTCCATAAGCAACCAGGATAATTCTCTAAAATTAAGTCATATCATGTTGTCTTAAACAAAATCTCCCAATACTTTCCCACAAAACTCTTTACTATAGCTTACAAGTCCTTCTCTGACTACATATCCTACTGTTATCTTTCTCATTCACTCTCTTTGAACTTTACAAATCTGTGTGTTTTTCCAAATACCATAGCTTGTTTCCTACCTCAGGGCCTTAGCAAATTTACAGACATTTTCTATTTCCTTTTCCTGGTGTGTTCTTCCTTCAGATATGTATTTATTCCAAAACCAATATCATTAAAATCAGAATTTCTTTTGAAAATGTATTTTAAAATAGAACAGCTCCTGAAACCCTGGTGTGGTTATGGGCATATAGTTTTATGTTTAGAAAACAAATATTACCATTAATAATTAATAGTAATATAAAAAAGAACTTAGAAAGGATTCTGAAGCCTGCTAAGTTACAGAAAATGCCATTTGCGAAAAAGATGGGTGTAAATCTTTTATGAATGAACTCTGAGTGTTTCCATTCATTATTAGGAAAAAGTCCTAGATGGAATTTGGCATTATCCTTGAAAGTTATCTTAAATGCCCGTATGCCCCCAAAGAGCTGCACAAAGCCGCCACTTAGCCTTAACCCAGGGTTATATGAAAAAGACATTCTGCCTTGTTATGAAAGGACTGATTTTTGAAAAATGAGATAAGCACATGTGAATGTTGGAAAATATTCCAAGGGACACCTGGGTGGCTCAGTCAGTTAAGCGTTTGCCTTGGGCTCAGGTCATGTTCCCAAGGTCCTGTGATCAAGTTCCACATCAGCTCCCTGCTCAGCTGGGAGTCTGCTTCTCCCTCTGCCTGCCTCTCCCCTTGCTTGTGCATGTGCTCTCTCTCTCACGTGCTCTCTCTCTTTATAACAAATAAAAAAATCTTAAAAAAAAGAGAAAATATTCCATAAATATATGAAGTATGATGGAGAAATAATCATAATAATATGTATTATTAAAAACAAAATTCAGCTATTTAGTATTAATTGGCAATTACTTTTTTCCCATATTTTATTATTTAATAGACTTTAAAATTTTTTTATTTTTTTCAGTACACATGTACTTTTTAATTGGCATTTACTTTTACTGGCACACAGAGTCTCCACATATTGTTGGCTATCTTAAGGTAAAATTAATTTCTGTTTCTATAAAAATAGCTGACATGTGGAATATACTTAATAGCCTGTAAGTCTTTATACGTATTACTTCATTTAACCCTTGGAACAACCCTGTATGAGTTAAGCAGTATTATCCCTGCTTTACAGATGAGTGACTTGGTTTATAGGACTTTCCATGAATCACACAACCAGTGAAAGATATAGTTTGAATTCATAATCAGCAATTCTGATCCTGAAACCTGAGGCCCTTCCATAGCAATGCCAGTGGTCCAAAGTTCAACCAGCCAGCTGAGAACAGATCCAAGACACAGTGGTATCTATCTCTTAAGCATTTGTGAAGGACTCTGTGTTCCTGTGTTCCTTGCATGATTGATTGGCTAGCGCTAAGTGTCTGGTGATGCTGACCAGTCAGTATCTCAGGAACCTGACTGCAGTGGAGTCTGCTTAATATGATTCTTCGTTTTCATTGTTTCCTGGGGAAGTAATATGAATTGTTAATGGCAGGAAATTCTAACATGTTTTAGTCTTAGGTTTGCATAAAAGGATTCAGTGAGTACTTTGATTATTAACTTTGTAAGTGTGAATACAAAGCAGTTTCAGCACATTGACATTCTTTCCAACCTAATGAGAATAGGCATTCTCTGGCATAGGTCCAGTAGAAAAACTACCTTTCAAAGGACAGGGTTTGGAAAATATCAGAATCCGTGGATTAGGATTACTATAAAAATATTAAGTGTTAATATGAACTCAAAAACACTTAATACCTGTCTAGGAATTACTGGAAACTGCTTTTTTACTCTGAACTCAAAAACATTTATTAGCTGTCAAGAAATTACTGGAAACTGCTTTTTTTAAACTTCAATTTGTACTGACAGTATTGACAATATTCTGTCAAGTTCCTTTCAACGGTTATTTTAAAAAATAATAGTAAAGCTAGCAAAAACAAGTTGCTTTTTTTCTTATTAAATTGAAAAATGTAAAATATCCCATCATTTTGGAAACTCATGTAAAAGTTTAATAAAAAAAAACTTTTTACCGTAAAAAAAAATCTACATTCTAGTAGATAAATTTGTTAAAACTACAGATGAATACCACCTTGTGAAAGGTGCTATAAAAGATATTAAAAGGTACAAGAAAAACTCCATGGCATCTAGTGGCTCATTTGACAGATGATAGAGGAGATAATACACACACACACACACACATGCACACACACACACACATTTGTGTTGAAAATTTAGATGACACTATAAGAAATTACGTAGTGAGTACCAAATGGTAGATATGGGCAATATATTCTGGAGCTGTGTCCCAGTGATTATCAAAATCGCCTTCCTAAACCAGCTGTGGTGTGAACTTAGGCAGTGTATAGTAGGAAGAACATTCTTGGCAAAAATGCTGTGTGCAAGTACCTGATGGCAATGAATCAAAAAATACTCTCCTGGAGTAGAAATTAAGGCTTGGAACTGAAATAAAGGTTGAGACAGAGAATATGGGACACCTTGAAAAAGGACATAATTTAAGAATATAACATTCAGAATACTGATTTTTTAACATTTAAATTGCTACATAAACAAGACATGTCTAAAATTTATTTTTATTTTGAGTATGTACCTTTGCATGCGATTTATTTTATTTTTGGCCCATTTTCCTATTAAAATCTTCCTATTCTGAGTAATACTTATCATCAACAAAGAAAATATACTTGGAAATGCAGTCTAAAGCTCTAAAGAGAAAACTTTTGAACTTGTCACAGAAGGTATTTTTTTCTTCGTTTTCAAGCAAAAACTGTACTGATGATAATACTTTTGAAATTGGAAGTTTGGCCACCCGATGTGGAAAGTATCAAATCGACTAATTTCTTCTGGTTTCCTTTATAGTCTTACACTTGTCTTTTTCTTTTTTTTTTTTAAAGATTTTATATGTTCATTTGACAGACAGCACAAGGGCTGGGAGGGAGGAGCAGCAGGTAGATGGAGAAGCAGACTCCTTGGCAAGCAGGGAGCCCAATGTGGGGCTCGATCCCAGGACCTGAGCCAAAGGCAGACTCTTAACGGACTGAGCCACCCTGACATCACTACACTTGTCTTTTAATGAAAATAGCAAGTTCTACTAGGAAAGGATGGAAACTATTATCAGAGCCTCAAAGAAACCTTCCCCCTCTTTAAGGCAGATGAAAATCTGTCCATGGAGCTGAAAATCTTTTCCTTTTTCAGTACAGAATTTCAAAATACACCTTTCTGCTCTTCCTTTTGAGAATATACAAATGTAAAACTTTTTCCTTATCTTTTATTCTGAAGTGGTTTGCTTTTTTCCTAGGTAGTACATGAGATTAGATTGTGTAGATGGGGTTCATGAGTGCCACTGTGGCTGTGTTTCAAGATAATAGAGAAGGGGGAACCATCTTCTGCAACCTTAAAGTTGAATCAGTGCCCCCACCTGCACCCCATTTGCCTTTAAAAACAGTAATTCTGACTTTCAGTTTCTGTGATGGTGACAATTGTTATCAGCAGTTTTTTAACTGGCATTTGGTGCATAAACTGTACTTGTGTCTCTCTAAAATCCTTGGTTCCATTTCTATCCTTTTTTTAAAAATTTGAGCATAATTGACAGACAATGTTAATTAGTTTCAGGTATACAACATAGTGCAACAAGTTTGTATATGATGCTGTGCTGACCACAAGGGTAGCTACCATTGGTCACTATACAAGCTATTACAACATCATTGACTATTTTCCTTATGTTGTGACTTACTCTTTCCATAACCAGAAGCCTCTATCTCCTACTCTCCATTACCCATTTTCCCCATCCTCCAACTCTCCTCCCTACTGGCAACCATCACTTTGTTCTCTGTGTTTATAAGTCTGATTCTGTTTTTGTTTGTTTATTCATTTGGGTCTTATCAGATTCCACATATGAGTAAAATCATATGGTATTTGTCTTCTCAGTCTGACTTATTTCATTTAGCATAATATGCTGTAGGGCTATCCATGTTGTTGCAAATGGCATGATCTCATCCTTTTTCAGTGGCTCTATAATATTACACACACACACACACACACACACACACACACACACACACTCACATCTTCCTTATCCATTCATCTATCATCTATCAGTGGACTCTTAGGTTGCTTCCAGATCTTGGCAATTATAAGTAACACTACAATAGGCATAAGCGTGCATATATTCTTTCAAACTAGTGTTTTTTTCTTTGGATAAATATCCAGTTGTAGAATTTTTGGATCATATGGTATTTCTGTTTTTAATTTTTGAGGAACCTGCATCCTGTTTTCCACAATGGCTGTACCAATTCACATTTCTACTGACAGCGCACGAGAGTTCCTTTTTCTCCACATCCTCACCACCACTTGTTATTTGTTTTGTTCTTGATTTTAGCTATTCTGACAGGTATAAGGTGACATCTCTTTGTGGATGTGATTTGCAGTTCCTTTATGATTAGTGATGGTGATTCATGTGATTAGTGATTCATGTGTCTGTTGGCCATGTATATGTCTTCTTTGGAAAATTCTCTTCAGGTCCTCTGCTATTTCTGTACTTGTTTTTAAAGACCGACATTCACTTACTTGAGACTTTCTAAAGCAGGTTTTAAAAGAGGCTATAGTAGCAAACAATAAAGACCATATTTAACTGTTCAATAAATTTCTTCATAATTATTTTTTTTTAAAGATTTTATTTATTTGACAGAGAGAAACACAGCCAGAGAGGGAACATAAGCAGGGGGAGTAAGAGAGGGAGAAGCAGGTTTCCCGCCAAGCAGGGAGCCCGATGTGGGGCTCGATCCCGGGTCTCCGGGATCATGACCCGAGCCGAAGGCAGTCGCTTAACCAACTGAGCCACCCAGGCACCCCTCTTCATAATTATTAAGGGCAAAGTAGGAAAAGTTGGGACTGCTTGGAACCTGAAAAATATATATATTAAAAAGGAGAAAAAGGTTTTAAATCTTAGACGACTATAGGTAGTAATAATAATAGCAACAATGGGGCATCTGTATAGAATTGTTAACACTTGAAGAATCTCAACAGAGGTATATGGAATTTCAGTGTACTAATCTTTCAACTTTTTAGTTGGTTTGGCATTTTTTTCAAAACAAAAAGATACCAGTCTATTTAACTTCATTACACTCACACAAAAATATTTTTTAAAAAGTTACCAAAATACTCTCAAATGACCAACAGACTTTTTCTAGGTTATTGATGAAGAGTAACTGATATTAATGTCCCTGTCCCTCATGTTTCTGCTCCTCCTCCCCTGACGTCCAGCATTAATTGCATTTTCATAAAGACTGCATTCAACAAGTCAGTGAGCTGTGCTGGCATGTACAGTCTTCCCACAAATCATCCCTGCAGCTTTGTTCATGTGCTGCTCTCTTGGCCACACTGAAGTTGTCCAGTTTCTTTCTCTCAACTTTGAGGCGTCTTTTCCATTAAAAGGTCAGATTTGGGTTAATTATCCAAATACACAATCTTTTGTAGAATCTTTTTTCCACTTTTCAAAACTGTTGAGTTATGACCTAATTAACTGCATGGTTACAGTCTTGTACTGTGTTAAGGCTCACAGTATACAAAACAGTGATCCCAAGAAAGAAGAGGTGTTAGCAATAAGAAACGCCCTTGACACCTGCCAGAGCCTGACATGTAATAAGTGCCCAAGACTATTTATTGAATGGATGAACTGAACGAACTATTCATTGGATGGATGTGTCAATGGCTCACATGAATTACAACCTATCACATCCTTAGACTAAGGACTCATTCTGTATTCTTCATGAATCCTCACAACAGCTTCATATGAGCTGTTTACCTCAACACATACCTATTGTCAGTGTACCCCAGCTCTCCTGTGTTAGCCCCCCAAGAATGATACCCATCAACTGGGTTGTGATCAACCAGTTACTTTTGGATTTTTGCTGCCTGGGCAGTTTTGCATTGTCTGAAGAATGTCTTATATGTATAGCTTACCCCAACATTAATTTAATTAATAAAATAATAGAAGAGATCATAGGTATATAATAAAAAATAGATATCCAAACAGTAGTTTCTGTTTGACTTTGGAATATGTCATATAAATTTCTCAATGCAAATTGCCTTTTCTGTTTTTTCCTAACAATTGGGGATCTTTAGAGACATGACTTAGATGCTTTTGTCTTTGGATTCAAGAAGACCATAAAAGTATCCTTTTAGAGATTACAGACACATACACACATATTTGATATTTTGTGTTCTGTGTTTTATACACTATCATACATACATTGTATTTTTATATATGGCATTTTAGAAATAATGTGTTATGTTTGGGGAGTATATTGTACTTCATCTCATACTATTTTTTCTCCAGTAAGTTATGAGGGAAAAACTTTCGTCTGGTTCATCATGATATCTTTGCATCTAGAAATATGCCTGGCATGTTTGTAATTTAAAAGCAAATGCTTTGGGGCCACCTGGGTGACTCAGTCAGTTATGCATCTACCTTCGGCTCAGGTCATGATCCAAGGGTCTTGGGATCAAGCCCTGTGTTAGGCTCCCTGCCAGGGGGGAGTCTGCTTCTTCCTCTCCCTCTGCCTCTCCCCTTGCTTGTGCTCTCTCTCTCAAATAAATACATTCTTAAAAAAAAAAAAAAAAAGGCAAATGCTTTTGTGTAGCATGGTAACTATAGTTAACAACTCAGTAAGAGGCCTATTGGGGCCCAATTTTATTTGTAGGTTAGTGAGTGTTATTTTTTTGTTATTGTTTTTGTTCTAGTTTAATTAAATATTCCTACTAATTTTTAGTGATTGGAAAACTAGATCTTATTTTTAGTTTCCCCTTTTTTTTTTTCAGGAAGAATCCCCAGCACAAGATAGAATACAAACATAGTGCACTTCCAGGTAAGTAATTTTACTTCAGGAAACAAAATGAAATCTTCAAATGATTCTCTTGTTAAACTTAGGTACAATTTCCAGTTATGTGAATTTTTTTTTAATGTCTTCTATGAATTTGCTGATTTTAATGATTTTTCTTAGATTTAAAAAAAGTGGTAAATTTTTTGTATACCAGATATTTTCTACAATCATTGCACAACAATATATATTTATCCTTGTATCTTTTAGAATTCTTTCATTGGCCAGTATCTGAAACCAAAATCTCAAACTAGCCTCAGTGATAACAAGAACTTACCTACTTCTTTAAGTGAAAAATCCAGAAGTGTGGATGGATTTAGACATTTACTACTTTGGCTCATTAGTAATGGCAGTAATGTCACCAATGACCCAATTTCCTTTCATCATTTTGTCTTAAGCAGGGTCTTTATCATCCTAAGACTGGCTCCCCTGCCCCCTACAAAGGGACTAGACGCATCCTTATTCAGCATCCATGTTTACATCTCAGGAGAGACAGTGGGATAAACAACTTAAGTTCTTGCTATTCCTAGGAAGAATCATGAACTTTGCTTTTTTTACTGGTTTAGATCATATCTTACTCCAGAGAAGCAACCATCAACTACCCTTCCATCTGAGGTGCAGGCATCCATCTGTCCTACATTATCTGTTCCGGATTCCAAACTCGAATACTTTTTCCCTTTGACACATTCTGGCTTCTTCATATCATTTATATAATGCATAGGCCAATTTGGCACACATATTTCTGCCCACAGAATGAGAGAAGAAAATTCATATTCTGCAGGCTATGACCTCATGCACATGCATGTGCATAAACATGGCTCCCTTGTAACCAAGTAATAAAAGTAAGGAATTTCGGGGCACCTGGGTGACTCAGTTTGTTGGGCGACTGCTTTCGGCTCAGGTCATGATCCTGGAGACCCGGGATCGAGCCCCACATTGGGCTCCCTGCTCAGCCGGAGGCCTGCTTCTCCCTCTCTCACTCCCCCTGCTTGTGTTCCCTCTCCGGCTGTGTTTCTCTCTGTCAAATAAATAAATAAATAAAATCTTTAAAAAAAAAAAAAAAGTAAGGAATTTCGCCATAAGAGAATTCCATTTGGAATTTCTCACAGAAACACATTTTCTTTTTTTTCTTTTTTTTGCCGGTAAGATAATTGAATTTTATTTTTGAGGTTGACAAATTTCTAGGAACAAAACACTAACGGGGGCCTTTTAAGGGAACAGGAGGATAGGAGACATTGAATTCTCAAGTGTCAGCAAGTGGTACTACTCACCAACAACTTTTGGTTTATTCTCATGTATCAAGAAGTCCCGAGGTTGTCAGTCCGCGGCTGGTGCAGCAGCTCCTTGAGGCATGCTGTCAGGATCCAAGTGCCTTGAGTCTCTTTCCGCTACACCAGCAGAGGAAGGGTCTGCGTGCCTTAGGCCAACAAATGGCTCCAGTACTCCTAGGTTTCATGTATGTGCTCCTGGGTGTAGCAGGACGTAGGAGAAGGACAAAGGTTCATGCTTGCCAGATCTGCTTTCTTGTATCAAACACCTGGAAGCTTTATTAAGGAGATTTCTACTTGTATCTCTCTTTCTTATAGTCTTTCTTAACTAGTCTCCATGTTATACATTAGATCCTCTCTTGTATCAGGATCACTTGTGTAAGATGCTTCCTTGTACAAGATCCACTTTTATCTCTAAAATTGCCAGAGCTGTGATATGGCTACCTTTAGCAGGGGCTGGGAAAGTATCCTTAACTAGGCACGTTATTATCTTCCCCCAAAGTGGGCTTCTGCTAATGAAGAAGATGCGACAGGTGATCTGTTTAATGACAAAAGCCTCTGTAACAATTAAGTTTCTGAATTTTACTGATCTGAAAAAATGCTCAGAATATAATGTCATGTGAGAAGCACGACAGAAAATATATACAATATAATCTCAACTTTGTTTAAAAAATATAATTTACGTACATACATACCCTACATGTGGGAGTTCAAAAATGTTAGTAGTTAATATCTACAGTTAGCCTCATGTCAAAGGGGTATCGATAGACAAAATTTTTATCATACTGAATTTTTTCTGAATTTTCTATAATGAACTTGTATTATCTTTAAGTAGAAAAAAAAGTATCACTTTAACAAACGCTCCATATTCTCTAAAGGAAGACTAAGTCTAAAATATCTATACTTATTCAGTTTCATCCTCATTGTCAAAAGAAAGGAGGCAACTGTTTTTGACTTGCTTTTGTGAGTTCTTTTTAACCGAGTCTTGCTTATTTGTTTCATCTTCACTTGCCTTCTTCTTTTTTGAGCTTGCTGTTAAACCTGAGTATTTTTCATCCGAGGAACGCTTGACTGGTTTTCGATACATGATTCTTCCATCAACTATAGCCGGTTCTTCATCTGCTTTGGCAGCCTTTATTTCTGCCTTAATCTTCATAACTTCTTCAACTGACAGGTCTCCCTTTTTTAAAACCACCACTTGGGGCTTTTCATCTTCTTTGTCACTGTGATCACCATCTTCCTCTGGGAGCTGAGGCTGGATTCTCTTGGTTTCCACAGTAGGCCCTTCCCTGTAGCCGACCCGTTCCTTGAAGCGGGCCAGGAACGCCGGTTCGGCAGGCCGCACGTACGAAACTTGGTTCCTCTTGCTCATAGCTCCTCCAGAAAAAAACAGATTCCCCCAGAAACACATTTTCATGCTTTAGTACTTCAGGCACAACTCATTTTATCTCAGCTAATAGGATATAGAGGTTATACCTTATGTGTTACACTTTTTTTTACTGGGGCTGTATCTAATGATGTAGCATTTCTGGGGGTTGTAGAAACTTTCTTACCAGCAGTCATGTAATGTATGTTGATTAAAGCATATTTTATTGGCAAGGTTTAACACTGTCCCATGAAAACGCATTTGACACATCTTTGTCTTTATAGAAATAAGAACCAATTTCCTAAAAACTATCAGTGTGGGGGCGCCTGGGTGACTCAGTTGGTTAAGCGACTGCCTTCAGCTCAGGTCATGATCCCGGAGACCCGGGATCAAGTCCCACATCGGGCTCCCTGCTCGGCGGGAAGCCTGCTTCTCCCTCTCTTACTCCTCCTGCTTGTGTTCCCTCTCTGGCTGTGTTTCTCGCTGTCAAATAAATAAAATCTTAAAAAATATATATATATATCAGTGTGTATCAGGTAGCATAGTTTACTCATAGTTTCTTTGAAAAGTCTCTTTGAGTTATCATTAGGGAATCTTCTGAAGGAAGAACATATTTTTACAACTAACTTTTTTTAAGAAAAGCTTTTCATTTCATTGGAAAGCTAGTTTTTATAAAAGTGTAGATATTTTAAGCAACATTTAATTTTTTTAAAAAAGATTTTATTTGTCAGAGCAACAGACAAAGAGAGAACACAAGCAGGAGGAGCGATAGGCAGAGGAAGAGGGATAAGCAGACCCCCCCACACACACTGAGCAGGGAGCCCCATGTAGACCTTGACCCCAGGACCCTGGGGTCATGACCTGAGCTGAAGGCAGATGCTTAACTTACTGAGCCACCCAGTATTGTATTTTTAGTCTACTTTCAAGGGCTGTTATATGGTGATATTGTCGGAACACTCTTCCTACTCTAAAACTTATAAATTAAGGTGTCTGGAGTATTTGCAGTCTTAAATGTTGGGGTCTCATTATATTTCTTAATTTACAGATAGCTCACACTGAATTCTAACATCCTTGTTTTTCTCATCTCCCGAATCCTGAAAGTTAACATCACCCAGGATCTGAATCTCATTTATATAGATTCATTATACACTTACTGATTAATATTATGTCTTCCAAGTGAGCAGACTTAACAGAGATCCTTGAGAACCAGCTCTGGCTCTATACATGCTTGTGGCAAGACAGTCTAAAATCTTTGAGGAAAGGGAAGAAGCACTTCCTGCTAGGGCTTAAAAGGGTAGACCATGATGTGGGAATTTAGGTTAAGTTGGTCTTCAGGGTGGCTGGATTTAAATCATCTTTGTTTCTTAACTTTGTGGTCGGTAGGTAGAGGATATCCCAGACAAAGTTGAGTAGCAGTCAGTGAAATGGAATCAAGGTAGAACGTGGTAAGTAGTGTGTCGAATTAGCAAGTGGATCAGTTTAACTAAGATGGAGAGTATCTGGAGTTAACCGCGGATGATTCTAAAAGGACGCATCAAGCTTATAGACGCTCTTGAAAACTAGACCAAAGATGTGGGTGCCTTGGTTTGTAATGGTGAGGCAGTATTTTATCCAAATCAAGCTGGTAACAATGAACCGTCTGAGTTAGAATGGGGGAAGATTTCTGGATGTTAAGCAGTTGAATAAAGGGCCAGAGCTCGGGTGGCCACTGTGAGAATGGAAAGATAGAATTGGATACAAGTGAGATTTTGAAGGAAAAATCAGTCAGATTTGCCAGCTAATTGGTTTGGTGTCTGGGTTGACAGGAAGGAAATGATGATGACTCAGAATTATAATATGGTTTATCAGGAGGCTGGGGATGACATTTACATATCACAGAAATCAGGAGGAAGAGCCACGAAGTTGTTGTTGTTTTAATTTAAACATGTTGAATTTGAGGTGGGGTATCATAACTAACACAATGAGATAATAAAATTAAGTATGACACCAGTACTAAAATAAATGCATTAAACTCTTAATATTTAACTTCTGATTTGTAGCATCCTAAAATATTTCTGTCCACAGAGTTCTTCCACATACGTAACAATTTATGTGGTGGGGTTTTTTTTGTTTTGTTTTGTTTTTGTAGATTTGACTGCTGTCATCTATTAAGCTTCTTATACATCTAATTGGTTTAAAATTTCACTAACTTTCCACACTTTGTTTTAGAGTACAGTGGTTTTGGCACAAAATACCAAATGCAAGAGTAATCAGTGTCAGGAAAATGTTATTTTATATTATACTTTCTTAGCCACCTTACCTGTTGACAACATTAAAAAAATTACCCTCAGCATTTTATTTTCTGGTTATTGGAATCATCCTGACTTTTATTATTATGTGATATGCATTATTCTAGGCTATCGGTACCATCCATGGCTGAAAATTTAGAATGTTCTACTGATAGCTATTATAATTTATCTCTAGTTCTACAGTTGTATGCATGTATTTGCTTTTATATTCTTTTCTTCCAGGAGTACAACCCAAAAGTTCTAGAAAGCTGTTATGGAAATTAATGGAACTTGAATGAGATTCTATAAACTGCTGCTTAGTGTGGGAAAAGCAGAGAGATTTGGGGATACAGAAAAGCTAGCGCAGTGGGATTTAAAAAGAGGAATAAACTTCATGTATAATGAAGTAGATCAGAATACATAAGGCTAAAATATGAGTACCCAGCTGGTGGCTTGGTATATGAGAAAGATGAGTCTCTAGTAGTAAAATGAAATATTTTAAAACGTATTTATTCTTTTAGTATGTAGTGGGTTTTCATCTTTAGGGCATTGGGCTGCTTTTTTTTTTTTTTTTTTTTTTTACTTAATGAGAAATAATATCCTAATTAGTCCTCAGATTTACTGGTAAAGGAAAGTAAAATCTGAAGAATTAGTGATGTTAAGCTGTAAATCTGCTAGGAAGCATCTCCTCTTAGATGTCATCTAAGATGACAATCTTAGATCCTAATACCAGAAATCTGTTCAGAAAAATCAGCAGTTTGGAATGATCTTTTCTGTCTGTAAAAACCAGCATTTCTTCCAGTATGCATTTGACACAGTGTACTCTTCACTAGCTCTTCAGACTGCGGTTCTTAGAGTAAGAACTGACAGTGAAATTTTAAACTGTAAAGAAAAGTTTAGACACAAATTTAGAAATTGTCATTCTGATATGACACATCCCTCTACATGAACAGAAATTAAGGACTTGTTACTTTTCTAAAGGTGGTCTTTTTCCATCATGGAAGCAGCGTTACCCATCAGTTCTGATAAATAAGTGACCACCTATTTCTCCTGTGCTGCTTCTTGCAGTCAAGCTTGTCATTCCTACATTTCATGTGACTTCACTTATTTGTAGAGAAAAGGATGATTCCTACTTTGGTCTTAAAATTAGAACTTGGGAATCAGAAAAGATTTTTGAAGTAATTTAATCAGCATCCTTTGACTCATTAGATAAAAACATAAATTCCATTAAGCCATTAAGTTAAGTGACTTGTGCATTGTTTATGGGCTTGTTTATGACCTAGATTCTTGGGTTTCTACTCCCCATTCTATCCTCTCTCTTAAACCACAGCTGCTTTTTAGAGACTTTTTGGCTGGATGAGGGGGATGGACAACCACAGAAAAACAGCAATAACTAGCAGCAAGAAACTTCTAGGTGAAGATAGAGGGGAAAAAAAATTATTTCATCTGAACTCACCTTGATTTGGAAGAAACTAGCGCACTTCTGATTTCTTAGACACACTCAAAAATTGTATTTCAGGGGTGTCTGGGTGGCTTAGTTGGTTAAGCACCAGACTCTTGATTTTGGCTCAGGTCATGATTTCAGGCTTCTTCTCGGCTCCATACTGGGCATGAGCCTGTTTAATGTTTCTCTCTCTCTTTCTGCCCCTCTGCCCACCTTGCACACTCTCCCTCCTTCTAAAAAAAAATTTTTTTTTTCAAATCAGCTAGTCATCATATAAGAAAATGTGTGTAGGCACTTACTTTTTCAAAAATGCAATTATGCTATTTAATTCTGTGGAAATCTACAAAAATAACACTATAAAAATTATGTTTTTTTATTGAGTAAAAAAAATAAACAGCTTCTGCTATGTCTTCTGTTACTGGGTTTGCACTTTAATAAGCTTTTCACCAATTACGCCATTATCTGTATGACACTAGAGTCTTGGCTTGGGATGGTCATGAATGTTGCCTGGTTCTCTTACCAGCAAGCTTCCTTGTAGGAGCTTTCTTTGAAATTTTTATTTAGCAAAAGGTGCTAACAGCAAAGTTTATGTGAACTTCGTTAGTTTTATCACTTCAGATCCGGATATTCAGATACCATACTATGTGTTTCCGCTTGCCCAGTTGGAGAATACATGCATGGGTTTTTGTTTTTTGCTTTTTGCTTTTTCCCTTGCTTTCGGTGTTCTTCATATCCCTTTTGCATAAAACCTTAACTGTGTGCTAACAATAGGCATTTTATTCCTGGGTTAGGTGTTAGCCATATTAATTCAGAATCCTGCTTCCTGAGTTTATTCCCATGATTCAGCAAATCATGTAATAATTCAGATCAGCAAGTGTGCTTATTCAAAGCATTTTCCAAGTAAGTGAAGTTTCACTGGCTGCGTAGCCCAGTTACACTGAAAGGCAGAAACTATTATTTTTCTAAAAACACCTACAGCTGTTTAAAAAAAAAAAAAGATAAACTGCCATCTAGATGGCATTTATGTTGTAGAATATTTAAAGTCACTAATTGAATTTGCTAAAGAGGATCCATTGTAGTTGATTCTAGAAAGATAATCATTGTCAGCATTCAGTACCCTGTTAAGAAGTGTCCACATGGCATGGCGCTGCTAACACAGGACACAGAGCTGACTGCCTTTGTCACTTATTGGCTCTTCAGATACTTTTACTTAAAGCACAGAACACCTGGAGGCACCTGGGTGGCTGAGTCCGTTAAGTGGCTGCCTTTGGTTCAGGTCATGATCCCAGGGTCCTGGGATGGAGCCCCCACATTGGGCTCCCTGCTCAGCGGGGAGCCTGCTTCTCCCTCTCCCTCTGCCTGCCTGCCTGCCTGCCTGCCGCTCCCCCGCTTGTACTCTTTCTCTCATTATCCCTCTCTCTGTGTCAAATAAATATGTAAAAATTATTTTAAAAATAAATAGAATCTAATGAGTGTGATGTTTATGTAAATACAGATTTGATAGATATAAACAATTTTTTGAGCAAATAAATAATATGACCTTATTGCTGAAGAAATGAGCCTGCCCAGTAAGTGGCTAAAGATTTCCAGGGTTCATTAATGAACCTTAAAGCCCCTTCAATTAGCAGGCTCTAGACAAAAGTCTTTAATGTAATTCATTATATTGACAGGCTAATGATTAAAAGTGTAGGTTATAATAAAAAGGGTTTCTGTAAAACTAAAGGTGTTCAGCAGTTGATTTGCAAATTGTTCATTTGTTCATCCAGTCATATATTTAACAAATACATATATTAAGTACTTCTATGTGTGAGGTGGTGTTGGTGGAGCTGAGGGTACAGTAGGGGCAAAGCCTCGCCCTCCTAGAGTTCTACAGAGGTGGGCAGTGTGCATGTAAATAACTGTATGATGACATATAGTGATAAGTGCTAAGAAGAAAAAGTTGTGTAAAAGGACAGAATGGCAAGGATGTGTATGGTGAGGGACAGGTGCCATTTCATATCTTTTTTGTTGTTGTTGTTATCCTCATTTCTTCCTCCTCAAATTTTTTAAGCTTCTTTTAAGTTACATCCTATCAGATAGGATGGTGAAAGGACTATGATAATTTGACATTAGAGCAGAGGCTTGAAGGAGAAAGCAAGACAGGTGATTAAGGGAAGAATATGCCAGGCAAGTGGAATAGTGACTTCAAAAGCCCTGGTGATGATCCTGGTTTTTGTCCTATTCAAGGAGCAGCAGAAAAGGGATAGAATTGAAACAAAGAGAATAAGGGATAGAATTGAAACAAAGAGAATAAGGAAGGAATAGTGACTTCAAAAGCCCTGGTGATGATCCTGGTTTTTGTCCTATTCAAGGAGCAGCAGAAAAGGGATAGAATTGAAACAAAGAGAATAAGGAAACAAAGAGAATAAGGAAGGCACATGAGATTAGACAAGCTAGTTGTGTAGGGTCTTGGAGGCCAGGACCTACAAGTCAGGACTTCAGATTTAATTCAGAGTGAGACATAAAGCTTTTAGAAGGGTTTCTGGTTTCTCTGTGGTGAATAGGTAAGAGTGGAAACAAGAAACCAGTTAGATGAACATTGGAATTGACTGAGAAAAGAAGATGATGGTATGGGGACCAGAGAATGGAGTAGATATAGTGAGAAGTGACAGATAGTTTTTGATGGCAAAACCAATAGGATCTCTTGACATATTGGATGTTGGGTTTTCAGTGGAGGATATTCAAGGATGACTCCACAGTTTCTTGGAAGGTTGGAGAAGTCATAGACTCAAGACTGATAAGAGAATGACTAGATTTGGGTGAAGCACCTCAAGAGCTGTGTTCTGGGAATATGATGTTTCAAGATGCCTGTTCATTATGCAAGTAAAGAGAATCCATAGGTAGTGAGATAAAGGGGAATGGAATTCAGGTGGTGGTCAGGGCTTGGTATATACATTTGGGAATTTAGGACATAAGATTGAAGAGGTCCCAGCCAGAAACTTAAACACTCCAAAAGTTAGAGGTTGGGAAGACAAGGAAGAGCCAGCAAAGGAATAGCCAAATAAAGCAGGAGGAGAACCTGAAGTTGTTATGTGTTTTTCCTGTGTATCTGCTAGGGTAATTTCTGAATCTGAAAGGAGACGTGTTACTGAGATGTCACTAGTTCTATATATGAGATACTTCCAAAGCACAATGGCCAAGAACAAAGATGTTGACGGTCTTTCCTCCTCCTTCCTTTGCCGTCTGCAAACTACCCTTGAAATGTGTTTTAAATGTTTCCCATCATAAAAGTTTTATGGTAAGTTGAGATTAGCTAGACATAAAACATGCCCTCAGGATGCTTACAGGAGATAAGAAATGTGTACAAATAAATACAGTCATAGATTTCCTTTAAGGCACTGGTGTGCTTCTTATGCTAATGAGAATTGTGCAAATCATTGTGTAGCCTTCTTAGCCTTGGCTACTGAGAGACTGGGGAGAAACCTGATTGCTCAGTTTATAATAATTATGTTAAAAATGAAACATTCTTTTTTTTATGTTCTTAGTGTCTACTTTTATTTGTATTTTTTTTATGTCCTCATTATAAACTCTCAAATCCTCTCTGGAAATGAATGGAGATATCAAGAAAAATATAAATGTCTGGGCTGTGAGAGTTAAAAGTACAGATAAATTCTTTTTTTTTTTTTTCTTTTTTTTTTTTTGGTCATCCTCATTTCTTCCTCCTCAAATTTTTTAAGTTTCTTTTAAGTTACATCTACCTATTGCATGTGAACATTTTAGGAAGAAGTTAAGCATGTACAGAAGTACAAACAGTAATTTTTTAACCCATACCTGTGGTGTTAATCACAGGGATTGTCCCCTGCCATTCAGAAATTTCCAGATAGAATCTTCTTGCTTGTTTCTTAAATGTTCCACATCTTCCTGGAGTCTCTTGCTGCTTATTTTAAAATATGCCTGTTGCTTGCTGTGGAAAGTAAATAAAACAGTGGGCTGAGGGAAGAAGTGGATTTGGAGACCAAAGAATTCTAGTGTTACAATTCTAGTTTTATAATATTACTTAGAAATCTATAAATTCTATGATATTATTTAGAAATCTGTAAATTCTAATGGCTGTTACCGTAGCAATCCTGATATTTTCAGTAGTCATAGTCCTGAAACATGAACTGTAAGATTTATAAAACCAAATTTTCTGAAGTGTATAAATTTATGTTTTCTTGTTTGATCACAAACATGATGTGTTAATTGGGTCGTGCCACCTTTCCTTTGATCATAAACTGTCCTCAGATTTCAGTGCCTCGCAACAATAAATAGGTGTATTCCCCCTTCGTGTTATGGCTGCATGTTAGCCGTGGCCTTGTCCAATGTTTCTTCTCATCCTGGAATCCAGGCTCAGCCCTGAGCTGAGACATGAGGGAGATCACGGCAGAGGGAAGACGACAGCGGCAGAACCACAGAAAGGTGCCTAAAGCTTCCCCTGGGCAGTGGCACAAACTATTTCCACCACTTTTCTTTGACCAAGTGGGATGTCAGTGGGGCTGATTAAATATAATCGCATCACAGGGAGGGACAGTAAGTAACTGGGACAAAAATGTATTCTACCACCCCAAGGGTAGGGTGGCATGAATATGATTATGATATTATTAAGGAACCATTATTATGATTCTCACAGGACATTTTAGTTGCAGGAGACTTATGGTAGGAAAAATTAGAATTCTAACAAAGAGTAATTTTAGCCCCGTTTCTAGAAACTTGTGGTAGTTAATCATATCTTAAGTAAAATTAATTATTCTTATCAGAGAAAGACATTTGCAGTTGACTATCTCTACTCCCGGGTTTGAGTGGTGGTTGATATTTTTTTTTCAGTGAGAAGCGTATCAGATGAAGACAGTGATAATGTTGGGCAACCCAATGAGTATGACCTCAATGACAGCTTTCTCGATGATGAGGAAGAAGAATATGAGCCGACAGATGAAGATTCTGACTGGGAACCAGGACAGGAAGACCAAGAGAAGGAAGATGTGGAAGAGCTTTTGAAAGAAGCAAAAAAGTTTATGAAAAGGAAAAAGTAACTTTTTCTGCAATAATATATGGCTCACATTTATTCTGTATGGAAAAAATTCAAGCACTAAGGAGGCACTTAAGTGATAATTATTTTCCTTCTTTGTATAGTTATGACTTTGCTCTTCACTCTTTGCAGAAGAAATATCGATATGTCAACCTTTGATGCAGTGGATGGAATTTGTTTTGTTGCCTTACTTTTTCTATCCTATTCAAAGCATCTAGAAATAGGAAGCAGACAGAGAGTTAAAGAGAAATAATTGATATTTTTCATGTACTTTGTGTGTTGGTAATAAAAACTAAAAGCTATAGGTTGCACAAAACTTTAGCCTTGTTTCTTTTTTTCCAAAGATTCTATCTTTATAGAATACTAGGCAAACAGAACCAGGCAAATTACATCATGGGTGGGAAGAGCATGCCTCTTTTATTGCTATTGAAGTAATTTTTCCAGCAGGACCAGGCTTTAGAAAGTGGCAGCCGTCATATAATAGCTATTTTTTTGCTAGTACGCTGGATATGAGCTTTACAATTTCATTTACTACTTTTGTTCTTTGAAACTTGGGGAAATGAGTATCAAATGGGTACTGAAAGTATATTGAACTAAACTGTAGAAATGTTCACCCTGCAGGGAATGTTATTTTGTGCCCCGCATCTGTAATTTACCTTATGTCTGAATTTAAAAGTAGAAAAATCCAAACGATTTGACAGTTCCTTTTCCAAACTAAAGTCCTGCATGCTTATTTTAACTCTTAGTGTTCTGTCTTTACATTAAAAGATTCTAACACTAATATTTTTCTATTCTAAGAGAACTTAGAAATTTGTATCTTCGAAGAGCAAGACAGATTTATAATTGTTTTTTTAGTGTTTTTGAATGTCTTTTGAAATTAAGTATGTCATGTTAAAATTAAAGTGAACAGGACAAGATAAGTACTTCTTTAGACTATTATTATCTATTACTCTGATTCTGCGTCTGTTATTGGGAGCTGATTGTTCCTTTCTAATGTCCTTTTAGTCTTGGGGGCTTGACAGACCTATGAAAACAATCCTTGAACTTATTTTCATCCCCCCACTGACTTAATCCTTAAAGGTTTTTAAATCCACTCATAGATATATCCCAAAACAATTGAAAATGTGTTCACACAAAAACTTGTACACGATGTCCATAGAGGCATTATTTATAATAGTCAAAAAGTAGGGGGCATCTGGGTGGCTCAGTTGTTTAAACATCGGGTTGTGGGTTTGAGCCCTGTGTTGGGCTCCACACTGGGCATGGAGCATACTGAATAAAGAACTATAAATCAAATTGGTATAATAGCAAAAAAGTAGAAACACCTAAATGTCTAACGAGTGGATAAACAAAATGTGGCATATCTCTACAATGGAAGGAAAACTGATGACATTAGCTGGTCAGTGGGTACAAGATAAGTGTTAACAAAAACTTGATTCTTTAAATAATTGCCATCCTAAACTGTTATCTAGGAGCCAACTCTCCCTATCATGGGTGTTCACAGAATTTAAATTATATCTCAGCCAAAAATTGTCACATAGACGTTTGTCACCAATGTGCTCAATTCTGAAAGCAAATGTTTTTTGTTGACCTTTCATGTGTGTCAGGGGAGGAGGAGGGTGGTTTCTACGACCTTGGGAAGCTGAGACATGAAGATTTTTCAGTGACACCCAGACACCGATTCTGTTTTTGCCCCAGGTTGAAGATGGCCTTGTCAGTACTATTGGTTTCTAGAACTGGAAGATCCTAGTTGGTTGTAAACATTCATTTCGTGTAATGAAAGCAGCTAGATTGTGAGCACACTTTTCCAAGAATGGTGACATAAAGCTGAGAATAAATAGGCAGTGACTTTCTTCCAATTAATGTGTGCAGAGTTCAGTGTCACCAGCACTCCCCATGGTGGGAGAAACCACATGCTGACATGCTGCATCCAGCCCTGCTCTGTGAGACCATCTTATTCCTCTTAAGTTCTCTTTCTTGAATCTATAATGGTGGGGGTGTATCTGTGTCTCTGTCTATGTATGTATTTTCCTCCTGCCAGTCTGCAAACCGTACTTACAAAGCTCCTCTGCAATAGGTACTGAAAGAAAAGAGATAAAGATGAATTACTGCTGACATGACTGGCTATCCTAATATGTACATAAACTTTATTATCGTAAGCAACCACAGTTGGGCTCTGTTGTGCCCAACACCCTGTTTAGCACAGAACAGCACGGAATCCCTGTTTCGATATGCTTACAATCTATTGGGGAAGTTGGCTATTTATTCATTTAGTAACAGTGACTACTGCATACTATGGGGGTTACAGGGGAGAAAAAGACATGGAGTCTACAGTCACAGCTTACAAAGGCAATGAGGCAATTTGCCAAATAACTGGAAAAATGGGACTAGTCAGAGAAGGAAATGCTGGGTTATAATCGAAATATCTTGTCTTGCTCCATATTGAAATATAGTCTCAATCTTGAGGAAGAACCCTTGTACGATGCAGTTGCAAGCTGAATAGTAGTAGTAGTAGATTTTTCTATAGAACACAATTTTTACGGGAAAGAACAATTAACATAGCAGATACGTGTGGTTATTGAAATTTGAGTATTTGGCAGATGTTTCCTCAAAAATGTACGAAGTGAGCCTGTTTTTCAGAGAAAACAACCACAGTATGTGTTGTAATTGTAAAACTTGAGCTTTCAAGTAAATATTAGAATTTTGGAAAATCTGGATTTGTCACTATTTGCTTGATAGCTCCCCAAAGCTTTCAAAACTTATCATGATAATATAATATATTGAAGTGTGTCGACATTTGGACTGCAGAAGTGAGCAAGCCAATATTTTCCAACTGACCAGTGTATGTTACAAAATCAGGCTTAGGTAAAATGCATTCAAAACGTAAGATAGACGAATGGAATCGAATGTAACAGAGCCTGTTTGGTTCATTAATTTAGTTTCAGACTACATATTGTAACTAACCTTTCAGAAGGTATCATTTTTCTAATTTTGGTGAGTATCAAAGATAATATCCATAATTATCTGAAAAGCCTACTGAAATACTCCTTCCATTCCCAAATACATATCTGTGTAAGGCCTACTTTTCTCCATATACTTTATTTTTTTTTTTTTTAAGATTTTATTTATTTATTTGACAGAGAGAAACAGAGCTAGAGAGGGAACACAAGCAGAGGGACTGAGAGAAGGAGAAGCAGGCCTCCCGCCAAGCTGGAATCCCGGCCCGATGTGGGACTCGATCCTGGGTCTCCAGGATCATGACCTGAGCCGAAAGCAGTCACTTAACCAACTGAGCCACCCAGGCGCCCCATCTCCATATGCTTTAAACAAAACAACATGAGAGTAGATCCATGAATCTGGCTATCTTTTATTAAGCTAGGCATTAGAAAGATTTATAAGAATATAAAACAATGCCACTCATCTCACTAAATTAAAAGAAAAACGTTTTCATAAAATACATTTTTTGTTTATTTTTTTAAAGATTTATTTATTATTTATTTGAGAGAGAACACGAGTGGAGGGGCAGCGGGAGAGGGAGAATCTCAGACTCCTCACTGAGTGTGGAGGTGACACAGGGCTCGATCTCACAGTCCTGAGATCATGACCTGAGCCAAAACCAAGAGTCGGACACTAAACCGACTGTGCCACACGGTGCCAGGTTTTTTATTTTTAAATGAGCTAATAAATAAATATATTAAATTTCTCAATTATAATTTCCAAAGTGTATCCCTATAGATATGACCCTCATAAACAAAAGCTCTTTGGGGTCTTTCATAATCTATGAGTAAATGGAGTCCTAAGGCTCAAAATTTTGAGAACCACTCTGTTATACCAGTGTACCATTCAGTTAGATTATGGTGGGATAACCCTAAAATCTCAGTGATTTCACAAAAGGAAAGTTTTCTTACGCCCAGATTTCCTGAATTAGGTGACTCTCCAGGACACTAACATGTGACAACTTGACATCCCAGGCTTTCAGAGGCTTCATCATCTTATATTGCACCATCTGGAACCTGGGACCTTCCTAACCAGGACTGCCAGGGGAATAGAGAAAGTGGAGGGTTAGGCCCCACAAATCCAACACTGCAGGCTGGAAGGGAACTCATCCCGGCCAAGAGGCTGTTGGCCACAAGCAGTCACATGGCCCTGCCCACTGAAAGGGGTGCCCAGAAAAGATGAGAACCAGATAGAATGAACACTAGTCATGTCCATCACCCAAGGAGTGAGTGATAATAGGAAAGGAGAGTTGGGGATGAGAGTTTGAGTATCACTATTTAAGGGATGGAAAGATCAAATTCACTGGAGGAATTAGAGGGATAAGAGGAATGTAGGAACTTGCCCTCAAACTCAGTCTGCATCTGCTCACCTTTTCCCTGAAGGTTCCCATGACCTGACCCTTCATGATGGGCTCCTGCCTACCTCTACGAAAGGGAGAGTTCTCTATCCCTCCTGGTCTTCTGCCCCTTGTCCTCGTCTTGCTCACTCTACCTTCAACACTGGTTTTCTTGATGTTTCTGGAACTCCCCAAGCTTCCTCCTGCCCTGTGCTCTTTGTATTTGCTCCCTGTGTTGGGAATACTCTTCCCCTAGACCTTCACATGGCCATGGCCATTCCCTCATGGTCTCTACTCAAATATCACTCTACAGGGAGCCTTCTCTGACTACTGATCTAAAATAGCCACCACCTCAAGCCCTCACCCCACCATTCCCTATCTCTTTTCCCTGCTTTATTTTCATAGCCCTTATCGTACGGCTTCATAGATCCAGTTTTGTTTGTTTGCTTGCTGCCATCCCACTTGAATATAAACTCCATTTGGAAAAGAACATTGTCTCGTTTATTTCTGTATCTTCGGTGCCAAGAACAATGTCTGCACAGTTATAGCTTCTCAACACATATTTGTTGAATGAAAGAGTGAATGGATATTTTAGAATTTTCAGAATGCTCCTGAAAAAAAATCATGTTTATATAAGTTTCAGAGACAGTAAATACCGTAAACTCAATTTTGAAGATCTCACCATATAGATTTGCTTACACAAGACCATGCTGTGTCTCTGAGTGAGAAGCCCTTGTAGTCCAGCATTTCACAAATTGATATCACCACTATGCTCCTTTTTGAGCCTCGCCTAATAAACATCCTATAACATCAGGATTCCATTTGGGAGAGGCCCCTATTGGCTATGGAAATCTGTTGAGGATATTTTAAAGGGGAATGACATTTTCTGACCTCTAGGCAATCCCCTGTTCCCTCCCTTCTAACTCCCACCTCTAATTTCCTATTTCGTTCCTGGACAAGGAACAGAGCCCTGCTTTCAGCAGTCCAAGCACCTGCAATCTGCACTCACAGGAGAGAAAAACAAGTCTGCCACTCTGGAAATTGTTCTACCCAAAGAGCCACATGGTTACCAGCAATATGACACCCAAACCCATCTCACATGGATCTCCGAGACCTCCAGTACAGCATTCTCCATTCTTGCCCCAGTTCCAGCCTCTTCCCAACACCAAACTGCCTACCTTATTGTAGGATGTGTGGGTTGAAGGACACTGTTAGGAGTGAGGATGTATCTGCTTATCACTGCGACTTGTTACTTTCCCCCAGAAGATCATCATGCTGTTCCAGGGAACACTGCAGCCAGAGTCAGATCCTGGGGATCCCTGCTGTAGGAGACATCCCAATTACATTTCACAGATTTCCAATTTCCCCTAGACAAAGTGAAAGTCTTTGAAGACAGAAATGCAGGCTGGAGAGCTCTCTCTAACTTCACTCAGTCTTAGCGCAGCAACAGTTCTAACTTCTGATGTTTAAATGGAGCTCCCCCAAATCACTCAATCCTGATTGAAGCCTCCCTTAAAAATCC